>JACEFZ010002052.1:0-600000 GCA_014155875.1 Cepaea nemoralis
TTTTGACAAGTAACATACATATGGATGCAAATGAATAATAAACAGGACCACATTAAGACCTATCAACATTTTGTTTGGAAGCAGCAGTAGGTAGTGGCTAGATGCTCATTTGGTGGCCTGTTGTCATGGGTTCGATCTGCATCAAGGTGGATTTTTAAAACTGATCTTGCTATCTATGTCCCACAGACCCTGCTATCTGGGTAACAAAGATCCTGCTGCCTCTATGTCCCACAGACCCTGCTATCTGGGTAACAAAGATCCTGCCATCTATGTCCCACAGACCCTGCTATCTTGGTAACAAAGATCCTGCCATCTATGTCCCACAGACCCTGCTATCTGGGTAACAAAGATCCTGCCATCTATGTCCCACAGACCCTGCTATCTGGGTAACAAAGATCCTGCCATCTATGTCCCACAGACCCTGCTATCTGGGTAACAAAGATCCTGCCATCTATGTCCCACAGACCCTGCTATCTGGGTAACAAAGATCCTGCCATCTATGTCCCACAGGACCCTGCTATCTGGGTAACAAAGATCCTGCCATCTATGTCCCACAGACCCTGCTATCTGGGTAACAAAGATCCTGCTGCCATCTATGTCCCACAGACCCTGCTATCTGGGTAACAAAGATCCTGCCATCTATGTCCCACAGACCCTGCTATCTATGTCCCACAGACCCTGCTATCTGGGTAACAAAGATCCTGCCATCTATGTCCCACAGACCCTGCTATCTGGGTAACAAAGATCCTGTCATCTATGTCCCACAGACCCTGCTATCTAGGTAACAAAGATCCTGCCATCTATGTCCCACAGACCCTGCTATCTGGGTAACAAAGATCCTGCTGCCATCTATGTCCCACAGACCCTGCTATCTGGGTAACAAAGATCCTGCCATCTATGTCCCACAGACCCTGCTATCTGGGTAACAAAGATCCTGCCATCTATGTCCCACAGACCCTGCTATCTGGGTAACAAAGATCCTGCCATCTATGTCCCACAGACCCTGCTATCTGGGTAACAAAGATCCTGCCATCTATGTCCCACAGACCCTGCTATCTGGGTAACAAAGATCCTGCCATCTATGTCCCACAGACCCTGCTACCCACACATTCAGCCTAAAATAAGAACCTGGAAATCTCTTGGGAAGTAAAAACAGACAGAATCACCCACAGAGTGCCGAATGGTCTATGAAAATATGGGTCCAGCACCATATGGCTAACAAACCTTAGGCGTGTCAGAGTCCGTTAACTGACATTTTTCTACAAAATATGGGTCTAGCACCATATGGCTAATAAACCTTAGGCGTGTCAGAGTCCGTTAACTGACATTTTTCTACAAAATATGGGTCCAGCACCATATGGCTAATAAACCTTTGGCGTGTCAGAGTCCGTTAACTGACATTTTTCTACAAAATCAACACAGATGGCATAATCTCTGAATAAGGAACATATATTGAGAGCAAGAATCTGCCATCAGATTTGCAGAATTAAAATGACAAGGAAGTGTTTCATTGCTGGATCTTTTCAATGCTCACAGGACCACAGTACTCAGAAGCACTGAATATCTTGAAGGAGTTAAAGATGGAGGACAACATATGAATACTCTTTGATATGCAGATGCCAGAGTTTCAAATAGCAGTCAGAAAAATAGTCTCCAAACCATTCTAGACAAGGTTGTAGAGGAAAGTAAAGTGATTCTCATTATAAGGTCAGCAAAAATAAATGCACAATAGTCTTCAAGAAAGCAAAAACTCCAACATATTATATATATATATATATAGATATATATTAGATATATTATATATATATATATATATTATAATCTATTAACATAGTAAAAGTATCAATCCAACATGTTCAATCTTTTTAAATTGCGTAGCTACCAAGTAACAACCACGGATAATTGTGACACAGTGGTTACAGAAAGGAAATGCCATATTCCAAACACTCTTTTTATTAGAATGAGTCATGCCACGAAAAACACATCAAGACCAGCATGAAAATCTGCTTACTGAAAGGATCTGCTGGGTTTGTTCTTCCATATGGATGCAAATGAGTAATAAACTGATGAGAAAACTGGCGGCAGTTGTGATTCTTAAGAATGTTGAGAATATGGACAGAGAAGAAAACAAATGAGGTATTGACAGCTGCAGGTATTGTTATAGTGCGTTCACAGATGTTTGCCCTCATTCACATTCAATTTTTTTTTAAAGTATCGGGTGCATCGTTATGACATTTACTCCCACCCAAGGAATATGTCTTTGATAGGTCCAAAGGCAAATGAAATCATGGAAAGTGGTGACATTTCTTTGATGTTTTGGTGAAAATGTATTGAATTCATGCTAACAAACTAGTTTTACAGTAACCTCTGAACACTTCCATTCTACAATGCGACGTGCTTCTCATAAGGAAATTTATTTGCACCACAGAAAATATTCATCACTGAACACTGATGTTTCCATGTGAAGATGTAATACAATTCATAATATGCACTTCATCTATGACCTGTAAATTATACACTGCACATAAACATTGAGATCATCTGTACAATCTACAGAACAACAATTTTTGTGTTAGGTGTACATAATGATAAGGTTATATGCTAAATCTCATCATTTTCCCGCAGTTGGTTACTGAGTTATGGATTTTTATACAGGGGAAAACATTTGTGAATGCACTATAGATCATTCATCAAAGATATACTTAAAGGCAAATTAAATGTATAGGGTCTATCAACAGAGGAGGTAACAGTTTAAAAATTAGCTTATTAGGAAAAATACAAGGCAAGAGAAGCAAAGCAAGACAGATAAAGCTTAAATTACTTGTCAACAAATAATAATAAAAGGAACAAAAATTTCATTATAATGTCAGATGACGAGCAATTGCAGGGTCATGATCACTAGCATCTGTTCCAGACCAATCACAGAAGAAGAGGTGGCAGAAGAGGAAAAAGAAGAAAGATTAAGATAAGACCTACACATGTTTTCTTTAATTTGTGAATAAACAAGTCATCCACAAAAGAGTTGGTGCACACAAAAAAACTTAAATAGAATTTTAAACATATCAAGTACCAAACTTAGAATATTTAACTCTTAATGTCAAATCAACACTGTTGGATGGATCAGATATATGCTGAAGGCTTAAAAAAGGAGAAAAAAAATGAAGAAAATGAAATTAAGTTATGATAAAAAACAATGATGGCAGTAACAATACGAGCTTATTAAAAGAAACACAAATCAAAGAAAATGACATAAACAATACAAGTCGATTTTAAAAAATCAACCACACAGAAAGACAGACACTGAGACAGAGACACATGACACAAGATGAACTCACTTGTTGCTGACAACCATTGAAATGAGCTCTGGTGGCACATAGTCAAAGATAGGAGCAATGATCTCAACCTTGGACAACAGCTCAGCATCTTCATAATCCAACAGTTCAGCAGGACTGGCAAACTTGTTAAAAGATGCCTGCACATGAATACACAAATACAGAAAATTAATTGTGTATGTAAAGGTAGTTCCATGGCAGATCTGTTGTTGGAGTGTGACGTGGTAGAGCCTTCACATAGACTAGACTATAGAGTTCAGGTGGCCTGTTCCCTTTCTCGCCACCTTCACTTTCCAGAAAATTCCCAGAACATCCTGAAAATTATCCGGTACCCATTTTACTCATTGCCAGGTAGTAGCTTTTGTATGTATTCTTGAGCTGCTGCTTGCCAGCTTCCATTCCAGGACGATGAAACTATTGGTGTCAATTGTTAACAAAGTTATATATGGAGAAGAGACTTGGAGACACAAATTATATAGGGATGACATGGAGAGAGATGCAGCAAAAGACAGGATTGTTTGGCGTGAGCAAGTCAAGGGCCTATACTCTACTGGGAAATAAAATGCAGAAAAGTAGAAGCAGAAGAATGTGCACACGAGACCTCAAGAGTTTTTTTACACTTGTCCAAAAGGCTATACATTTGACCCATGACTCCCAGGATCAGGGGAACTACACCATTTTCTTATTTTATAAAAAGCCACTGTTCACACCTTGAAACAAACCAGGTCTGCTCAAGTTAGAAGTGGATGTCATAACCTTAAGTCACTCCACCCCCTTTTGAAGTACCTAATATGAAAGTGTATTGAAAGAAAATAAACCAGGAACTGAGATATGTGGAGATACTTGAATGCCTAGGCCAATCCACAGTGCACATGATTAAAATTATTTCAAGGACACACTGGTATAATTGTGATTCACACGATCTTGGCCACTGTTTTATGAGGCGAGGGAACCAGCTTTAAACTTTGTCACATTTTCCTGTCATAACTCAGAGAAAGTCATGCATATATTTCAGACTGAAGCTACCTATGTCTCATAGACTCCACCACCTATGTCCCATAGATCCTGCTATCCATACCCCGCAGACCCCACTTTTTCAGAAAAATTATATAGTGTAGGAGAATAAATCTATCAGAATTATTATATAGTGTAAGAGACAAAATCTATGTAAGAGATGAAATCTATCAGAATTATTATATAGTGCAAGAGAAGAAATCTATCTGAATTATCATATAGTGTAAGAGACAAAATCTATGTAAGAGATGAAATCTATCAGAATTATCATATGGTGCAAGAAAAGAAATCTATCAGAATTATCATATAGTGCAAGAGAAGAAATCTATCAGAATTATTATATAGTGCAAGAGAAGAAATCTATAAGAATTATCATATACTGCAAGAGAAGAAATCTATCTGAATTATCATATAGTGTAAGAGACAAAATCTATGTAAGAGATGAAATCTATCAGAATTATCATATGGTGCAAGAAAAGAAAATCTATCAGAATTATCATATAGTGCAAGAGAAGAAATCTATCAGAATTATCATATAGTGCAAGAGAAGAAATCTATCAGAATTATCATATAATGCAAGAGAAGAAATCTATCAGAATTATTATGTAGTATAAGAGCAGAAATCTATCAGAATTATCATATAGTGCAAGGAAGAAGAATCTATCAGAATTATCATATCATGCAAGAGAAGAAATCTATCAGAATTATCATATATGCAAGAGAAGAAATCTATCAGAATTATCATATAATGCAAGAGAAGAAATCTATCAGAATTATCATATAGTGCAAGAGAAGAAATCTATCAGAATTATCATATAATGCAAGAGAAGAAATCTATCAGAATTATCATATAATGCAAGAGAAGAAATCTATCAGAATTATCATATAGTGCAAGAGAAGAAATCTATCAAAATTATCATATAGTGCAAGAGAAGAAATTTATCAGAATTATCATATAGTGCAAAAGAAGAAATCTATCAGAATTATTATATAGTGCAAGAGAAGAAATCTATAAGAATTATCATATAGTGCAAGAGAAGAAATCTATAAGAATTATCATATAGTGCAAGAGAAGAAATCTATCAGAATTATCATATAATGCAAGAGAAGAAATCTATCAGAATTATCATATAATGCAAGAGAAGAAATCTATCAGAATTATTATATAGTGCAAGAGAAGAAATCTATCAGAATTATCATATAGTGCAAGAGAAGAAATCTATCAGAATTATATAGTGCAAGAGAAGAAATCTATCAGAATTATCATATAGTGCAAGAGAAGAAATCTATCAAAATTATCATATAGTGCAAGAGAAGAAATTTATCAGAATTATCATATAGTGCAAAAGAAGAAATCTATCAGAATTATTATATTGTGCAAGAGAAGAAATCTATAAGAATTATCATATAGTGCAAGAGAAGAAATCTATAAGAATTATCATATAGTGCAAGAGAAGAAATCTATCAGAATTATCATATAATGCAAGAGAAGAAATCTATCAGAATTATCATATAATGCAAGAGAAGAAATCTATCAGAATTATCATATAGTGCAAGAGAAGAAATCTATCAGAATTATCATATAATGCAAGAGAAGAAATCTATCAGAATTATATAGTGAAAGAGAAGAAATCTATCAGAATTATCATATAGTGCAAGAGAAGAAATCTATCAAAATTATCATATAGTGCAAGAGAAGAAATCTATCAGAATTATCATATAGTGCAAGAGAAGAAATCTATCAGAATTATCATATAGTGCAAGAGAAGAAATATATCAGAATTATTATATAGTGTAAGAGATTAAATCTATTTTTCTTCTTCTTCTTCTTCTTCTGCGTTCATCCGGAGTTTTTTTTCCAGACATGACTGCGTTGTGCCTGTTTACAGTAGAGCTGCATTCTTGCGCCGTTAGGCCGACACATCCAACTTCTGCGGACACTTGTTGACCAGGTTAACCTTCCCGGTGGTTTTGTAAGATGCTTGACTCTCACTGTTGTGGTGTTATTCCCTCATCCCAGCTGGTCCATTTAGAACAGCCGAAGACAAAACGGTCAGCTCTCAAGGGAAGGCAGGGGCAGACCATGGGCATTCCCCGCCATCCAAGGAGGCTTCCATAATTGCAGAGCCGACACATAGCGCTCTGGCACTGGGCTCACCCAAGGAATCGTCACATCCTGCACATGGCTGCTTAAGCCTCACTTCCGTATATTGGGCCCCCCGTTCACCACAGGCTGTTCCTCCGCAAACCAGAAGAATGCAGTCTGCAGATAACGTCCACACAGTGAGCTTTTGATTAGGACTTTCCACGTAATGGATTTGCTATCCAAGCAATATTCCATTTCGTGCCACTAGGACACTTTTTCCACCTTTGACGATGCCCACATAGCGAGCTTTTGATTCTGACTTTCCACATAATGGATATGCTATCCAAGCAATATTCCATTTCATGCCTCTGGGACGCTTTTGTTACTGACATACCTGTAGTATGAAGTGTTGCAGTCTAAGTACTTCTTCATGCACCTTTAGATGTCAACCTGAATGTTATTTATTATATTTTAGTCAAACAAGTAAATGACCTTTTCCCATCCCATGAGGCATATTGAGTATATGGTGATAGCCTCATATTTTTACAAACCAATCAGCACTCGATGGGTAATGTGGTCAATATATATCCCTGTAGCCGTAACTTCTCAGAATGTTTCTTAATATTCATTTTGGGCTGGGGTACCCTGGGATCCCAGGTCAATGTTTTAAAAAGAATCTTTATTCTGTTTAAGAGCAGGGGATAATTCAACTTACATGTTTAGGTGTCGTGTGAAACAGAGGGGAAAGCTTGTACAAACTGGAGCACACTATTACCTGTGGAGGAAAATATCATAGACAAATACATATCATATTGTAAGCCTTGCTGTGTGTTTAAACATAAGAAAAACATGCACATCATATTGAAAGTCTAGTGTGTTTAAACATGAGAACAACACGCATATTATACTGTAACCCTTGCTGTGTGTTTAAATTTGAAAACAACATTCATATCACATTGTCTTGCTGTGTGTTTAAACATGAGAACAACACGCATAATACATTGTAAGCCTTGTGTGTTTAAACATGAGAACAACACATATATGTGGGTGGTCATGTTTTGCCATCTCACTTGATCACCAAAGTCGTGGATCAACTCAGTGTTCTTGTCTCAACCCTACAACGTGGCCAAGCCATCTAGGTATTTACTTCTCTGCCCTCCCCTTGTTCTCTTCCCCTCGATCTTGCCAGTTGTCACCAAGTTCTCCAATTTATTTCTTCTCATAACATGACCAAAATATTGTGACTGTCTACGTCTAATTTCTCTAAGCAGTTTACAGTTTTCATTTTATTTAATTACATACAAGATGTGTAATATTAAAACTCAATAAAACTTGATTAAACTGGAACCAATTTAGACTGAAAACATGTGACAGACTCATCACCATGATCATGTGGCAGGCCTTTGCAGAACGTCGCTGTCATTCTCGATCCTTTGCCAGCTCTGCTGCCGCATGTATTTTCATGTCCAAGGTGCCCACAATGTCCAAGGTGTCTTCATCTCCACAGTGGTCAACACCTGCTCTTCTTCTAGGAACCATGTCTTTCATCACTGTTCTTTCCAAACTCTACCAATCAATATCATCATCATTATCATCATCATCATCATCACGTTCTGTCAATTGGCATAGGTGTTTATGTCTCTCCACTTCTTGTTCATAATTCTTCTACATAAATAATGTATTTTGAAAGAATTCAAGACATCAATAATTGAATTGTAATGTTCCTTTACATGTATTAATGTATTTTTAGTTATTTATGAGTCAAAGGTTTATGTGTATACATATATGCACATCTGTACAAAAGTATATTTCCCCGGGAAGGTTAACCCGGTCAACAAATGCCCGCAGAAGTCGGATGTGTCGGCCTAATGGCGCAAGAACGCAGCTCTGCTGTAAACAGGCACAACGCAATCACATCCGGAAAAAAACTCCGGATGAACGCATAAGAAGAAGAAGAAAAGTATATTTAAATATATTGCCGGGGCCCATAAGGGAAGCAAAGAATAGCAACACTGTAGCCTACCACGCATGTTGTAAGAGGCGACTAAGGAGGCTTGATGGTTCCGTCGCCCTGCTACTGAGTGAGTGCGTGGCGCGACACTGTGAGCTTCGTGTGAAATGCTTTTGAATCTGCCCGAGGTTTTTTTGGAACTTGACTGCATGTTCGGAGCGATGGTAGGTGGCTATGTCCCAGAGTTGACCGGTTTTTGCCTTATGCAGAAATGCGTGGCTGCTGGGCTTCTGGTTGACTGCCACTGCCATCGACGATGAACTGTATTTCGTGGACTGTGTGGGTGAACATCTAGGAAACATCCAGATGGGAAAATGACTGCCATCAAAAATGAACTGGGTATTTTGTGGGGGACTATTGTGTTGACATTCTGGCGGCGGCATTATGCACAGTGTATCTGTGCGGACTGTTGTTTGTCGAGACTCCTGTCTTTTCCACTTTTCACATTGGGCAGTGGGGAGCATTTTGTGTGATATTCACTGGCACAGGAACGGAGCATAATGGGGACGACCCGTTGCTGTGAAGTTGGAACTGCGACTAACTAACTAACCAACATATTTAAATATATTCACTAGAAAAAGTTAAAATGTGCATTGTTCAGCAAAATAAACATTGTTTATGTATTAGAATTGCTAAATGTACAATAAACATTAGCATAACTGCTGCTACATACCCCTATAGTGGTTTCTGGTAGCGGCAGTTTCAACTTATGACAGATATCAATTACATGCTCCTCTCTCTCCCCCCCCCCCCCCCCCCCCCCCCCCCCCCAAAAAAAGAAAAAAAAACATGAACCTTGTTGTTACTAGAGGACCCCCTGTGTGAGAAGTAATTAATCTAAGCTAATTTACATAACTTTATTTTACAAGGGTACCTTCAGATAACTAAACAACACTGAAAAGTAAACATATAAGCATGTAGAATGAGTGTAAACACTTAATTCTTTCAAACAAATCAACAAACAGTTATGCACTCACATGCTTGTTATGTTCCTTGGCTAACACAGCAGTGATATTTGCGCCAGTTGCAGCTTTCAGTCTGAGAAATCAAAAGACTGATAAATTTAGGAAGAAACCTTAAAATATTTACACAAGTTATCCACCAAAAACCAACTTCTATGACTAATTGGATGGTTGGGGTTTGGCAAACATTATTTGAGGACCACTGTTTGCTAGTTCAGAGAGTAAGTGAAGTAAAATACATTCAAGATGAAAGCATGGTGTTGTGAGATACTCAATCCATTAACTCAGTAAACCATAACACGTGAAACTATAAACCATAACACATGAAACTATCAGGTGAATGAGCTATGGTTATCTACTTATAAAATTAATATATTTGTTTATAACTGTTGTATTGTTGTAATATATATTGTTAATATATTATAACTGCCATACTGATAAACTATTTCCATTTTAGCATCATGCATTTAATTTTATGTCAACGGTACGCCACTTGAGGCTGCACTGATGCCTAGATTGAGTGTGGTGCATGTTTACCCTTGACTTGTTCATCTATACTACAGTCTGATTAATACTGCCACAGTCTATGTTATAGTTGATATGTTATATTCACACTCAAGTACGAATGTTGACTAGTATATACAATGTCTGAGCTAACACAGTTGTCCAGATTGACACAAACAACCAGGTATATGGCCTAGTTATCCTTTACACAAGTTTCTGCAAAGCAGGCTAACACCTGTCTACCTGACATCATGTCCTGTGTGTGACTGGCTGAACCCAAACGGGAAATTTTTAATTAACGCACATACAGGTGAGATTTGACCCTTAGCTTTCTAGTTGATTGTATATCTACAGTTATCTGAGTAATGAGTTTGTTTACTTGAATTTGGTTCAGATCTATGTTTAGTTTTGTTCAAGAATGAAGTATAGACAATATGAAGGCATCTTTAAATTCAAAACATCTATAATTTGATTGGCACTCATAACAGTTATTTTTTTAAACCCTTTACAGGGTGGACCGGCCATTTCCGTCCGATACGTTAAACGGACGAAACGTCCCAAACCGGCCGATACTATTATGCATTGTAAAAACGCGATCTCTCGGCTTTCCGATACTTCCGACGGCTACTTTCGCTTTCGCCGATAGCTTGACAACGTGGCCGCCATTTGTAAAGCGCGTACTATGAATTTGAACCGACTTTTACGAACTTTTTTGATAGTTTTCGGGGTTTTTACGCTGTTTTTCAAAACGGATTTCGGCGATTCTTCAAGTGATAGCCGAGATTTCGCTCTGTTCAATTTAAGTGACATTAAAGGGCACGAAGTTGACTATTAATCGGAGCTAGATATCAGTGCAAAGCGTTACTTTGCATTTAGCAGTCTGAGTCGGACTTTAAAGAAAGTGATTATGATTCTGAAAATGTGTTTGTAAATTGCCGTATAGATGACGGAAAATCACAAACAACATGCCGTATTTCGTAAATATTTGTGTTCATATATGGATTACCGACAACAATCACAGTGAGTAACATATTCTGCATGCTTTTCCCTTCATTGTGTTGTTTATTTAACTAAAATCGGTTGACTAACACCTTATTTGTGATGTTTTTACTAACGCGACCCGAAATTTTACCGAACCTGAAAAAATCTTGCCCGTTAAGGGCTACAAAACGGACAAGCGTCTGCCCTGTAAAGGGTTAATCATCGACCAGAGAAAACATGATTGAGTTGATCCCAGTTGATACTATGCTGTATAATTCTCAATGTTCCTGTTGGAATGATAATGACTATTTGTGGCGTTGATGTACTGAATGACTACAGTGATGGCACCACTTGACTGTATGTGACAGCAAAAGCTATTGCAATCATAAATTGGACTGAACTGAACTCAGTGTGTATTAGGGTACATAGCTCAGACAAATATGTAATGTTGAATGCCTGTCTTGGATTGCCAGGGTAGTTAGTTCCTATGTGGAGAGTAATTGTAAAGGAATAAACATCTCACAGCCAACTACTGTCTCTCAATCAATCAGGTGCCATTTCTACAATGCAGGTTGGCTGCAATGGATCTTCAATAATGTCTATCTCTCGCCCTGACTGTACATTCTGTCAGATTGCTGTTCGTCCATCTCTTTATATCTTCTCACTTGTACCGCTGTCTACCTCTTGCTCGCTTGCTTTCAACCTTACCCTCCAGTATGGTTTTTATAAAATTATGTCTTTTAACAGGGCTGAAATATTTAACTTGCCTCTTTTTAATTCCATTCATCAACTCTCTTTTTATTCCCAGTTTTTCTAGAACCTCTGCATTTTATTGTTTTCGTTTTCATGAAATACGACATACATTCTGTATATCTACATCTCCAGGGCCTCTACTAACTGCCTCTGCCGTTATTCAATTTGTCGTGCAGAATTTTGTATGTCATCACTAACAAGCCATGATCACTAACAACCTAAAACACCACAGTAAGTGGGACGCAGAGGTGTTTCCAAGGCACCAGGGCCGGGTTATATACTGGCCAAGACCCATTGACGCGTCCTCGTCGAGCATCCTGGGCAACAGGTCCCTACGGGGTCCTGGCTAAAGTCAGTAGGATCGCCGATTCCTCCGAAGTCGGAGAGTGTCTGCCTGTACGGCAAGGAACCACCAGTCTGCACACCAATAAGCCAGACATGGGACAACGGATACTCACGCAAAACTCAGGTCCTGTATGACATCACACTGATGTTGGACAACAGGATGCCTTCATCCGACATACAGGACTTCGCGTTGGAGCTCAAGCCAACGAACACAAGCAAGCAAGCAAGCACCACAGTAAGTCCAGGACAAATACATTTCATGTAACTGATATATGCTGTGTTCATTCTTCAGTTCTTACCTTCCAGTATGGTTTTTATAAAAGTGTTATGTCTTTTAACAGGGCTGAAATATTTAACTTGCTTTTTTTTAATTCCATTCATCAACTCTCTTTTCATTCCCAGTTTTTCTAGAACCTCTGCGTTTTATTGTTTTTGTTTTCATGAAATATGACATACATTCTGTATATCTACATCTCCAGGGCCTCTACTAACTGCCTCTGCCGTTACTCAATTTGTTGTGCAGAATTTTGTATGTCATCACTAACAAGCCATGATCACTAACAACCTAAAACACCACAGTAAGTCCAGGACAAATACATTTCATGCAACTGATATATGATGTGTTCATTCTTCAGAGAGGTAAATAACATTTTCAAAACCTGGTGAAGAGTGATCTAGATAAATAGCAGTTTCCTGACATTTGTTTACTACTATTCTGAAAGTTAAGAAAATTTAGATTTTTATATTCTCTTATTTTCAGCGAGCCAAGGTGGCATAGTGGTCAGTGAACTTGCTTACCAAAACATTGATCCAGGTTTAGCAGTTTCTTGTTTCCTGACCAGTACAGCCCTGAAGTCGAACCAGTCTCATGAAATGGGAATCTGATAATCTTCTGACCTTTTGCAGAAGGCAGTGAGGAAGGGATGTGGCCACTCAACATCATTTTGCCAAGACCTAGAATATGTTACTGCCTAACACTTCACACCTCAATGGCAGTATCTGCAATTGCCATTAACTACCGTTATTTTCTAGCTCTTTTGTTTCCCTTCAGAAAACCAATTCTTTACATTGGATGCTGATCAATAGTCGAAAACGTCTAATGACAAATATATCTGCAATATGCGGCAAAACAATCAATGGACAAAACTATTCCAGATAATATTAATGTATGATAGGAAAATATAAACTATAACCACCCATCCTTATGCATTACATGCTGCAAGATATGTGATCTGTGACAACTGAAACAGCAAAACAAGATTACATGCTGTCTACTGCCATAACTTTGGAACCCCAGTAACACAGTGACTACTGCCATAACTTTGAAACCCCAGTAACACAGTGACTACTGCCATAACTTTGGAACCCCAGTAACACAGTGATTACTGCCATAACTTTGGAACCCCAGTAACACAGTGACTACTGCCATAACTTTGGAACCCCAGTAACACAGTGACTACTGCTATAACTTTGGAACCCCAGTAACAGTGATTACTGCCATAACTTTGGAACCCAGTAACACAGTGACTACTGCCATAACTATGGAACCCCAGTAACACAGTGACTACTGCCATAACTTTGGAACCCCAGTAACACAGTGACTACTGCCATAACTTTGGAACCCCAGTAACACAGTGACTGTTGCCATAACTTTGGAACCCCAGTAACACAATGACTAGCATGGCTGCCTGCCAGCCCAGAGGTTGTGTTTCAATTGCTCATCGAGGCAGACGTTTCTATTTGATCTAGGCTTCAGGGTTAAACAGGTTTAAAATGGGTACCAGGACATTTTCTGTGAAGTACAGGCATCTGACGTGATAATGACCACATCACAAATCAAGTTAAAAATACTGGGCTGGCGCCACATACCCAATATGCCTCAAGGAGTGAAAAGGGATCCTTTACTTTTTTTTTACTTGCTGTCTTAACTGCAATAACACTACGAATACAAACCCAACTCCAGCGATAGTAACAGCAACACCAGGAAGGTTAACCCGGTCAACAAATGCCCGCAGAAGTCGGATGCGTAGGCCTAACGGTGCAAGAAAGCAGTTCTGTTGTAAACAGGCACAATGCAATCACGCCCGAAAAAACTCTCCAGATGAATACAGAAGAAGTAACAACAACCTACACTGAACAATGGCAACACTAGTACAGGATATACCCTCTACATATAGCAATCTCTCTGTTCTTTTCTAGAATATTTTTGAATTTATTGCATGGTTTGCCACCATAGTTAATTGCCTCACAACTGACCTTGGCTTTATGCACATATCAGGTACATCCAGAAGGAAAGTAAGTCTTTAAATACTGGCAGTAGATAAAATACCACGAAACTGGTTTAGCCAGCAGGTAAAGAGGTAACAGCAAAGGTTTAAGAACCACTGATCTCAACAGTCTTCCTGACTAAAGAAAGTCTTCTTTGCTCAACCTTTTAACTTTCTGTTTGTAATGCACAGCAATGACAAGCATTATTTTTATTCAGTAACATATTTATTTAACCATAAGAAATGTGCTCATACCCTCCATTTGCCATGAATGAATGTGTTCCAATGATGACCTTGTTAACTCTAGGCATGATAGTTCCAATCTGGCACTCAGTTATCAGGGTTGTGTTTATCTTAGCTGTAGCCAGATTCTTTGCCATTTCATGGCCCTTGGTGAACAAATATAAATCAGTTAGTTATTTGAATGCTTAATTACCCTAGCACACATTTCAGTAACAAAACTTAATATTATTCAGTCTCTTACTGTGTCGGTATTCTACAGTTCTGAAGACTTACTGAAAGACAAATGTCAAGTCCACAGTTTTCTATATATATAACCTTACTGCATGTTTCCTTCCTAGACTGTCTTTATACTTTTGTAAACCAATACATATGCATGTTATACAAGTATATGCACCAAAACGAGCAATGTTAAGTGAAGTTTTTAAACTGTCATTTAAAACTGTCATTTACTGCCAACATAGTATCTTACGGTGTATGGCAGAGGGGTCTTTGAGCCTGAGGAATTAAAGGCTGCCTGGCTAGTGCAGTCGCAGCGAACTGTGCAGGTTAGAATTTTCTTTTTGTCCCCGACAGAAAAAAATCCCACACCTTACCGAGGGATCGAACCCGGGTCTCCCGAATGAGAGCCCGACGTTCTAGCCACTCAGCCAGCCGCTCCTCAGTGAAGTTTTTAGTGAAGAAGAAATACAAAAATTTTATGATGAAGTAAAAATGGTGATCTCTTAAACCAAAATAGAAGAAATCAAAATAATACGTGGAGATTTTAACACATGAGTAAGAAAGGAAAGAATGGAAGATGTAACTGATAACTGATAGAGTGGGCAAAAATAATTGTCCGGATGATTGAAAACACTTGGTTTGGGCATCATATGAGATGATTTAACACATGGAAAAGCTTTGATAAGAAAACATTAAACTAAATTGACTACATACCAATTAATACAAGATATGTGATCTGCGACAACTGAAACAGAAAAACAAGATAGAAATGCACTAAGAAATGTAAGGCAATGCCTGGTACTCACTATAACAGTGATTATGTCCCATTTGGTGAACAAATAAAAGTACGATTGAAGAGAGGAAAAAAGAGGTTAATAATATGAGACCTAAAGGAATTCTGAAAGCTGATTAAGAAACTCAAGGGCTATACAGAGTAATTGTGAAAAGCAAATATAATGCAGTAACTATATGGAGGCCAGTCTCCCTGGTGAAGGTGTTAAAGATGTTGTTCATAATCCCGTGTACCCACGTAATGAAACACAGCTGTGCGATTCAGCAGCGGGTCGCATCGTTTTGGTTACTTACTGAGGTATGTGAGCCGGTCGTTCAGAAAGCAATGGCAAACTACTGAACGTAAAAATTGCCAAGACATCAACAGTAGCTGAAAAATGCTGGTGTTGACCGCAATGTCCTGTAAAAAGGACATGCACACACAAAAAAAACTATATGGTGAACAATGGGAAATGTTAAGGAATTCCATTCATCAAACAAGCAAAGAGATATTACCAGAAAGGAAACAAAAGTTAAGAAGAAATGGATGGTTGAAAAAAATCTTAAATGGCCACACAAAACAAAGAATATTTCCATTTCTTTGAATGTTACATTGTGGCATTTCTATTCCTCTTGGAAAAACATAAAGTGTTTTTTTCAACATTTGATTAACCAAATCTTCACCACTCCTCAATTCTTTAACTCATTCAGTAGTGAACAACTCAACCGGGTTCAACAACATATAACTTCAGGTGCAGCTGTGATTAATATAGACAGCTGTCCTTGCAATTCCCAAGAGACAGTTCAATTGTTCCAATGAACTCTTGGTCCTCCTTAAAGTCTACTTCTCCATCACTGCAACAAATGGTCTCTAATTCAGTAGATATGTAATCTACTAGACAATAACCTATTGAGGTTTAAGTTTCAGACATATGGCATGTTTTCAAGCTGCAAACCATAACAACTGTTATTATGAATACAAATATAATAACTTTAATCCATAGCAGTGAACTCACCTGATAAAACGGTGCTCCTTCTGAAACTAGGACTTGAAATTTTATATTCTTAAGAGCAGCATTCTAGACAAGAAAAAGAGAGAGAACACTTAATTTTACAATTTAAATCATAACAGAATCACATCTACCTAGAGAGATACAATGTGAGAAGCCACTATAGAAAAATCAGAATCAGTTTCTGTTTTAGTATTAAACTAATGCTCCGACAACTGATCATAGATACAAATTTACTACGTCATGAAGTCAGGAGTCACTACAGAAAATTCAGAATCAGCCTATAAATTTAGTATTAAATTAATGCTCTGACAACTGATTATGGGTACAAATTTACTGTACCATAATGTGAGGAGCTACTACAGAAGATTTAGAATTAGCCTCTAAGTTTAATATTAAACTAATTTTCATGACAAATTATTATCGGTACAAAAGAACTGTGCAGTGATGTGACAAGCCACTACAGAAAAAGCTCTCCGTTTCAGGGGGGAATAAAAGAATGTCTTTTAATTACATTACTCCTATAATCTCTAGTAAAGTGTATACTGAGGTCATTCACATTTGTAATGTCATTACCTTGAGAAAGGCTTCTACTGTCCTTGATCTGCCTATGGTAAGAATAATGTCATTCTCATTGATGTAGCTGGGTGCCAGGGCAGCAATGTTCTCAACGCTACATAAAACAAAACACTACAATAATTTACACAATGAGCATATTCTAGTGTGATCAACATTACTGAGAACACCAGTTTATATAATTAACTTATTTGTCAGCGTCTCACTCGCACACAGGCATTCTAACTCCTTCATACGCACTCAAGAAAACATCAGTCGTGCATATGGTTCTTCTCACACTTTATTCAGGCGAACCTGACCACGTTTACAATGTGTACACAGGCGGTGACTTCATTACATATATATACAAATGCCGCCTTACATACGCTTATAGCACACAGTCAATTACATAAGTCCTACACTCGCTATCTTCAAACTAGCACTCTTGCAAAAGCTAAACACTCGCTCAGAAAACACAACGTCCTTCCCCTGAAACTGTCTGAGTCCCGTCTGGCGTTTTCAGCCTGGTCGGCTGGACTCGTGGTACTGGACCCCGTGCCGTTCGTGACCCCCGTGCTGTCATAGCAGTCACGTCGTACTGCAGTCCGTCCGTGTTAGGTTAGGTTATTCAGTGTACTGACGTCTAGTCCGTTCAGGGCAGTGTCCCGTGAACTTATGTCCCCTCCTATCACTCGGTCTGGTCCTGCCGATGTCCTGTTTATGACACGTCAGTGTCCCCACCTAAGTCCTGTCTCCACTCTATCTACTGTCCTGTAGATGTCTTGTCTTATGACCACTCTGTGTCCTGACTTATGTCCTGTCTCTATCCTATCGACTATACGGTCGATGTCCTTACCTATGTCCTGTATGTCCTTATCTATGTCGTTCTGACTCTATTCTGTCCCTTGTCCTCTCTATGTCCTGTACCTACACTCCCAACACCCTGACAATATTTCATATTCACTGACAGGGTGCCAAGGCAGCACACTGGCTAATATCCTTGCCTGCTGGCTCAGAGTAATGGGATCGAATTAGCTTTGAGATGGAATTTTTTAAAAATGACATGAGTTTCCATTTGTCGAAAAGGCCTAAAATGAGTACAAGGAAATATCCTGGAAAGTAAAGGTAACCGGCACAATACCTAATTGAGTATGGATTTGTCTGTAAAAATATGGGGCTAACGCGCTCTGTAAACCCAACGTGCCTCATGGCTAGTAAAAAGGTTGTTTACTTGTCATTTTTATTTTATTACACCATTCTCTGCTAAATGTGACGATCAGTTGATGTAAGCTGCTTTTGTGCCTGGTGCTGTCCATCCATTCCTCCCCCCTGTGTGTCTACCTGACAATGGTAACCTGTCCGATGGTATCTTCTGCCATGACAACCATGACCTTCCTGTTACATGACATGCAGTCATGGGTTACATGGCCTCCAGTCATGGGTCACAGGACCTCCAGTCATGGGTTATACGACCCCAAGTCTGAGGTGCTGAAAGTTGCTGGGAGAGCAGCCATGACCATTGGATATCTGGTTGGTGGAGACACAGGGAAGGAATGCCACTTAAAGACCATATGGTGATGTGTAATTAAATATTTTCAAAGTATGCAACTCCATTAAAAGTGACGTAGTAAACTTACCATCCTTCAATTTCAGTTTTCAACTCTGTAACGGCTTCAATGATCGATGCCTGCAGATGAATGTACACATTTTGAAAAGGCCAATTGGTTATTTTTGTATGAAATGTAAAGTAAGAAAGTAAAGGACCCTTTATACAAGCCTTCAGGTGTATGGCTATTTGTATAGACCAATCGGCACTTGAGGGGTGATGTGGTCAATGTACATGTCAGCCGCTTTCACTTCTCCAGACACCTCCAGGTACCTATTTTAGACTGGGTCGGCCTCTGTCACCTCTTACGACATGCAGGTAGGCTACAGTGTTATGATTCATTGCTTCCTGTATGAGTCCCAGTAACATAAGGGTAACTCAGTCTTTCAGTCTTGTCCCTGTTTGGTTTGACTGTCATCATCTCCAACAGTAAGCTAAACTAGTTCTGCATTTGTTATTATATCAGGACATCTAATTCATGGTTTCACTGAATGAACCTTTGGGCAGCAATCTGCAGTGCTGATGTCACTTTTATTTATTTTTTTTTAAAGATCTACAATTTTCTGCAAAGATTTCCCCTGGACATTGGGGTGGAGTCGGCTGACAATGAAATACCTATAACCTGTGGAAGAATCACTACCCACCTAGGCCTAATCCCAGCTAGGCCATATGTTCTGTGCTAGTTACATCCTAATATGTCTCTCCGCAGATGTGAAGTTCCAGTATCGGTCTTGCACGCCCCGCTGGTTTCAGAGCTTAGAGAGAGTAAGGAGAACTCTGCAACACAGTGTCCTGGAGATGGCACATTGGCACCGGGTTAAGAGAAAAGTCTCTACAGCAACCTCACCCCGATGAAAGCAAGCCCTTTTCAGGATGCAGATGAACTGAAGGTCAATACAGACTTACAACTCAAGACTTCCAGAGATTTCACAACCACATAATCATTCACATAAATCAACAAGAAAGTAAAGATATGATACCTTCAAAGCGGGTATTGATTTACTGTAGTCGTCTTCTTCTTCATCACCTCCTCCATCAGAAATTGATAGGCTCTGTTAATAAAATATAAGACAAATAACATAATTTAATACACCATTAAGATAACTTTAGAAAAACCACTTCTCAAGGTTCTATTTTGTTATCCATTATAAAGAAAGAAATTGGACTTCCAGTCCCCAAGATGGCGGATGGGCATTTGAACCATTAAGGGCTCTGGAGTGTTTACGCTTGTGGCTACGGTTTGCATTCGCATTTTCCTCATGTTGGACTGGTAGTGCATGGTTCCATCGCCTTGCTACTGAGTGTGTGGCGCGACACTGTGTGCTGTGAATTTTGTGTGGAATGCCTTTACATCTATCCCCGGTTGTTTGTAGCATGAACTGCATGTTCGGAACGATTGCTGCCGGTTGTCGCTGAATTGATTGATTTGCCTTTTCGGTTCACGAGTGCATTTTTCAGGAGCTCCTGGGAATCGTCGCTGGAGCTATGGAGTTTGTGCTTTGTGCGGCACTTTCGCAGGGTCGCCCTGCGGAAAGAGACTGAGCCATATGGGATAAAACCCAGGTCAATGAAGTCTTTCTGGTGACTGCCGATTCCATCGATGATGAACTGTATTTTTCGTGGAGGACTTTTGTGTTGGCATTCTGGCGCGGCATTATGCACAGTGTACCTGTGCAGGCTGTTGGCTTGCCAGAGACTCCTGTCTGTTCCACTTTTCACAATTGGGCAGTGAGGAGCATTTTGTGTGATATTCACTGGCACAGGAATGGAACATAATGGGGAACGACCAGGTGCCGTGAAGTTGGAACTGCGACCAACTAACTAACGAAAGAAATTCAAATGGTCTAAATTTTTTAAAAGAAATTATTATATCTTGTACACTCTATAGGCCTTTCGGGAGCCATGGTACAACAGAGGCTAGCAAGCTTGCCTGCTGACCCAGTGGTCATACTCATATCTTCCAATCCCTATCAAGGAAGGGATTTTTAAAAACCTGACCCAGAATCCCAGGTCAACCAAATGAGATAATGATATAACTAGAAAGTCCATCTGTAGGAAAACACAGGGCGAATGAAATAGAGGGAGACCTGAAAGCACAGAGAGAATAAAATCAGAGACAGATGAATAATATGGGGGAGAACATGGAGGGAACTACAATAAAATCAGAGACAGGTGAATAATATGGGGGAGAACATGGAGGGAACTACAATAAAATCAGAGACAGATGAATAATATGGGGGAGAACATGGAGGGAACTACAATAAAATCAGAGACAGATGAATAATATGGGGGAGAACATGGAGGGAACTACAATAAAATCAGAGACAGATAAATAATATGGGGGAGAACATGGAGTGAACTACAATAAAATCAGAGACAGATGAATAATATGGGGGAGAACATGGAGGGAACTACAATAAAATCAGAGACAGGTGAATAATATGGGGGAGAACATGGAGGGAACTACAATAAAATCAGAGACAGATAAATAATATGGGGGAGAACATGAAGTGAACTACAATAAAATCAGAGACAGATGAATAATATGGGGGAGAACATGGAGGGAACTACAAAAAAATCAGAGACAGGTGAATAATATGGGGGAGAACATGTGGGGAACTACAATAAAATCAGAGACAGATGAATAATATGGGGGAGAACTTGGAGGGAACTATAATAAAATCAGAGACAGGTGAATAATATGGGGGAGAACTTGGAGGGAACTACAATAAAATCAGAGACAGGTGAATAATATGGGGGAGAACATGGAGGGAACTACAATAAAATCATAGACAGATGAATAATATGGGGGAGAACATGGAGGGAACTACAATAAAATCAGAGACATGTGAATAATATGGGGGAGAACATGGAGGGAACTACAATAAAATCAGAGACAGATAAATAATATGGGGGAGAACATGGAGGGAACTACAATAAAATCAGAGACAGATGAATAATATGGGGGAGAACATGGAGGGAACTACAATAAAATCAGAGACAGGTGAATAATATGGGGGAGAACATGTGGGGAACTACAATAAAATCAGAGACAGATGAATAATATGGGGGAGAACATGTGGGGAACTACAATAAAATCAGAGACAGGTGAATAATATGGTGGAGAACATGTGGGGAACTACAATAAAATCAGAGACAGATGAATAATATGGGGGAGAACATGGAGGGAACTACAATAAAATCATAGACAGATGAATAATATGGGGGAGAACATGTGGGGAACTACAATAAAATCATAGATGAATAATATGGGAGAGAACATGGAGGGAACTACAATAAAATCATAGACAGATGAATAATATGGGGGAGAACATGGAGGGAACTACAATAAAATCATAGACAGATGAATAATATGGGGGAGAACATGTGGGGAACTACAATAAAATCATAGACAGATGAATAATATGGGGGAGAACATGTGGGGAACTACAATAAAATCAGAGACAGGTGAATAATATGGGGGAGAACATGTGGGGAACTACAATAAAATCAGAGACAGATGAATAATATGGGGGAGAACATGTGGGGAACTACAATAAAATCAGAGACAGGTGAATAATATGGTGGAGAACATGTGGGGAACTACAATAAAATCAGAGACAGGTGAATAATATGGGGGAGAACATGTGGGGAACTACAATAAAATCAGAGACAGATGAATAATATGGGGGAGAACTTGTGGGGAACTACAATAAAATCAGAGACAGGTGAATAATATGGGGGAGAACATGTGGGGAACTACAATAAAATCAGAGACAGATGAATAATATGGGGGAGAACTTGTAGGGAACTACAATAAAATCAGAGACAGATGAATAATATGGGGGAGGACATGGAGGGAACTACAATAAAATCAGAGACAGGTGAATAATATGGGGGAAAACATGTGGGGAACTACAATAAAATCAGAGACAGATGAATAATATGGGGGAGAACTTGTAGGGAACTACAATAAAATCAGAGACAGATGAATAATATGGGGGAGAACATGTGGGGAACTACAATAAAATCAGAGACAGATGAATAATATGGGGGAGAACATGTGGGGAACTACAATAAAATCAGAGACAGGTGAATAATATGGTGGAGAACATGTGGGGAACTACAATAAAATCAGAGACAGGTGAATAATATGGGGGAGAACATGGAGGGAACTACAAGCGGTAGCAAAAGAATATGGCATGAGTTGGTTGAGGGCAGATCCTCCATGGTAAATAAAGTGCAGACGAAGGAACATGATACTGACCAGATCACTCATAATATGTCAATTGTCCATAACAATATGATGTTAGCACCATATACCTGATAAACCTGAAGGTGTGGAAATGGGTCTTCTACCGCCCTTTACTATACTCTCTCTCTCTCCCTCTCTCAGTCTTAACATCAGTTGCTTTTTACTCATAGTAAGTAGATTACACATGGCTTTATCTCATATGCTGAAGACAATTAATAGCAACATGAATGTTTACAGTCAGTCAAAAACAAAATGTTGATACAAAATTAATAGTGATATCCTGAAGTTCAGCAAATGAAAAATGACAACTGAGTTCAATTATACAGGGGTTTGAGAATCTCATAAAGTCAATGACAAGTCAGTGTTTTGTTTAAATACATCTTTGTAATGCAAAGATGCCACTTGTGCTTAGCTACTTTTCCGCTCAACCGATAAAACTGCTGTATCTTCTCTTTAAACATCAAAATATGAAACAAATGTTTAACATTATACAACCTTATAAACAAAATAAGGAGCACAGTAAGAATATCACTATTGCTTGATATTAATTAAAACTAATAAAAACCCATTATCTGAAATAATAAATGCTTTATTTACCAATTATAATCCAAAGGGGTCTAGTCTAATAAGATATTACCTATAGAAAGAACTTTTTAATGCTAACAAAAAGAAAATAACAATTAGTCCTTCAGAATATTCAAACTGTTTCTTACTAATAAACAGTAATGGACTCTCTCTCACATCTTGAGGCATAATGGGACTAAGAGTTAAGGACCCTGTTCGTAATCCTGTATACTCTCGTGAGAAACACAGCTGCGTGAGATTCAGCAGCGGATCATGTCGCATTGGTTACTTACAGAGGTATGTGAGCTGATCATTCAGAAAGCAATGGCAAACTACTGAATGTAAAACTTGCCAAGACATCAAAACAGCAGTGATGTCCTGTAAATAGGTTATGCCCCCCCCCCCCCCCCAAAAAAAAACATCGACACTCGAATGGTGATATCATCATCAATATCACACCCCAAGATATTTTCTGGTGCCAATTTTAGGCCGGGTCAACCTGAGAGCTCAGGACAAGTTTTTAAATCTGCATTGATGGGGATTCAAACACATGACCACCATTCTGGCAGGCAAATCTCACACTTCTTACCAGAAGTACACACACAAAAATTACCTGCATATCAGAAGAAAGCTGTCTTTCATCAGCCGGAGATGACAGCGCCCTATGTTAATGATAAAATAAAAGGGTATCAATGACAATCTGGAGGAAAAACCTATTGGTACAACGTGCCAGGTCGTTGTTGGTGTCCGCCAGAAGCGTTTACTTGCTCATGGAAAACCCCAAATGATGCTACCAATGCAGCACCATAAAAACTTTCTAGAAAATGTTTCTACAACTTTTCTTCTTCATTCTTCCCCCTTTGAGTAGAAAGTACCACACTTGGCTATGCACCTCTTTGTCATAAACCTTTGCGTCCAACTTTGACATACACGCACTCCCTATTTCAGATTTATTTCTGCAAGACAGATGTCACCCAAGGTAATGGGCTTTATCTATATGTGGGTAAATGTTCCTCCTAATGAATTTGCCAAGTCATTAGACATACAATCTGCCGTTTGCGATTTCAAACTATCCTGGGATTCTTAATGTTCACAACTTACACATAGGAACTCCCCTTTTTAACTTTTATCCAGGAAGGCTAGATATCTAAACATACCACACAAGTGATCAAGCAGTTATCTGATATTTTAAATTGACGGTTTTTATAACAATTCCCGGACCTATGCCGGGAGTGAACCAGATAACTTCGGAACAGGAGGCAGACAAAGAAACCTCTCAGCCATTCTTCTATCCATTCCAATAGCCTGACAACTGATTAAACATATGGTTTCTGCAACTCCTTGTCTATAGTGAAGCTTATTTATGCACAGTGCTTACATGTTATTTTGTTGCTGCTGCTTGCTTGCATTCGCTGGCTGTGAACTTCAGCGTGAAGACCTGTATGTCGGATGGTGACATCCTGTTGTCCAACATCAGTGCGATGTCATACCGGACTGAGGTTTGCGAGAGTATCCGTTGTCCCATGTCTGGCTTATTGGTGTGCAGACTGGTGGTTCCTTGCCATGCAGGCAGATACTCTCCGACTTCGGAAGAATCAGCGATCCTACTACGTTAGCCAGGATCCCGAAGGGACCTGTTGCCCAGGATGCACGACTAGGACGTGTTAGTAGGTCTTGGCCAGTATAGAATCTGGCCCTGGTGCCTTGGAAACACCTCTGCGTCCCGTTATTTTGTGAAAACTATATGTGCAATGGAAATGGGGTTTTGGATCACTAATGTGATCTTAACAATATGAAAGGCCAAGAGGATCAGAGCATTCATTGTGAAAACATCTGGTACGCTGATTCAGTGGTAGCAGATTCAACTCCTACACCGGTCAGCTGGACTACAATTTTAACTTCCTGTCTTTGTCTTGGGGATGTAAATTACAAGTACATCTGAAGTTGGAATGGGTTTGCCTGATGGTGAAGGACACTCTAACAGGGAAAGATAATCCCCATGCAAAAATCAGTCCAATGCACTAGAAGTTGTAGCACGGATATGGACTATGCTTGAGTTCAAAGCGAGCGGGCAAAAAAAAAAGTACAAGCTTTTAGTAATGTTTGAAAATCCACATATAATGTGTCAAGACGCAAACACATGAGAGGACAATACAAGTGAATAAAAGCAGATTGATTATAACGAGGAGTGGCAAAAGTCTTTTATATCTAATTTTCTGATAAACTGACATCACCTGAATCTATATATGCAAGTGTTAATTGAGAAAAAAAAACTTTATAAAATGGCATTTTGAAAAAAAGAAATACATTGTACTTTTAAAAAATGAGTACAACTTACTACTGGCACCGCTGATCGTATTCCGGCACGAACCTAAGGCCTTGACCATGTTCACTTAGGTTTATGCAGGAATACGATCAGCATTACCAGTAGTGGGTTGTGCTCAATCATAAAAACTTCAAATCCCAAAACAACCAAATAAAACAATGTACTTTGTTTCCCAGGAAAATGACAATGGCAAATCTTGCACTCACCACTTGTAGAACTCATGCACATCCTCCGAATGAATCTGCTGCCTGCTTATATGGATGGCACTAAGTCATCTTCTTTTTTTGCCCATTATCCCCATTTATCAAGCCGTCCTATCTTTTGCCATTTCTTCTTCCTCCCAATATTATTCACCTGTCTTTAATTCTCCTCTCCATGTGTTTTTAGGTCGCCCACTACTTTATTTTCCTTGTGGGTTCCAGATAAGAGAGTGTCTGTCTAATTATCCTATCCTCAGGTTTTTTCACTGAATGTCCTATCCAGTGCCAGAATCTGTTCCTTACCTCCTGTTCATCAGAATTAACAATGTTATCATTAGTACCCAATTCCTTAAGTCATACACGAGAAAACAACTTAAATTGTAAGGTTCCATCCACATCAACATCATGACACAACAGATTTAATACATATATTTATACCTGTACTCCTCTCGAATAATCTTCAGTACTCTGCGAACCATGTTGCCAACAATATTTTCCGATGGATCTCCAGCCTGAATATTCTTTCCTTCTGTTCTAACATGTTTCAGAAGATCTCTAATTAAATAATAAAAATAGTAACATACTTTAATAGGAACAATTTAAATGTCAAGGTATGTTTTAAAAAAATTAAACAACCATGTGCAGAATCTGCTTCCCATAACATGTATGCTTCTTTGGTATAAAGGATCATATATAAAGTTTTCTTAGTGTAAAATGTATTCATCTTTAATTATAAACTGTCACATAAAGTTTTCTTTTCAAAAATGTATGTGTGAAAATAATAATATGCAAAGCTTTCTGCTGGTAGTTTTTTTTCTTAATATTCTATGTAATTTTACAAATGGTTTATCTTTAATGTATAAAAAAGAAGCAAACACACACACAAAGCTGAATCATAAAAAATATCATATTTTTAAAAAACATAATTCAGAAAGGTACTCATATTTATACTCAATTCTTCTCATGTCTTTTAGAAGACTGACCACAACAGTTACTGTCCAGTTGTTCTTACTCTTCATCAACATTCTAGCTGTTGACCATCCTTCATTTGCATGGTCACATAACTTCTGCTTCGCCTCAGCTTTACACTATCTATTCATGTCTGTCAATGCTCTCTTGTATAGTCCATGTCTTGTGACAGTGATCATGTCTGTCCACAACCCTTTGTCTTATGTACGATCATTTCTGATATCGTTTTCCTCCATGTCTTGAGGTCAAACTGTCTAGCATCTTCTTTCTTGGTCTTCCTCTCTTTCCCTCCAACTTTTCCACTGTCATGACATACTCCAGCTTTCTCCTTTTTATGATGTGCCCAAAGAATGTGGACTATCTTTATCTTGTTTCTGTCAATACACTGTAAATAACGGATTAGTCTTTTTTCTTCTTTTACCCTTTATCCAACATTGGGGCATAAGACTTCAACCAAATCTTACCAAGCTGCCTTATCCTGCAGCTCCCTCCATGGCCCACACATATTGTTGTCTAGAATTCTCTTCTCATATGTTTTTAGGTCTCCCACTATTTCACTTGCCATGTGGATTCTAAAGAAGGAAGTGTCTATTTATACTCTCCTCAGGTTTTCTTAGTGTGAATCCTAACCAGCAGAGTTTCTCTTATTACACCCTTAACACTTCAGTAGAAGAAATACTGATGACGTCAGTGAAAGATATACTGGATGGTTCTTCCTGCAGCCTCCTATAACACTCAATTGTAGTAACTGACACGGGCAAATATCATGAAGGTAAATGTGTAAATGTGTGTGTCTTTCTTTTTTCCTTTTGTCTGCAAGGAAGCGCCACTAACCATCTTTGAAAAGGTAAGATGCACTGTATGCTGCAATATCTTTTCATCTCCTAATGGTACCTGTAAAGCAGTAGATGTCTTTATCCTCAATGACTGTGTTGCCAGCTCTTTCTTACATTATTCTCCTGTCTTTGGACATGTGACATAATTCAAAAAGTGGTTGCTTCAGGACTTTTTATCCCACCATATCTTGCTAAGAAACGCAGTTCTGGTTAGTTCATGACTGCTTTTTCATCAACAAAGAAGCTGACAGATCTACTATTACATACTCTTGTTCTTTGTTTGTCCAATATATTTGTTTGTTTTGGATATAACTGAGACGAATGTTGTGAATTCCTTGGACTGCTGGAGTAACTAACAACCATTGCCTGAAATAGGCTAATGAAACTAGAACATTTTATACAACAATAAGAAAGAGACAAACAGCTTTCTTTGGTCATGTGATGGATGAGAAGAGAGGCACTGGAAAATGAGATTACTGGAAAGATCAAGGGGAAGAGAGACAGAGACAGATCAAGAGAAATGATGCTGGATGTACTGACACAGTGGCATGGAAGAATATCATCAGTGCAGTTGATCCAGAACACTGAAGACCGAGATCTGTGGAGAAACATGAACGCCTACACCAGCTGGCAGGGCACTTGATGATGATGATGGATATAACTGCATTGTATCTGTTTACAGCAGAGCTGCAATATTTGCACCTCATGGCACAGACTCATCTAACTTCTTTTCGGCATTTGTTAACTGGGTTAGCCTTCCCAGGTTAAAAATTATTGCTAAGTCCAGGTTTACAATTAATGCCAAGTATGGACATCACAGAATCATGCAAAGCACCATGCATTCTTTGGTTACTCTATACATCAGAAACCAGGCAGTCTGTTTTGAAGCAGCCTGTTTCATGCTCCAAAGGTTTGGGTTCAATTCTGGACTCGGTTATTCGGTTCAGGAGTGCTATTTTCTTGGAGACTTCTGGGAGCCAAAACTGAAGCTACAGAGTTCGAGCTTTGTGTGACTTTCTGCAAGCCGCCCTGCGGAAAGAGACAGCCATATGGGATAAAACCCGGTGTAATGAAGTTTACCAGGCTTGTCTCCCTGGTGAAGGTGTTCACCACTTTCTCCGTAATCCCGTGTATCTACATGAGGAACACAGCTGCGCAAGATGTGGCAGCGGATCATGCAGCGTTGATTACTTACAGGGCATCATAGCCGGTTGCTCAGAAAGCAATAGCAAACTACTGAGCATAATCTTGCCAAGAACATCAACAACAGCTGAAAAATGCTGGTTTTGACTGCAACATTCTGTAAGGGATATGCAACTTTCAAAAACAAAAAAATGAAGTTTATCCTCCTGCCCTGAAACCCCCTTGAAATATCACGATCTGAAACTGATCATCCTGTGATGATTTACTTGGTACAGAATGAGTTACAGTTATGACATACCTTGCACTTGTAAACTTGGCTTGAGATATTATTCTGATCAGCAAGTTGATAGTTTTAATGGCAATGTCACACGAACCTTTTGTAGAACTGTTAAAATAAGATACAAATTATGCCTTAAGATGGCAACTGAGATTTTCAATACATTATTGTTAATCCGACAGATTATAGGCCACAGCATAAAGAGATTGTGATGACTAGTTTTTATTTTTTTTAGTTTTGCGCTTGCTCACTTTGAACTCAAGCGTAGTCCATACACACTATTTATAGTAGTGATGGACTGAATTTTGCGTGTAGGTTAGCTTTCCCTATTAACAAGTGTCCCTCGCCATCAGGCAAACCCACTACAACTTCAGAGGTACTTGTAATTTACATCCCCAAGTCAAGGACGACAGGTCAATATTTTAGTCCAGCTGTCCGGTATATGGGTTGAACCGCTTACCTCGGCATCAGCACACCAGATGTTTAAAAACACGTGTTCTTACTCATTCAGCCATGCAGACCTGTAATTAGTTCTCTTCTTCGTCGTCTTTCCTTCCCATACAATTCTCAGAATATTGTGACAATTATCCAGTACTCAAATTATGAGACTGGGTCTATCAAGACTGTCGGGAGCAGACTGAGACACAGTTCACAGATTTAAAGATAAAACTGAAGAAAATGATAAAATGGGCATGACTAATATAGTTCAATGTAAGTGATAAACCACCTGGAAACAAGATTGAAATTAAAATAAACAAATTCAAGGTATTTATCAATAGTACAAGAAGACATGGCACCTGATGAGCTAGCCACACAAGTGAGAGATATTCTCATCAAGTCAGAAGAAACATGAATCCTAAAAAAGTACGAGTTACAGAGATATAAAACAGAAGAAACATTCAGGCTAATAGAAGAAAAGAAAAATTAAAGCAAACAGGGTTGGAAACAAACAGTCCCACCCACATACACAACTACATGAGAAAAATCAAAATGCGATCAAAAAAGACAAACAGTTCAGAATGAGAACTTGTAATTGAATAGATCATCACCAGTTGCAAGGAACAGATAGAGATTTGTTTAAGAAAATCAGAACATTAATAGGCCAAATCAGGCCAACATTACATGTAATAAATGAAAGAAATGGTGACACTTTAAAAGAAAGCTAAGATGTACAAGAAAGATGGAAGGAGTGCTGTGGAGATATATACAAAGACACGACAAAGAGCTCAAATAATATATATGAAAGTAAAGTGGAAAAAAAAGAACCTTAATCAGAGACGTATGATCAGAAATATGAAGACTGAAGAAATGTAAGTCACCGGGTGGTGACATCATTTCAGTAAAACTAATCAAGTAGGAAGAGAAGCCAAAGTCTGTATCTATCATGCTTTATATGTGAAGATCTAGAATAGGTTTGTGTGCCCAAAGCACAGAAGAGAACTATCTACATCTCCCTCCCAAAGAAAGAAATTTTAAACACATCACCAATTATTGTGTTATCGCACTAATCGATAGTTTTTTGTTTTTTTTTCACTGATGTCGTCAATCCATTTTCTCATCACAGATGATCTTTGATGTAAGGCCAGTGATGGTAGTTGCTGATGTTGCATTCTAACGACATGGTCAAACCACTTGATCTTCTGTCTTTCAATAAATGTGTGACTGTGACGAGAAAATGGATTGACGACATCAGTGAAAAAAAAAAAAGAACTAATCGACATCAGAGACATTGTACAACCAGACGGAATGACACTATTGTGCCATACTATGTGACATACTATTGCTGGAACGCAAATTATTCCTCCCCACGATGCTTGAGGGGGATTAAGGTGGGATGGGGGGGGGGGGGGGGGGTTGTTGTTAAGATTATATCAAAATCGCGTTAATACAACAACCGATTACTTGATATTATTTTTCCCCTTCATACTTTACAGTTCTGTACTTCTCACCCTTCTGAAATTTGTTTTATAACGTAAGTAGACCCGCAAATCACGTTTTATGTAGACGTCTAGACTTGTTATTAAATTCAGCTTCCCCCTCTGCCGTGCGTCCACCTTGACGAGGTAGAGGGGCTTGCGCGTTCCAATGACCCCAAGAGCTATGCCGACGGTAGCACAGCTACTGGTAGGGTCACCCATATCGGACAGGTCAAGGGAGAGGGACCAGACGAAGTGACGCACAAACCTGCTGCCTTGTAGGTAGACTGGGGACAGTCAAAGGCTAGGGAAAGCATCCCGAGAAATGCTTGTCGAAATCGGATGTACTGAGCCACAGGCTTGACAAAGAAGTGCAACGTAACTTTATCATTTCATGATGCCACAGATGAAAATAATCGTTATGGTGCTAATCCCGTGAAGTCCCATCAGGCGGTGATAGTGCCGGCCTTCTGCCTCGAGGGGGTCCACCCATGACTACTGGTGGTCACCTTCCCCTGTGCTGTGGAGTCAAGGCACAGAGGAGTAGGTTAAGAGCTATTGACCAAATACCAAGGACACTCAACATACTACAGTGGAATGCCGAAGGAGTTTATAACAAGAAAGAATCCCTGACACAGCGTCTTCATAAAGATAGAACACTAACAGACAAATATTGTGAAAACATAAATACACGATATGGCAACATGAAGCAAATGGTGGAAAGTCTAAACAGAGCAATAATACAGGCAGCCACTGATTCCATTCCAAGAGGAGCGAGGAAAAATTACAAACCATACTGGACTGAAGAACTACAAAGTTTGGAGGACAAAGTTGAAGATGCCAGGAAGACAGCAGAGAGAGAACAAACAATTGAAGCGAACATCTCTCTCAAAGCCATCTCAGCAAAATATAAAAGAACAGTAAATCAAACAACAAGAGACTGTTGGAGGGAAAAAACAGAAAACCTGAATTTTGACAGGGATGGAAACAAACTATGGAAACTAGTGAAAGCCATGAACAATGAAGGACCTAGAAACAAACAAATAACAATTAAACAAGGAAATGCCTTGCTTACAGGAAAAAAGGCTGCAAATGCACTAATGGAACACTATGCCAGTGCAAACCACATTGATATTACAACCGAACAGAAGAGAGCAATCAAAGATAAACAGATACATCATAGTAATACAGAGACAGCAGCAGAATATATGATGGCAAATCTAACAATGGAAGAAATGGAACAGGCAATGAATACCCTAAAAAAGAAGAAATCACCAGGAAAGGATGGAATCACAAATGAAATGCTAATAGGACTAGGGACAAAGGCAAAAAAGAAACTACTAGGAGTCCTAAATTACAGCTGGAAGAGGGGAATAGTTCTACAGGCATGGAAGGAAGCTATACTAATACCAGTCCCAAAGAAAGGAAAAGACCTGGAAGAACCAAATGGCTATCGACCTATCAGTCTACTTAGCTGTGTAGGAAAATTAATGGAACGCATTATCAATGGCAGGCTAACATGGCATCTGGAAGAAAACAAACTCTTAACACCACACCAAGCAGGATTCAGAAAGTACAGATCCACTGAAGATCAAATAACCTATACAGCTCAGGAAATAGAGGATGCCTTCCAAGAGAAAAAGCACAAACTAGCAGTCTGGATAGATTTAGAAAAAGCATTTGATAAAGTATGGAAGGAAGGACTAAAAGTAAAACTGCAAAACATGCATGTTTGTGGGAAAATGTACAAATGGATCAGCCACTACCTTGAGAACAGAACTGCCAGGACAAAAGTACAAGGACAAACCAGCAAAATGATGCTGTTGGAGCAAGGTGTCCCCCAAGGAGGAGTTCTTTCACTAACATTATTCCTAGCATATATAAACGACATCACGGAAAATTTTCCAGCCAGAGTGCACACATCATCCTTTGCAGATGACCTAGCCATATGGACATCTGAAGAATATATTGGTACAGCTAACAGCAGAATACAGCAAGCCCTATTAGCACTAGAGGACTGGTCAAAATCATGGCTAGTGAAGATAAGTGAGGAGAAAACAACATGCACAGTGTTCTCCCTCTCAAATAAAACTCAGCAACCTAAGCTGGTATTGAATGGAAAAATATTGCGCCATAAAGAAAATCCAAACTATCTAGGAGTCACCTTTGATCGTCGCCTGACATGGAAAACACAGGTTGAGAAAAATCGAACAAGAGCAAGGCAAAGAATGGCAATCATGAAAAAGCTTGCTGGTACAACGTGGGGAGCAGATGAGAAAGTTCTCAAGAAGCTATATACTGGACGGGTGAGGCCAGTACTGGAATATGGCATTGCAGCTTGGGCAACAGCAGCTAAGTCAAACTTTAACAAAATAAGTAGAGTCCAAAACCAAGGAATGCGAATCATAACTGGAAGCCTGAAGACAACGCCTATTAATGAACTAGAAAAGATCACTTGTTTACAACCAATGCAGGACAGAAGAGATAGCAGAGCCCAGCAACAAGCAGAAAAATTTAGAAGATTGACAGACCACCCTATGTATAACAGGTTTAATGGTTTTGGAAAAGGAAGACTGAAGCGTAGCAACTTTGTAGAAACTGCAAAACGAAAGATTAGGGCAGATCCCATACTTAACATATCAACAGTCAAGCCCATTTACTATGCACACAACTTCCCAGCTTGGAGACAGCAGCAACTGCCTGAGATGATAGAAAACATTCCTGGTATTGAGAAAAAGAACACTCAGCATGAAACCGAAAGAAGAGAAATAACCCTAAACTACATAAAAGAACATTACCCAAGCAGCAATTGGACCCATGCATATACAGATGGATCAGCCAAAAATTCAATAGAGAATGGAGGAGGAGGAATTCTCCTAAATTTAAAAAATGGAGTGAAAAAAACACATTCAGTGGCAACTGGAAAGTTTTCAAGTAACTTCAAAGCAGAGGTAGAGGCTCTGAAAACTGCAGCAGAAATGCTCTTGATGGAGGAAAATAAAGAGAAGCAAATAGCTATCTTCACAGATGCAAAGTCAGCTGTCTCAATACTGAAGAGCAATAACAGCACAGAAATAGCTGACCTAAGAGCAGCACTCCATGGTCTAAGCCAGAAATCCAAAAAAGTTGTAATACAGTGGATCCCATCACATTGCAGTATACCTGGAAATGAAGAGGCTGACAGACTGGCAAAAGAGGGCGGACGACTACCACAGCCTGACATAGACATAACTTACAATGAGGCAAAGAGGTTGATAAAAAGCACCTATAAAACCAAATGGGAATCAGAGCATCCAGGCCACCAGAAGGATGATGCATATTACAAACTCGACCGAAGAGAACAAGTAGCAATCTTCAGACTCCGCACAGGACATAACAGGCTGAAATACCACTTGTTCAATAAACTAAAAATAGGAGATACCGATGAATGTAATTGTCAAACTGGAAAAATGACAGCAAAACATTTGCTGCAGGATTGCCCAATATATGCAGAACAGAGAAAGATATTTTGGCCCACACCTGCTTCATTTGAGGACAAGCTCTATGGAGATATCAACAAGCTCAAGTTGACCGCAGCTTACTTTAACTACATACAGGTTGACATTTAAAGGTGTATGAAGAAGTATTCAGACTGCCACACTTCATACCACAGGTATGTCAGTTACAAAAGCCTCCCAGAGGCATGAAATGGAATATTGCTCGGATAGCAAATCCATTACGTGGAAAGTCCGAATCAAAAGCTCACTGTGTGAGCTTCATAAATGGTGGAAAAAGTGTCCTAGTGGCACGAAATGGAATATTGCTTGGATAGCAAATCCATTACGTGGAAAGTCCGAATCAAAAGCTCACTGTGTGGGCTTCAAATAAGGTGGAAAAAGTGTCCTAGTGGCACGAAATGGAATATTGCTCGGATAGCAAATCCATTGCGCGGAAAGTCCGAGTCGAAAGCTCACTGTGTGGATGTCATCTGCACACTGCATTCTTCTGGTTTCCGGAAGAACAGCCTATGATGAACGGAAGGCCCAATATACGGAAGTGAGGCTAAGCAGCCATGTGCAGGACGTGACGATTCCTTGGGTGAGCCCAGTACCAGAGCGCTGTGTGTTGGCTCTGCAATTATGGAAGCCTCCTTGGATGGCGGGGAATGCCCATGGTCTGCCCCTGCCTTCCCTTGAGGGCTGACCAGGATGTCTTTGGCTGTTCTATATGGGCCAGCTAGGATGGGAGATAACACCACACCAGTGAGAGTCAAACGTCCTAAGAAACCCCCGGGAAGGTTAACCCGGTCAACAAATGCCCGCAGAAGTCGGATGTGTCGGCCTAACGGCGCAAGAACGCAGCTCTGCTGTAAACAGGCACAACGCAATCACATATGCGTGCGTGCGTGTGCGCGCGACATTTTTTTAAGGAGGTAAATACGAAAAGGGGAGGGGGGAGGTGACATTCTGAACATATGGTGAATGGGTGCATCGGCCAAAAAAGGTTGAGAACCACTGATGTAGAGAATGGACAGCGAACAATCTTATTTCAGAACATAAACTGCCTCTTAAGCAATACTCCAAGTAGGGGTCATCAGGATCGAGCAGTATGAGCATACAGTGAAAGAATGAGGTGCTGCTCGTACTTTTTTAGTTCAAAGGGTGTAAAACCTTTTGAAATCTACAGAAGAATGATGGTTCAGTATGGAGACAGTTGAGTCGGGGGAGAGTGTATGAAATGGTAGAAAAGTTTTAAAATGGAAGACACAGGAATCTACTGAGAAAATCATAATGACTATCTTCTAGGATATCAAGGGCCCCATATTCTGTATTAGTACATTTCCAGGAAAGGGGTGAAACTGTGATTAGTGCTTGGTACAGTGACATGCAATGAACAAACTGAAGCCCAGGATATGATCAAAACGCCAAGGTCTTCTCTGGAAAGCATTACTGTTGCTCCATGACAACGGCTACACATAGGGTGGATACACCAGGTGCTCTGAAATTCGAGGTTTTGAAACATCCTGCATACAGTCCAGACTAGGCACCATCAAACTTTAGATCTTTGAAAGAACATTTGCTGGGTTAGAGGTTTGTAGCTGATGAGGTAACGGAGGTGGTGCAAAATTGGTTTAAGGTGAAAACTCAAAATATTTTTCCTAGAAAGCATCAGCAAACTAGTGTACAGGTGGACCAAGTGTGTTGCCAGGCAGGGATACAGTGTGTTGCCAGGCAGGGGGACTATGTTGAGAAATAACACACACAAAATTTTGGATTCGCGAAATTATGAAAAAGTTATTCGCAAAAATCCTGTTACTTAATGACTTCCCTTTATCAAATGAAAAACACAAACAACAAAATGAGAATAGACACGATTTTCATCCACTCATAATTGGTGGTAATTCAATTCAGAACTCAGAATGAAGATGACATGGTCCTTCTCTTAAATGTTTCTAAACTATTAGCAGAGTTGATCCTGTCTGTCAAGAGACACAGTGAAAATCAAAATCATTTTCTGAACTTAAAAAGAAACCTGTAACAGCTGGAGTTTGAACCTGGGCCAATGTCTCAGCAAGCAAGCTCACTTAACTTACCACTTACCTCTGTACCACTGTGCCACTATAGCTTCTAGCCTAATATAAGTTTGTTTTTTGGGGGGGTTGCATATCCCTTACAGGACGTTGCAGTCAACATCAGCATTTTTCAGCTGCTGTTAATGTACTAGGCAAGATTACACTCAGTAGTTTGCCATTGCTTGTCTGAGCTGGCCGGCTCACATACCCCATAAGTTACCAATGCGGCGAGAGTCGCTACCGGTTCTCGCGCAAGTTACATTACTCACGATAATATACAGGATTACAGAGAAGACGTTATCCCCAGGAGACCGTATATAAGTTTACTAAAATTATTTGAATTTTGATCTTCAGACAAAAATATTTACTCAGTACAACACTGACTGACAACATTTATAAATCATTCATGAAGCATCTAGCTGTTGGGTTGCATTAGTATTACGGCAGACAAAATAATTTATAGTCAGGTTGTAGCAATCATCAGGGTTCTCATCAGTTTTTATGCTGTTCTTGTCATGAAATGTTTTTGTCAAGTGGATTTTTTTTTCTGTTAAAGGTGTGACTATATTCATTCCTTCTAATAACCACTTCATTGTTTTGTTTTTTAAGACAAAAAAAAATACTAATCATTTTAATTGCTTGACTTGTCTCGAATTCTTTTTAATAAATTATTAAAAGTATTCAAAACGTCTCATCATTGCATCATGCATCATTCTTATTCATTCAGTGTTGTTGACTGATTTCATGATTGAGTGCACTCAGTGCGAGTGTTCAGTTCACATTGACGTAGACATCTAACACACACATACCCTTTTTTCAACTCATCAACAAACAGTGCTATTCTTTCCTTCAGATCGTTTGCCTTGTCGCCGTCGGGCATTTTACAGACAGTTATCTACAATTATAATAGCTAATAATACTAGTCTTTCAATCAATGCGACCGTTGTGTTGCCTCGCGTTAGTCAGATTGTTATTAACGGATATCATGATTTATCCGAGGGACCTGTTATTATTTTTAATGTTTAATAGTAATCACTTGTGCAAATTACCTAACATGTTTGTAATTTATTTAAAATAGTTACATAGAAAATTTAATAATTACGATAAATAGATATGTTAAATGTTTGTGTTAATTATTACTATTTCAATATTTGCGTGTAGTCTCGTATTTCTAGTTATTAACTGCTCCCAAACAAGAATAGCAACTCCTTGGGAAAAGTCAAATTATCTTTTCTTGAGACGCCGGTACATGAGAAACTTTACATAAATCAACGATTTTTTTACAGGACATCGCTGTCAACATAAGCATTTTACCGCTGTTGTTGATGTCTTGGCAAGACTACGCTCAGTAGTTTGCCATTGCTTTCTGGGCGATCGGCTCATAACCCCCGTAAGTAACCAACCCGACGCGATCCGCTACCGAATCTCGCTCAGCTGCGTTACCCTACGTGGATATACGGTAATACGGAGAAAGTCAATAACGCCTTCTCTATGGAGACCGGCAAATCAACGAATAAAAGAAGTATACTTAGCCAGCTTTGTCAGCACAGACACTGATATAATTACATAGGCTACACAAGCAAGCAACTTAGTTGATGTAATATACGATGAAATCATAACATCCAACCTGTGCTGATGTATGACAGTGAATCTTGGATAAGAACCAAATTAAGATCTTCGAGGCAACTGAGATTGCTTTCGGAGACGATTTTACAAATACCTTGACGGTACAAGTAACTAACAAAGAATGCCTAGAAGAGGCTATCGAAAGTAGGACATTATATATAACTATAAAAAGCGACTTATTTTGTCATATAATAAGAAGAGAGACTTTGGAGAACATTGCGACAACTAGAAAGATCAGTTGTAGGAGAGACAGGTTGAGATCTAGACAAAATTATGTTTGATGATTACATAAAGTCATAAAGGAATGTCATCAACAGAACAGGTCCAGAATACAAGGGGCCGATATCTATGGATAGACATGAACGACTCCACTTGGCAAGTCACGTAACAATGAAGATATCCACATTTCCAGGGTCCTAATTAGATGTTCAAATTGCATGTTCATTGTCCACGTTTCTGCACATAACATATGACTCGTAGCATATACAGTAGCATACGTTTAAAAACAGGTAAGCACATGGCTCTTTTAACACATCCTGAATCGTACTGGGTTAGTTAATATATTGGGGTACCATCCTTGCACTACGTACAAGTCCATAGGTGCTCAGATCCTCCCTCCCCAATATATGCATCAGCGCCCAGGCTAATAGTACCAGTTCTATGTTGGTTGACGAGGCGCTCTCATTCTCCCAAAGTGCCTCTAGTGTCTGGCCGTGCCAGTTCTAACGTCCAAGTCTCTGTCCTCATTCGGGACAACAAAGTGAATTCACTGGCGTCAAAGTCCTTCGCTCTCGCCATCTCTCTAACGGCATTAATAACCTCGGCTCGATCCATAGACTTGCCATCTGCAGGGAATGCAGAGCCAGCAAGTTTAATAGCCCATTCATTTCCCTCAACTCCCGCATGTCTCGGAACGCAGATGACTCTACGTACAAAATACCGCCGCGGCGTTTCAGTACATTGTCTATGTATTGATTGATTGATTGATTGATTGATTTAGGAACCGACATCACAGCATTCGGGGCATTCCCATAAGCACTCCGTTCCCATCCTCAGCAGCCAGCAAAGAGTCTCAACGCTAATAGTACCAGTAGCAATCTGATTATATGTCCATCTCGCCTTTCCTCTGAGCGTCGATCGTCAGCCAGATCCCTTCGTCACCCCTCCCTGTCGCATTCTTGCCAGACCATGGTTGTCTGTGTAGAGAACTTGCCTAGACCTTTCGGAGCATGCTAATTGAATCACTTAGTACAGAAACGTTAGTGTACTTCTGTAATTTCATATGTGGAGCACGCAGACCCTTTAAGAAGAAGAACGTCGCATACATTATGGCACGGCCCTTATGGGTATATGGTGCTGGTCCCATACATCCGACCGGCACTCGATGGATAACATGATCAATAGTACGCTGGCCGCCTTTACTACCATGATATTTCCTGGTACCATTTTTGGCTGGATTGACTTGGAAGTCCAGGTCAGTCATTGTTCTTTAATCCAGCCTCGATGGGAGAACTTACGACCCAGCTAGAAATCGTGCTAACTACCCGTACTTTCGCGGCCTCCAGTAACACACGTGACATTTGAATTTTCTTATTTTTCATTTATTGTTTCAGCTACAAAAATCTTTATCTTTAAGAGTCAGACCCTTTTAAGAACGTCGCTCTCCTTATGGCACGACCCGCGACAAATATTAAACCCTTGGCCGATTCACATGTCTCATGCATTTTCATGTCCATGTTTCTTCATGCCTCATGCATTGATTGATTGATTGATTTAGGAATCGACATCACGGCATTCGGGGCATTCCCATAAGTGCTCCGTCCCCATCCTCAGCAGCCAGCGAAGAGTTCCAACACTAATAGTACCAGTAGCAATCTGATTATAAGTCCATGCATTTTCATGTTCAATGTTCTTTAATGTCCGGTGTCCATCATCGTCGTCTGCCTCTTCTTGTGAAAGGGTCAATAGTTCACATCTGTATGTTGCCGCATGAAGATCACAACTGCTTTTCGTCATCATCATTATGCATCTTTCCAAGTGGTATAGGCGTTCATATCTTTCTGCAGATCTTGATCCCGGTGGTTGTGGATCAAGTCAATGATATTCCATTGTCTTAGACCATCAACCACCATTGTTTTCGATGTGTCTCTGCTTTTTCTACCGCTGTTAATACTGTTATTTCCAGTCGTCATAATGTTCTTCAGTGCGTCTCTTCTCATTTTATAACCAAAGAACACGGTCACTTACAGTTGTGGGTAATGCTTATAATACAAAGAATTATCGCCGAAGCAACGGAGTGCGTGCTTTGTGCTCGATACCTTTGACAACAGCCAGCTGGGAGAGAATGGAGCGGAGGAGAAGGGGTAGAGGAGAGGGGGGAAGGAAAAGGAAGAAGAGGGCAGGAGCCAGAAGAGGTAGAAGGACAACGGATCATTTTGGACTCAAAAATGTACGGGTTGGACAGATTGAGAAAACAAATGTGGAAAGAATGAGATTGCGGGGGATCGGCAGGGGTTCTGGAAGAATCTCAAAACAGAGAGGGAATAGAAGGAGAACGTTTAATCAGATAGCGGTGGGAACGATTAGTAGTATGACTCTTCGCTAGCTGTTGAACGTGGGGACGGAGCACATATGGGAATGTCCTGAGTGCAGTGATGTCGGTTCTTAACTCAACTCAACTGAGTGTAATGCTTTACACTCAATAGCCGCTTCTAAGCTCTTGTTGATGGTTAGCCTGGTCGTCGAGGTATTGGCAGCATTCGTCTCAGAAACCAGTTCAGCTGACTCCAAGCTTTAATTTGTTCATTCGCATTCTATGATGACATACGTAAGATTAAACCATATGTCATGGCAATAAAAACATAGTTCTAGAGAAGCTGGAAATTAAAAGAAAAGTAAAGTAATAAGTAAAGGACCATCTGTCAGATCTTAGATATGACTGAGCTACCGTATGACAATAGACGGGGTACTACTACCTGCTTCTGTTAGTGCCGACTGTTGGACGGCGCTTACCAAACCCGACACCCCACAGTGTGCTAACGGCTTCTGACGGAAGAGCGCAATTGGGAGGGTACAAGCCTTATCCTGGTGTGAGGAAATGCAACCTAAAGACTAAATGTCATGGCAGACCAGACCAGACCCTAAGCGGACAGTTAGAGCATTACTGATTCGGCAGCTTCTGCAACTTGTCTTGTTCCAGACTTATTCTTCTTCTTCTTCTTTTGTTCGCTTGAAATATGTCTATAACTGCAATGTCGTCTCTTGCATGAATTGAACTGTTTTTTTCAGTTCACACAGTGGTCCATAGAGTTTATCTTCCACTGTCGTCTCTCTGGGCCAGAAGGTTTGCCTAGATATGTTATATTTTGGGCAGTCTTGGAGTATGTGCTCTGCTGTCTGCGACGCCAATCCACATGTGCACATGGCTGTTTCACCAATCTTGAATTTTGTATACATGTGGTTGCGTAATCTATTGTGTCCTGTTCTGAGGCGCAGAATAATGACTTGTTCTGGTCTGTCCATAATGTGGTAGTCATCTTGAGCAGGTTTTGGTGGCTTTCTGACTGATTTGATCATTCTTTTCTTTTGGTGGTATGTAACGGGCACATCAGACTGTTCCTCTTTGGCTCCTTCCTTAGCCAATTGATCAGCTCTGTCGTTTCCGGGTACTCCACAGTGGGATGGTATCCACTGTATGGTGACTTTATGCTGACTGCTAAGTTCAGAAAGTAGTGTCCTTAGTACTGGCAATTTCCCAGAGAGGAGCGCCTCGAGTACTGATTTTGCATCTGTTAGTAGCACCACAGGTTGTGTACCATTGCTGTTATTTAGTAATTTCTCTGTTGCTATCTTGATTGCCTCAATTTCGGCATCATAGTTATGGCAGTACTTTCCTGTCGGTACTCTGGCTGTGTCCCTAGTATTATTTGGGTATTCTATGTACACTCCCGCTCCTCCATTTCGAACAACATTTTGTGCTGACCCATCTGTGTAGACTCGGATCCAGAGGTCCTGTGGGTATTCTTCATCAAGGAAGCTGAGAGTGGCTGTTCTGCGCTGCACACTGTTCTGTTCTTCCTTGTCAAATATTCCTCTCACTTTTGTCTGGATTTGTAACGATAGTCTATGCTCATCTTTCCATGGAGTTCGCTCTGGAATAGTTGTTAGGGGGATACCAACTGTGGGCAGATCAGTGGTTTCTCTGCAGAGTCGTTTGGCCTGGTGGATAAAACTACTTCTTTTCAACCGCCCCATAGCTAGGTTTTCAAATCTGTTCTTCATAGGGTGGCCTGGCAAGCTGAGGAACTTTTCTGCTTGTATTAGCGTTTTCGTATCTCTGCGCTCACTCAGTGCCTGTGTCCTCCCCATCTTCTCCATTTCCACTATAGGGGTTGATCTCATCCCTCCTGTGGTGACTCTAAGTGCTTGATTTTGCACCTTGTCCAGCTCTTGTAGTGTGGTATTTGATGCTGAACACCACGCAGTTGACCCATATTCCAGGTGTGGTCGTATGCTCTGTTGGTAAACTTTGCTAAGTATTTTCGTACTGGCTCCCCATGTGGTTCCACTTAGCTTTCTCAGGATGGCTATTTTCCTTCTGGCTTTTGCTACTGCTTTGTTGATGTGCTTTCTCCATGTCAGCTTGCCATCAAATGTTACTCCAAGGTATGTTGGTTCTTTATCTTCTCTTAGGGGTGTTCCATTTATCTGGATGATCCCTGCCTTTTGTTTTGGAGAGAGGGTAAATAGGGTGGTGCTGCACTTGTCAGTGTTTATGCTGACACACCATCTATTTGCCCATGCAGCAAATGTATCTACAGCTCTTTGTAACAATCTGGTGGCCACTGATGCATATTCATTTGTGCTCCATAGAACCAGGTCATCGGCGTACATTGCCGCTTTAATTCCATGCGGTAGATTAGCAACGAGATCATTGATGAAGATTAGAAAAAGTGTGGGGGACAAGACTCCGCCCTGGGGAACACCGTGACGCTAGTAGTACTTTTTTGCTCTTGAAGTCCGTCTATATGTACTCGGGCTCTTCTGTTGTGCAAGTATGCTTTCACCCATTTGTACATTCTTCCATTGACTTTGCAGTTTCTCAGTTTCTTCATCAGACCTTCTTTCCAGACTTTGTCAAAGGCTTTCTTCAGAATCTATCCATGCCGCAAGCACCAGCTTCTTCTCTTGGAAATGCATCCTCAATTTCTTGAGAGAGGTAGGTTGTCTGATCTTCCGTAGAGTAGCACTGCCTAAAGCCAGCCTGCTGTGGCACAAGGATGTTTTTACTTTCAATGTACTACTGCAGTCTGTGATTGATGATGCGCTCCAGTGTTTTGCAGAGACAGCTGGTGAGGCTAATTGGTCTGTAGCTAGAGGCAATGGAACTATCTTTCCCTGATTTTAGGAGAGGTATCATGATTGCTTCTCTCCAGGCTTGTGGAACACTGCCTAAGGTCCAACTGTTATTGAAGATCTTCAACAACTTTGCTTTGGCCTCTGTTCCTAGGTTCCTGATCATGTCATTGGAGATACCATCAGCTCCTGGTGACTTTCTCATATTCCAGTTTTGATATGGCTAGCTCCAGTTCGCTGATTGTGATGGTTGCCTCCATAACCTCATGTACTATTTCCTTCTGTCCTGTATGTTGCAGTTTCTCTCGAATCTCTTGTTGTTTCTCTGGACTAATTCTGATTTTGTTATCTTGTGCGAATGAGTCCGCAAAATGGTCAGCTGCTTGCTTTCTTGTTAAGATGTTTCCATATTTATGTAGTGCAATTTTTGAGTTTCTCCCTGTGCCCTCATCGTTAAGTTGTTTTATTAGCTTCCACAATTTCCTTGTTATTTATTGTGGTGCTCTTGGCTGGGTGTGGCCTCTGCTTGCTTTCTACACACTTCAACATCATTATGCAACTGTTCCAGTTCACTACTCCAGTAGGGTTTATATTGTTTACGGGCTCCTCTTGGTACTGTTTCTCGCGCTGCCTGCAATATGCATTTCCCAAACTCTTCAACTACTTTATTTATGTCTTTCTCAGTGTTCAGGGTTTTAACCTGTATGCTGGTACTATTCTTGCACAGTGCCCAGTTTGCTTTCTTGTAGTTCCACCTCGAGAGGGTGCTGCTTTCACTTACAAGCTCATTTTCTACAGTTAGAAAGACTGGCCGATGATCACTGCCACCAAGTTGTTTCCCAACAATTCCTGTAATGTTCCACTCCAGGTCTGGTGAATGAAAAGCCAGGTCAGGTGTAGTTGTAGTGTGCCATGATCTCGAGTAGAAAGTATGTGGGTCGGACGGCTTGTTAATCAAGATGAATCTATTCTCATCCTGCCAGTCTTCCAGTCTCTCTCCTCTCTGGTCCATATGATCATAGCCCCAGCTTTGCGAGTGGCTGTTGAAATCGCCACACACAATCATTTTTTCTGTCAATGGTAGTGTGTCCAGTTCACACAGCGGTCCATAGACAGTAGTCGCTTGGACAGTAGTAATTGATCAGATGTAGGTCTGTATTGCCTGTCTTAAGTTTGAGTGTCTGATACTCAGCTCCTTCCATGTAGACTTCAATTTGGGAAGTAGTGATGTTATTTTTTACAAGGGTCAGTATCCCACCTTTTCGCCTGTCCTTTCGGTCAGATCGGTAACACTGATAGCCTCTGATTTTGAAGGCTATTTTTTCGTTGAGGTGAGTTTCTTGCAAGCAACATATGCTTACTTTTTCTTGGTCCAGGATGTTTTCTAACTCTATTTTTTTGTTGCGGACTCCCTCCGCATTCCAGTGCATTATTTTAAGTCTTTGTTTAGTATGGCCAGCCGTTCTATTCTCATGTCCCCTGGCTCCACAGGATATCTGAGAAGGACCTCCAGTAGCTGGAGTTGGACCCTTTCGAGACATAGGGCCCGGCACTGCACCTGCCTGGGGGTCCAAAGCAGGGCGAGCACCATAACATTTAGCAGTAGTCGACATATTCCATTTTGCGTAATGGCGTGGCATCCTGATTTCTGTGGTGCGCCTCCTGGCTGGTTGCCTCCGTCTTCAGCACCTTCCCCTTGCTAGAGCAGATTGTGGTCTCACTCGAGTTTAGATGTGTACACACGCGTGCCTGCGCATGCATGTACGTGCATACACATCTAGAGCATACTGGTTATTTTTCGGCGCCAGAAACTCGCTGTCACCCCTTCTCCTGTTAGTTTAAACAGTTCCGCCACGTGAAGGCCAGGAGTTGGACTTTTGCTGCATAGGTTATGTATTCACGAGCCATTGGGGTATTTAATCAATGTTGGGCGCTCACCCCAACACTGCGCCCAGGCTACATACAGCAATTTGGAACCTCCAGACGTATTGAAGTCACCTTTCCTCTGGAGTAAACTAGACAGACCGAGAGAGGGATCATGCTGCATGGGCAACACATGGTCCCTAAATTAAGCCTAGGCTTTGTGTTATTGAGAGATAACCCCATTTTACAAACTATCGCCTGTCAAGACGGTAAGGTGCCAGTCAAGTAAAGGACCATTCTCTGCGCTTTTAGTACAGTGCAGAACTGATAAGGCGAACTCATCTGGGACCCAAGAAATAGTCCTTCTTATCAGAAATTCCTCTTATAAGACACAAAGAAGACAAATTGCCGGGGATAAACAAACTGTCCTTCACAACAGAAGTTCGCCACACCCAAGATCATCTTAAGCTAAGCGGTATGTGGTGCAAGTTCCATATGTTTATATACCAACCAGCACTCGATGATGATGTGGTTAATATCACGTCTGTCACCTTTCCTGATGCCTAAGTTAGGTTGGGTCAACATGGAAGGCTCGGTTCTTGACTTCCATGGGAAGCGTTTGATGAAATGCCATTTTTTGCTTGGATTATTCAGCATGCTATCTCTGTGTTGCTTTTCCATATGTTGATATCAATGACCCCAGATAGCTGAATCTGTCTGCCTATTATATCATATCCTGGTTTTGGACAGAATACATTAGTGGTGAAGATTTAAAAAAAACCACAAGGAAATGGTTAGGAGCGCTGTCAGATGCTGCACTAGATAGTTGGAAGGCAAAGCTTGTGATACTCTTCAAGACAGTCACCGAGGCATTTCAAAGCAGGAAAAACCAGACTTGCAATAATGATAGCTCTAGATCAAACTGCCTGTGACTTAGAACCAGCCTTAAGAGCAGAAAGGAAGTGGAAGGCAGGAAGCATTATCGATGTCCAGGAATAACTGAAAATGCAGAAAGTATTGTTGTATACCCAGTCCAACAAGCAGAATTTTGCTAAAAACCCGATGATAGTCCCAAGCATCAGCGAGGGAACTCAGACAAGATGGTCCAGACAATTTAAGAAGTGGAAGACATGAGAATGCAAAGGTCGTGCAACAGTACCAACAAGGCCAGTAGGTGTCATGGGAAAATGGTCTTGCATAGGATGCTAACTTGAATGACACGGTACAATTCTGACTAAGTTTCATTGTTAGATTGCTTCTGATGTCCTACCATCAGCTCCTTATCTGGCCAAGTGGAGAAAGCCCAATGATGAAGCGTGTCGCCCGTCAAGATTCACACAGAGCCACAATCAAGTGTTCACTGGCAACCATAATGGACATAGCAAGACTACAAGTGAGCAAGAAAACTAATGCTAGTGCTGAGCTTATTGATTGATTGATTGAGGAACCGACATCACAGCATTCGGGGCATTCCCATCCGTCCCCATCCTCAGAAGCCAGCGAAGAGTTCCAACCCCAATAGTACCAGTAGCAATCTGATTATATGTGCGTCTCGCCTTTCCTCTAAGCGTCGAGCATCGGCCAGATCCCCTCGTCACTCCACGCTGTCGCATTCTTGCCAGGCCATGGTGATCCATTTATTCCTCCGAGGTGTACACGTGCTCCCTCAAGGCCGCAACCACGTCTGCCTTATCATGCATCAATACTCCACCAAGTTTTGCAGAGCCAGCCAATCTGTCTGCCTGTTCATTCCCCAACACACCAGCATGCCTGGGAGAAAAGATCCAGACGATGCTTGCCACCCGTGACTTCCGAAGCGAAGCAAGCCACTTGGCACGAAGCTTGAGCTTATGTACTTCCTAAAGGCTGGACTGAGATCAGACAGTGAAAGTCATCTACCCTGCAAATTTAGAAGTTGGAGGCATACATGAAGGCTATCATTACATTTTCCAAATTCTCTTAGTATAAAAAAGTCGCTTAAAAGTCAACAGGGTCGACTTCATTGCACCGGGAATTTATCCCATATGGCTCAGTCTGTTTCTGCAGCGCGGAAAGCATGAAATCCGTAGCTCCAGCAACAACCCCCAGGAGTCTCTGAAATAATTCTCTTAGTATAAGACCAAAGAACACTGTTTAACTTTCTTATAGCTGTGTATTTGATTCTATCCCTATTCCTCTTTGTACACTTTTAGACATTAATATGAATTAATTCAAAGAAGGCAGCAGTCAACTTAATCTTGGTGACATCATAAATTGTCCTCACATGGAGCAGGTGTAGGTCAAAATACTTTGCTCTGTTCTAGGTCTCTGAAAACGTATTGTACCTTTGACCAGGAAAAGTATGACTCATCATATCTGAAAACTTCAATCCCTTTAACGTACACACTTCTTCCTACAGCCTGCCATTGTTCGAAGCATTTCAAGCAAGCTTCTTTGGGAATGGAGTACAGAGTGTTCGTCACTTTGTGTATAGTTTTTCAGCTTGAGGAAATAAGCCAAAAAACGCATGGAGCCTTTACAATGGAAATAATAGTATATTGGTATTGATAGCATATTTCTTTGATAAACCTATTTATTCCTGCCTATTTAATTCTAATCCAACTTCTTTGCTATTATTACCGCAGTTCTCAGGGCATATTGTTAATTTCACACACAGAAAGAAGCTGAGTTATCTTTTCTGTATCATCAGGTTTTATTTTAAGCATTCTTCATTTGTAAGTTTAAGAGACATGTCAACAATGAAAGCAAGAAATAAGGCTCCTAAAAATTTGTCAAGAACTATCAGGTCACAATTTTATGATGGCTGGTTAAATCAAATTAGGTGATACATTATTTTGTAGAGTTCACTCTCACAAAACAAAACAAACTAAAGTTTTATAGTGAATTACTATAGATTTTTGTCTGACATGCTGTGAAATTAACATTTTGTCAACAATATCAGGTATGCAAAATGCTATATGAACAGTGCATGCAAGTATTCTTCTGTTATATTGATTAATATGTATGGTATCCTTAAGCAAGAACTTTTCTCGGATAGAACGGTTGCTGCTTTATGGGGTCTTTATTGTGCATATCACCTAATTTACATTTCTAAATATTAATCTTGTTCAGTCACATTTTCCAAACCAGATATATTTTAATACATGAATGCCTACTTTAAGTGTAAAAACACACAGACACACACACACAAAGCAAATGCATGCCACTCATTTTGACTGAACACTACAAAACAAAACCACTATGAACACATTAAAATGATTTTATTTTACAGTAATACGATGAGTTTGTGAATTCATGAGTAATTATGGCCCAAAAAAAATAAGAACAATGTTCATAAAAACATTACTAAAAACCAAACAGTGTATCAAATATTCCTGCTTTAAATTGGTTTGATCTTGAAGTGAAGACCAATAAGTGAAAACACAAGACATTTTAGATCCTGCACAAGGTAGTAAAAAGTCCTAAGGCCATCAGGATCTCTGAAAGTATGCAATAAAGGAATATCAATATTTATACAGACACCAGTAAAGTAAATCCATGCACAAACTAGGAAAATAATGTCTGCGCATTACACTTTCACTTTCATATTCATGAAAGTGCTCTTAATACAATGCAGGCTTGCTTATCATGTGGGAAAGAACCTTAAAAACAAAAACAGTGGAAATTTATTTTACATGAGCAAAATGTTTTCTTTTGGTTGCACATAAAAAATGTCACAGAAGTGAGCTATATTTTTAAAAAATAGTAAAGCTTAAATAACAATTAAACCTGTACTGTCGACTCTTCATCCAAAATGCTTTCAGAAAAGATGCATTTAATGGACCCCAGACTTCATTTTCTGCATTTGTTATATTTTATGGGGCCTAGTTAAAATATTCATGAAACAGCAGAACAAATGCACTGTTAAAAAGGTGCAATCTAAAATCATCCCTTACATATCAGATAACAACAGTCATAGAACTGACAAATAGCATAATGGAATTTCCTAGTCTAGTCACTTGACCTATTATGCAATTTGCAGACAGATATGAAGTTTCTGAATATGTCTCCCCATCATTCCAGATTTGACACATGCTAAGGAATGCTGTTGTTATGTTGGTATCAATGCAGCCATGCCTGGACTTCCACCCTTTTGCATTTCCACTTGACTTCCATATGAGAGATGCTAAATTATATCAATGAAAAGTAACAAAGTAAATTCCTTTCTCAAACCACAAAATGTTTACGTACTTGCTTTGGTTGACATCTAGTAATGAACCAATCTTTGATGTGGTAAAAGAGATGTGCTCATCTCCAATAACAATCTCCAGCTCCTGAAAGAAACACAAATATGTATGTCACAGAGATCACAGGAGAAACAAAGACACCCCACAGTCTTAGATCAAGGCAATAGAAGCATGAATCAAGGCAATTGAAGCATGAATGGATAAATAACAATGCAGAGTGGGGTTTCCAAGATACAATGCTGTTTATGAGTCAGAATGGAAGAAGTAATATGATATTGAATGACTAATGTGCAGCTTATGGAGAGAACTAAACAAATGTAAGCGAATCAAGAGGTGAGTAAAAAAAATAAAAATAAATGCTAGATAGGATACACATTGAGAAAATGTGTCACACACTGAGAAGATAATTAGAAACAGATGGATAATGGGGGAAGGTGTGTGTGTGAGAGACTTGGTCTCTCACCCTTCTTTCAGAGTTTACAATTAGGTATGAGGCAGAAATACAAACTGTAAGCCCCCAAACACAGTGAGCCTCTCCACAGCCAAACAGAAAAGAGATCAAGCTCACTGTCTAGCAGACACAGAGTAAGACAGTCCCACTGTGCTCTTTAGAATGAAGATGTCAACACTTCCAATCACACTGTTTTTTCAAATACATCTAAAAATACACAATACCCAAGCCATTAAAGAATAAAATATTACGGTACAGAAAGACATTAATTGAAGCAAATGATGCAAACTATGGTCTTATTTGGACCAACACACTATTCCTGGAAGGCACTGAAGGAAAAAATGAAGCAGGGAATCAAGTCTGAAAAAAATAAATGTCAAGACATGAGGAAAACTTTGCAATGTTTACCAGAATCAGTTTAATCTGAAATCTGATGACAAAAAAGAAGCTGTACTCAGCATCATTTGCCTGTAATATTTTGTAGGAGTATGTTAGTAAACTCTCCCCCGATGGTGTTTCCACCTTGTCGTGGTGGGGGATCTTGAGTTTCTCAATGACCCTGAGAGCTATGCCGGCGGTAGCGTAGCTACCAGCAGGGCCTCCCAAGCTGGACAGGTCAAAGGGTAGAGAACAGACAAAGAGAAACACCCTGGTCCTCCAGGTTGGGGGTTGAAGCGTGGGGTTAACATCCCCACCTTTGTAAAAACCATTTTGTTACGAAACAGATACACGAGCCTCGAATTCGGACTGACTTATTTGGACATCGACCTTGGAACGTTAAAGGACTTTTGAGATTTGGAACATGGAATGTACAGACACTATATCGAGCTGGAGCAGCCGAAGAATTAACCCGGGAGCTGGTTGAGTATAAAATGGATATAACAGCAATTCAAGAAATAAGGTGGCCAGGAAAGGGTACTTTAGAGCAAAATGGAATGATTATAATATATGGAGGAAACACCCAAAATAAACATAAATTAGGAACAGGATTTGTCATCAAAAAAGAGTTATGGGGGAACGTTCTAAACTTTAAAGCTGTTAATGATAGGATTAGTAAATTACGAATTAAAGGTAAATGGAAAAATATAACTATTAATGTACATGCACCTACTGAAGAGAAAGAAGATGATATTAAAGAAGACTTTTATAATGATCTGGAAGATGTCATAGAAGAAACCCCCAAACAGGACATCCTGATTGTGCTGGGAGACTTCAACGCAAAAATAGGCAGAGAGTAAAACTCCAGACAAAAAAGTTGCTTGATGGAAGACCTACATACAACTTCAAAGATAATGCTTGGTGAGTCCTCAACTGTAGCAGAGAGAAAGGATGGTCTTAGACTGGCAGACAGAGCAAATCTCTGCTTGGTGGTCTCGGGATTGTAAGACTGGCATCAAGAGAATGTATTCCTGCACCAAGGAAAGAGATATGTGGAGATACAAGAACGCATACTAAAGCTGGCGAGGCACATGACGATTGCGATGTACGTTTAATATTCACGCAGCCACAAGTATGCCACGCCGGTTATTACATCAGTAGTTTGGTCTCCCAGAAAAAAAGCTATTTTCACTAAATACCCATTTTTCACCGCATGTTCCTTAGATGTGATGTTTATCACAATGCAGCCAAATAACTCTGGAAAAGTAATGGCTAATTGTGTCCGCTTTGTTCTGAAATGTCGCATCTCGTCTGGTCCCTGGCCAGGTCGTGAGTCACAAGAAATGTGGCGCCGGGTTCAGAGGTCACTGATTGTCGGATTATTGTACTCACAAAGGCGTAACACCAGGGAGGTGAAGTGGGGTGAAACGTTGCGTTTGACGAGAAGACTGGGACTTTATGAAAAGTTAGGAGTGGCGGGGGTGTAGTTTGGAGGGACCTGACTAGTAGGAATAAATTTGGTTGGCTCCGCCAGCTGGCTTGAGAATAGAACATGTTAACATTATAACAAATACAGTGGTAGCGGGTTGTACTTGTGAATACTTTGTTTGACCATGTGTCCAAAAATATGATGATTATAGTGACGGTGACGACCACCATGATGATTATAATGATGATAAAGACGATGATGATGATGATGACGATAATTATGATAAAATGATAACGATTGTGATGATTATGATAAAAATTATAAAGTTGATGTTGATGATGATAACGCTGATGATAGAAATGACTATGAGGAGGGGGAACAGGAGAAAGATTATAGAAATTATGATCATGAGGATGATGATGGTGATGATGATGAGGATGATGATGGTGATGGTGAAGATGATATTTAAAGATTATGACGATTATAACGACGATGAAGATGACGTCGACGGCAGTAATGATATTGATGTTCATTGTGGGGTTGTTAAAGAAGATATAGGGAGATCATAAATCCCCATATCCTAATAGCCAACTGTATTAAAAAAAACTCGAAATGGCTCAATAAGACTTGCTAGGGGTATAAACTAATTATAAAGTGATGTTTCCTAACAGAAGCCAATAGAGCACTGGAAATTTACCGAACTTCCGAGAGGATAGCACTCACTCTTTGTAAACCGAAAGTCCGTGTGGTTATCCAGAACACAATCAGTTCCATAGTAATGTTGTCCCTTGACAAGTATTATCAATGAGAATACATATACTAAGACTCAAATATCAAGCAACAAGCAAATAAACAACTCTTAAGTAAACTCTACAATATTATTTTGGGATAACCTTGGGGAGGGGGAGGTGTGTATATGCTCATGTGGCATGGCATACTAATACAAAACCACAATAAAAAGGACAATAACATCTCAAAAAAAGATGTGTCAATTATATCTAATTAGTTAATTAACGGTCCAGATGTTGTCTTGACGAAGGAATTAAATTAACACCTTCTTAGCTCCATTGAGATGCTAAAGTTTTCAAGATCACATCAGATGGTGTCTCCAAGTTCATAAGTCTTGCTAAAACTACAAACTTCGGATTTGTCCATCTCTAACATATACCGGTAAAAGTCCATGTTTTAAAACACGTGGGGTGAATATTCATTCCTAAACCACAGGCGTGACAGTTCATTCCTAAACCACAGGGGTGACAGTTCATTCCTAAAATTCACTGGGGAGTGTTCATTAAAGTATTCAGATAAATGTCCATTGCTTAAAATTACTGTTCTGCCCATGATACTGTCCCCATGTTACTGTTCTCTCCATGTTACTGTTCTCCCCATGTTACTGTTCTCCCCATGTTATCGTTCTCTCTATGTTACCGTTCTCCCCATGTTACTGTTCTCTCCATGTTACTGTTATCTCCAAGTTACAGTCCTCCCCATGTTACCGTTCTCCCCATGTTACTGTCCCCCCCCCCCCCCCCAAATGTTACTTGCTATGGTGTTGGTATCCCGAATTACACTCGTTGTCTGTCCCAGAACATCATAACAGATTAACAGGAACCGTAAATTGAATGTCAACAAAATGACAGCAGCAAACGATGATAATCCACGTAATATTTACTTTAATGGTGTTGATCTGTCGGACAGATAATCAATAAATAGTTACATGACCGTTCCCATGCAACTGGGAGGATCGGTCAGAATATAATAAATAAATAATGATTGAAAGCATACCGTTTCGCCTGCCGAATCCAATCTCATCATGTTGATAACTAAATGACAAATACTTGTGCGTGGTCCATCACTAATTGCTTAATCTAAGAACCTGTCTGCTTTGATTCACGGTCGCCTCTTGATCATGTTAACGTTTTCTTCTTCTCTGTCCACCATAGTCTACGAACTTGTCTGCTTTGATTCACGGTCGCCTCTTGATAATGTTAACATTTTCTTCTTTTCTGTCCACCATAGTCTAAGAACTTGTCTGCTTTGATTCACGGTCTCCTCTTGGTAATGTTAACGTTTTCTTCTTCTCGGTCCACGATAGTCTAAGAACTTGACTGCTTTGATTCACAGTCGCCTCTTGATTCGTTTAATCGCCCCGCCTTTCTGACGGCATCCACGATATCATCCGGGTCCATTGTCGTCCGCTTCCCACAGTAGCCCGACCCGCAAGTCTATCAGTTTCTTCATTTCATCTTTCTCTCGCAAGACCTGGCACCAAAATGAAGCTAAATCTTCTCAGGAGTGATTTCTTCAGAGACTCTACCCACTGTCTTCGAGCCCAGCCCACCTCCATCTACCTGAGCATGTCCATTGAGTCACTGAGAGAGCATGCCTGGGTGAAAGTCTGTGTCTCTAGCCAGGCTATAGTCTTAGTTACTGCCGTAACCTCCAAACACAGACTGCTTGTTATCACGGCGAAGACATCGCAGTCTTCCCTCACAGTTCGCCCTCCCACCTGAGCCGTAAAAGCCCATGAGCTTCTGACATGTCCAACAGACCCATCTGTGTAGATGGCTGCCTCACCCTCAGGAGAGTTCTCAAATATCAAGGCCTGAACTCCCGCCTCCACAATTACCAGAGTTTGTTGACTACATTCCCTATCCAGTCTGATGATTACCGAAAAGCACGTACCGCAAGCTTTGATTAAGTCTTCAACTACTCACTTGACCTACTTTTCTTATGCAGGCAGTGACTCATTATACAAATTGTTAAATGCTTATTTTTACAGGACGTCGTCATGAATTCCAGCATTTATTGTTTGGTGATTTCCTACGCAATTTTACGCTCAGTTATAATTTGTCTTTGCTTTTTGAACGGCATACGTTCATATTAGTTTGAACGGCCACGCAAAACGATCTTCTGATACAGAATAATATATGTAGTTGGCTGGAGACAGACAGGCAGACAGAGAGACAGACAAGCAGCTAAACTGACATACAGGCCAACAATCAGACAGACAATCTAATAAACTGACTAATAAAAATACAAAACGAAAGACATACAGATAGACATAGAGTTAGACTGCCAAAAAGTCAGACAGACTGACTGACAGAAAGACAGACAGATATAATGCCAGACGGACAGACGGATAGATAGACAGACAGACAAAAATAAAGGAGGTAAATGAGTAACGATGAAGCAAGACAATTAACGAAATGAAAGAATACATCATATCATTTTAAAACCAGAGAACATTGTCAACACAAGCCGAGCTTGGAAACCCCAAACATGTCCAAGTGTGGTTGAAATAATAATAAACAGGGCGTTTGTCGATGTCTGGGGCTCAAGTCTATTGACTAAACCACGACAGGAACACGGTACGGAGTTTGTGGTGAGTCCTCGGACGTGCCGATTCTCATCCTAGTGGCACAACCATTTGATCTTCTGGAGTACTCTCGATACCAGAGTCAATAAACTATGTGGATTCTTGAACTTCCTTCCGGTTTGAGGTTGTCGAAATGGCGAATTGGGAAATAGTACAGATTTGTGGGTTCACAATTAACACAGAGTTTATTAACTAAATATTAATCAATGTTCTTCTTTTTCTTCTTCTTCTTCAACTTTTTTGTCCCGACTGGCTGTTATTTTGCCCTTAATATTTTAATCCTTTCAATTCTTGAACTTACTGAGGATTTTCAGTTTAATTCTTCTGTTGGGAATAACTATGATTTTACTCTCCAGTCCTGGATAATTATCACTTAACATCTGCTGTACTAAATTATTGTCACTTTAACTCTTGTATCGCAGATAATTATCACATAAACTCTTCTGTCCCATATAACTGTCACTTTATATATTATGTCCCATATAGCTGTCTTCTTCTTCTTTGGTTAGCTATATAATTGTTACTTTATATCCTTTGTCACTTCATATTATCTTCTGTCCCATATAACTGTCACTTCATATCTTATGTCCTATATAACTGTCACTTCATATAATCTATCCCATATAACTGTTACATTATATCTTCTGCCCCATATAACTGTCACTTTATATCTTCTGTCCCATATAACGGTAACTTTATATCTTCTGTCCCACATAACTGCCACTTCATATCTTCTGTCCCATATAACTGTTCACTTTCTATCTGTGTCCCATATAACTGTTACATTATATCTTCCGCCCCATATAACTGTCACTTTATATCTTCTGTCCCACATAACTGCCATTTCATATCTTCTGTCCCATATAACTATTCACTTTCTATCTGTGTCCCATATAACTGTTACATTATATCCTCCGTTCTATATAATTGTCACTTTACCTCTTCTGTCCCATATAACTGCCACCATATATCTTATGTCCCAAATAACTGTCACTTTATATCTTATGTTCCTTATAACTGTCACTTTATATCTTCTGTCCCATATAACTGTGTCTTCTTCCATCCAATATATTAATTACTTCATAATCATCCATCCACTATAGTAATTACTTGACAGCCATTCCATCCAATATATTTATTACTTCACAATCATTCCATCTAGTATAGATATAACTTGACAATCAATCAGTATGGGTTTTACTCGACAATCATTCCATCCACCATAGTTAAAACGTTACAGTCATTCCATCCATAATTTGACAATCATTTCATTCAGTATAGTTTTTACGTGACAATTATCCATCTAGTATTGTTATTATTTCACAATCATTCCATAACTAACTCAGAAAGCATGCTGAGTAGGGTGAGGACAGGCAACCTTCGTGCGGAGTGGCTTGCTTCGCTTCTGAAGTCACGGATCTGGATCTTTTCTCCGGGGCATGCTGGTGTGCTGGGGAATGAACAGGCGGACAGACTGGCTGGCTCTGCAAAACTTGGTGGAGTATTGATACATGACAAGGCAGACGTGGTTGCGGTCTTGTGGGAGCACGTGTACACCTCGGAGGAGCAAATGGATCACCATGGTCTGGCAAGAATACGACAGCGAGGGGTGACAAGGGGATCTGGCCGACGATCGACGTTCAGAGGAAAGGCGAGACGGACATATAATCAGATTGCTACTGGTACTATTAGTGTTGGAACTCTTCGCTGCCTGCTGAGGATGGGGACGGAGCGCTTATGGGAATGTCCCGAATGCTGTGTTGTCGGTTCCTAAATCAATCAATCAATCAATCTATAAATTGTAGCAATTACTTGACAATAATTCCATCCAGTATTGTTATTACTTCACAATCATTCCATCAAATATAGTAATTACTTGACAATCATTCCATCCAGTATTGTTATTATTTCACAATCACTCATCCAGTATAGTTATTATTTCACAATCATTCCATCCAGTATTGTTATTATTTCACAATCATTCCATCCAGTATTGTTATTATTTAACAATCATTCCATCCAGTAGTGTTATTATTTCACAATCATTCCATCCAGTATTGTTATTATTTCACAATCATTCCATCCAGTAGTGTTATTATTTCACAATCATTCCATCCAGTATTGTTATTATTTCACAATCATTCCATCCAGTATTGTTATTATTTCACAATCATTCCATCCAGTATTGTTATTATTTATCAATCATCCCATCCAGTATAGTTCGTACTTGACAATCATTCCATCTAGTATAGTTTTCATTTGGCCCGCCGGCTCCCTGGCAGAGGGAGTTAGCAGCTTTCTCCGTAATACCGAATACTCTCGTGGTTGACGTGAGTGCACGAGAATTGGAAGCGGTTCGAGTCGCACCAGTGACTTATGAGAGTATGGAGCCGGTCGCTCAGAAAGTCGTGGCGTGCTGATGAGCGTAATCTAGCCTAGGAATCAACATACAGCTGAAAGATGCTGATGTTGACCGCAATATCCTGAGACAGGATGGAAATGCGGAAAAAAATAATCATTTGACCCAGACAGTAGTCATTCTGTAGATCCATCTGTCTGGGATCCACCCTCCAGCCACTGTCTGATGAACTATGAACCCGGTGTGTCTGTTTACTATGGTATTTATCATCAATTGCTGCCAACCATTTCCCGCCAGAATCTCTGTTGGGCGGTTTATTACAGGGAGTTCCCGCTCAAAACTTGACACCAGACTTGGCCCTTGAAGTCCCACTGCGACTGCCCTTTCCCTGCCCCTGTCAATGACATATGATAACATTTCGTGTCAATAACTGCTGATAACCTCCCTATAACTCTTCTAGATTGACAGGAAAACTAATAACTTCGGCACCCCCTGGGAGATGCAGCTTTTTATTTTAAGGGCACCGCTTTATTGTTGAGGGGGAATAATCCATATTTCAAGGGAAAGGGCATTAACCCATCAAGACAACACAAAATGCATGGAGAGAGGCGGAAAATATAAATAACTGTTTAGAAATGTATTCTAAAGGGACAGACTCAGGTTTTCGGTTTATACTGGAAGGCTAAGTCGGTCAGCAAATGCCAGTAAGAAGCTTGAGGTGTCAAAACATCGCAACACTAATCAGGCAAAAAGTGAATATCGGATTATTAAAATCAAACGAAAATACCGGAAGTACACGGAAGAAGCATAAGAAGATAACGACACGGAGAAAGAAGCTGATGATGATGATATAGTTAACTTCTTTGAAGATATAGTTAACCTCTTTGAAGGTATAGTTAACATTTTTGAAGATATAGTTAACCTCTTTGAAGATATAGTTAACCTCTTTGAAGATATAGTTAATTTCTTTGAAGATATAGTTAACCTGTTTGAAGATATAGTTATCCTCTGTCAAGATATAGTTAACCTCTGTGAAGATATAGTTAACCTATTTGAAGATATAGTTAATATCTTTGAAGATATAGTTAACCTGTTTAAAGATATAGTTATCCTCTACCAAGATATAGTTAACCTCTTTGAAGATATAGTTAACCTCTTTGAAGATATAGTTAATTTCTTTGAAGATATAGTTAACCTGTTTGAAGATATAGTTAACCTCTATCAAGATATAGTTAACCTCTTTGAAAGCTCTGTGGCTAAGGTGTTGCGGACGCAGTTCGTAATCCCGCATACCGCGTTTAAAACACAGCTGTGGGCGATTTATCAGCAGACCGTTTTGCGTTATTTTCATACAATAATATGAGTGTCGGTCGCCCAGAAAGCAATGGCAAACTACTGAATGTAAACTTGTCAAGATATCACAATCAGCCAAAAAAGATACAGGGATTGATTGCGACGCCTTGTAAAGGATAAGTAATTAACTTTTTTTAAAGGTATAGTTAAATTCTTTGAAGATATTGTTATCTTCTTTGAATGTATCCGCACTGCTCTTTTTATCCAATCTCATTGTTCTCATCATTCTTCAATAAAACCACATCTCCGCAGGATCACAATAATTCCTAATTTCTCTGCTTATTATCCATGATTCCCTTCCGCACATCAGGATTGGTTCAATATAGCTTTTTAAAAACTCTTTTCGTCACCTCGATTCTCGATGACCACAAAAGAAACATAAATAAAATACAAGAACCGAGCTCCCTTGATCCCCACAACAAAGAGCAAGCCTAACAAAGGAAGGTAGTCACTTTACTATTGACCTGGCAATTTCCAGTCACATGAACACTCCGCTCCACTCCTGGAACCACATGACCCAATTCCCAGAAGCTGGAATGCGGTTCTGGGCATCAAAGAGGAGATAATGTGATTGAGCCATGGGCGGGGTAGATAATCGGATCTCAGTTGTCTTTCCCTCTTTGTCCCCTTTCTGGGGACATTTAAATTGAGGAGCAAAAATGAAATTTGGCCGGGATAATGGCGTATTTAAGACCGTGTGGCCCGAGAAAATGCCACTTTCACTGTCAAGTCTTCAACGTTTGAAAGAGACCAGAATTATCTCCCATATTGATGGGACAACACACGGTGCATTCTCCCACTTTGTGGCCTCTTTCACAGACAAATAAAAGAGGGAGAGAGTGAACCAGAGAGAGAGAGAGAGAGAGAGAGAGAGAGAGAGAGAGAGAGAGAGAGAGAGAGAGAGAGAGGAGGGGGGATAATGATGATAGCTCCCATGATTCCCATTTCCAGTCATGGATTGTGACTGAGAACCGCTACACATTTCTTCATTTGTTTCTCTGATACTCTCTGGGGTTTCCCCATTCAACTTTGTGTGTTTGTGAGTGAGAAAGAGAATGTATGTGAGTGAGCGTGTGAGTTTGTGTGTGTGTGTGTGTGTGTGTGTGTGTGTCTGTCTGTATCAATGTGTGTTTGTGTGAGTGTGTGTGTGTGGGTGTGTGTGCGTGTGTGTGTGTGTGTGTGTGTGTGTGTGTGTGTGTGTGTTGCGTTGGATCATTTTACTGTGAGCTCCCCAAAACAAGACGCATACACTAACTATAATTTTATGAAGAATTGTAGTAGTAGTAGTAGTAGTAGTAGTAGTAGTAGTAGTAGTAGTAGTAGTAGTAGTAGTAGTAGTAGTAGTAGCAGTAGCAGCAGCAGCATCAGCAGTAGTAGCAGCAGTAGTAGTAGTAGTAGTAGTAGTAGTAGCAGTAGTCGTCGTAGTAGTAGTAGTAGTAGTAGTAGTAGTAGTAGTAGTAGTAGTAGTAGTAGTAGTAGTAGTAGTAGTAGTAGTAGTAGTTTTTGTTGTTGTTGTTGTTTTTTTTGTTGTTGTTGCAGCAGCAGTAGTAGTAGTAGTAGTAGTAGTAGTAGTAGTAGTAGTAGTAGTAGTAGTGGTGGTGGTGGTGGTGGTGGTGGTGGTAGTAGTAGTAGTAGTAGTAGTAGTAGTAGTAGTAGTAGTAGTAGTAGTAGTAGTAGTAGTAGTATTGGCAGCAGCAGAAGCAGCAGCAGAAGCAGCAGTAGTAGTAGTAGTAGTAGTAGTAGTAGTAGTAGTAGTAGTAGTAGTAGTAGTAGTAGTAGTAGTAGTAGTAGTAGTAGTAGTAGTAGTAGAAGCAGCAGCAGCAGCAGTTCTTTTGGTACTAGTAGTAATAGTAGTGGTATTTGTAGTAGTGGCAATTATTTAGTAGTAGTAGCAGAGTGCCCGTCCATCATCTCATCTTGTTCCTCTTTTACCTTGCGGTGTCGAGGCGAAGCATAAACAACGAGAGAGTGCCCGCTTATGAGTCTCATGTATCGAGATTCCCGTGAACTCTGTTATTACCTCTGACCATCGTTTACGGGGCCGGCAAGCATAATGTGTTCTTCACTAGTGAAAAACTACATTCACTCAGTGTAATGGTTAATATGGTAGTGATGATGATTTTAATGATAATGATTTTAAGGACCCTGGAAGCGTAACGAGTATATGATGCTCCACGATTATTGTGTACACCATTCGACGGTGGGTGGGTCATGTGATCAGTGTCACGGGGTGGCCTTTACTTCCCTGGACATCTCCAGTGTCCACCTGGGAGACCTCGGGCATTTGAAAAATCCGCCTGGTTGGGGGATTTGAACACATAACCACCAGGTTGACAGGCAACTGTGCAAGCCACTGCACTATCAGGGGTGTCTTCTTCTTCTTCTGCGTTCATCCGGATTTTTTTTCTTCGGATGTGACTGCGTTGTGCCTGTTTACAGCAGAGCTGCGTTCTTGCGCCGTTAGGCCGACACATCCTACTTCTGCGGGCATTTGTTGACCGGGTTAACCTTCCCGGGGGTTTCTTAGGACGTTTGAATCTCACTGTTGTGGTGTTATCCCCCATCCTAGCTGGCCCATATGGAACAGCCAAAGACATCCTGGTCAACCCTCAAGGGAAGGCAGGGGTAGACCATGGGCATTCCCCGCCATCCAAGGAGGCTTCCATACTTGCAGAGCCGATCACACAGCGCTCTGGTACTGGGCTCACCCAAGGAATCGTCACAGTCCTGCACATGGCTGCTTAGCCTCACTTCCGTATATTGGGCCTTCCATTCACCATAGGCTGTTCCTTCCGGAAACCAGAAGAATGCAGTCTGCAGATGACATCCACACAGTGAGCTTTCGATTCAGACTTTCCACATAATGGATTTGCTATCCAAGCAATATTCCATTTCATGCCACTAGGACACTTTTTCCACCTTTTATGAAGCCCACACAGTGAGCTTTCGATTCAGACTTTTCACGTAATGAATATGCTATCCAAGCAATATTTCATTTCGTGTCACTAGGACACTTTTTCCACCATTTACGAAGACCACACAGTGAGCTTTTGATTCGGACTTTCCACGTAATGGATGTGTTATCCAAGCAATATTCCATTTCGTGTCACTAGGACACTTTTTCCACCTTTTATGAAGCCCACACAGTGAGCCTTTGATTCGGACTTTATCAGGGGTGTCTGATGATGATGATGATAATGATGATGATTTCTTCTTCTTCTTCTTTCGTTCGCTTGAAATATGTCTATATCTGCAATGTCGTCTCTTGCATGAATTGAACTGTTTTTTTTTCAGTTCACACAGTGGTCCATAGAGTTTATCTTCCACTGTCGTCTCTCTAGGCCAGAAGGTTTGCCTAGATATGTTATATTTTGGGCAGTCTTGGAGTATGTGCTCTGCTGTCTGCGACGCCAATCCACATGTGCACATGGCTGTTTCACCAATCTTGAATTTTGTATACATGTGGTTGCGTAATCTATTGTGTCCTGTTCTGAGGCGCAGAATAATGACTTGTTCTGGTCTGTCCATAATGTGGTAGTCATCTTGAGCAGGTTTTGGTGGCTTTCTGACTGATTTGATCATTCTTTTCTTTTGGTGGTATGTAACGGGCACATCAGGCTGTTCCTCTTTGGCTCCTTCCTTAGCCAATTGATCAGCTCTGTCGTTTCCGGGTACTCCACAGTGGGATGGTATCCACTGTATGGTGACTTTATGCTGACTGCTAAGTTCAGAAAGTAGTGTCCTTAGTACTGGCAATTTCCCAGAGAGGAGCGCCTCGAGTACTGATTTTGCATCTGTTAGTAGCACCACAGGTTGAGTACCATTGCTGTTATTTAGTAATTTCTCTGTTGCTATCTTGATTGCCTCAATTTCGGCATCATAGTTATGGCAGTACTTTCCTGTCGGTACTCTGGCTGTGTCCCTAGTATTATTTGGGTATTCTATGTACACTCCCGCTCCTCCATTTCGAACAGCATTTTGTGCTGACCCATCTGTGTAGACTCGGATCCAGAGGTCCTGTGGGTATTCTTCATCAAGGAAGCTGAGAGTGGCTGTTCTGCGCTGCACACTGTTCTGTTCTTCCTTGTCAAATATTCCTCTCACTTTTGTCTGGATTTGTAACGATAGTCTATGCTCATCTTTCCATGGAGTTCGCTCTGGAATAGTTGTTAGGGGGATACCAACTGTGGGCAGATCAGTGGTTTCTCTGCAGAGTCGTTTGGCCTGGTGGATAAAACTACTTCTTTTCAACCGCCCCATAGCTAGGTTTTCAAATCTGTTCTTCATAGGGTGGCCTGGCAAGCTGAGGAACTTTTCTGCTTGTATTAGCATTTTCGTATCTCTGCGCTCACTCAGTGCCTGTGTCCTCCCCATCTTCTCCATTTCCACTATAGGGGTTGATCTCATCCCTCCTGTGGTGACTCTAAGTGCTTGATTTTGCACCTTGTCCAGCTCTTGTAGTGTGGTATTTGATGCTGAACACCACGCAGTTGACCCATATTCCAGGTGTGGTCGTATGCTCTGTTGGTAAACTTTGCTAAGTATTTTCGTACTGGCTCCCCATGTGGTTCCACTTAGCTTTCTCAGGATGGCTATTTTCCTTCTGGCTTTTGCTACTGCTTTGTTGATGTGCTTTCTCCATGTCAGCTTGCCATCAAATGTTACTCCAAGGTATGTTGGTTCTTTATCTTCTCTTAGGGGTGTTCCATTTATCTGGATGATCCCTGCCTTTTGTTTTGGAGAGAGGGTAAATAGGGTTGTGCTGCACTTGTCAGTGTTTATGCTGACACACCATCTATTTGCCCATGCAGCAAATGTATCTACAGCTCTTTGTAGCAATCTGGTGGCCACTGATGCATATTCATTTGTGCTCCATAGAACCAGGTCATCGGCGTACATTGCCGCTTTAATTCCATGCGGTAGGTGAGCAACAAGATCATTGATGAAGATTAGAAAAAGTGTGGGGGACAAGACTCCGCCCTGGGGGACACCGTGACGCAGTAGTACTTTCTTGCTCTTGAGTCCGTCTATCTGTACTCGGGCTCTTCTGTTGTGCAAGTATGCTTTCACCCATTTGTACATTCTTCCATTGACTTTGCAGTTTCTCAGTTTCTTCATCAGACCTTCTTTCCAGACTTTGTCAAAGGCTTTCTTCAGATCTCTTGGAATGCATCCTCAATTTCTTGAGAGAGGTAGGTTGTCTGATCTTCCGTAGAGTAGCACTGCCTAAAGCCAGCCTGCTGTGGCACAAGGATGTTTTTACTTTCAATGTACCACTGCAGTCTGTGATTGATGATGCGCTCCAGTGTTTTGCAGAGACAGCTGGTGAGGCTAATTGGTCTGTAGCTAGAGGCAATGGAACCATCTTTCCCTGATTTTAGGAGGGGTATCATGATTGCTTCTCTCCAGGCTTGTGGAACACTGCCTAAGGACCAGCTGTTATTGAAGATCTGCAACAGCTTTGTTTTGGCCTCTGTTCCTAGGTTCCTGATCATTTCATTGGAGATACCATCAGCTCCTGGTGACTTTCTCATTTTCAGTTTTGATATGGCTAGCTCCAGTTCGCTGATTGTGATGGGTGCCTCCAGAACCTCATGTACTATTTCCTTCTGTCCTGTATGTTGTCGTTTCTCTCGAATCTCTTGTTGTTTCTCTGGACTAATTTTGATATTGCTATCTTGTGCGAACGAGTCCGCAAAATGGTCAGCTGCTTGCTTTCTTGTTAAGATTTTTCCATCTTTATGTAGTGCAATTTTTGAGTTTCTCCCTGTGCCCTCGTCATTAAGCTGTTTTATTAGCTTCCACAATTTCCTTGTGTCTCTTTCAAAGTTCAGAGACTCTGGTTTCTCCTGCCAGCTTTTCCGTCTAGCCTGCAGCTTGGCCCTTTGAAATTTGGCTTCTGCATGCTGGAATTTATTGTGGTGCTCTTGGCTGGGTGTGGCCTCTGCTTGCTTTCTACACACTTCAACATCATTATGCAACTGTTCCAGTTCACTACTCCAGTAGGGTTTATACTGTTTACGGGCTCCTCTTGGTACTGTTTCTCGCGCTGCCTGTAGTATGCATTTCCCAAACTCTTCAACTGCTTTATTTATGTCTTTCTCAGTGTTCAGGTTTCTAACCAGTATGCTGGTGCGATGCTTGTACATTGCCCAGTCTGCTTTCTTGTAGTTCCACCTCGAGAGGGTGCTGCTTTCACTTACAAGCTCATTTTCTACGGTTAGAAAGACTGGCCGATGGTCACTGCCACCAAGTTGTTTCCCAACAGTTCGTGTAATGTTCCACTCCAGGTCTGGTGAATGAAAAGCCAGGTCAGGAGTAGTTGTAGAGTGCCATGATCTCGAGTAGAAAGTATGTGGGTCGGACGGCTTGTTAATCAACATGAATCTATTCTCATCCTGCCAGTCTTCCAGTCTCTCTCCTCTCTGGTCCATGTGATCATAGCCCCAGCTCTGCGAGTGGCTGTTGAAATCGCCACACACAATCATTTTTTCTTTTAGTGGTAGAGTGTCCAGTGCCTGTGGGCGGTCACTTGGACAGTAGTAATTGATCAGATGTAGATCTGTATTACCTGTCTTAAGTTTAAGTGTCTGATACTCAGCCCCTTCCATGTAGACTTTGATTTGGGAAGCCATGATGTTATTTCTTACAAGGGTCAGTATCCCACCTTTTCGCCTGTTCTTTCGGTCAGATCGGTAACACTGGTAGCCTCTGATTTTGAAGGCTATATTTTCATTGAGGTGAGTTTCTTGCAAGCAACATATGCTTACTTTTTCTTGGTCCAAGATTTTTTCTAATTCTATTTTTTTGTTGCTGACTCCCTCCGCATTCCAGTGCATTATTTTAAGTCTTCGTTTAGTATGGCCAGTCGTCCTATTCTCATGTCCCCTGGCTCCACAGGACATCTGAGAAGGACCTCCAGTAGTTGGGGTTGGACCCTTTCGAGACATAGGGCCCGGCACTGCACCTGCCTGGGGGTCCAAAGCAGGGCGAGCACCATAACGATTAGCAGTAGTCGACATATTCCATTTTGCGTGATTGCGTGGCATCCTGATTTCTGTGGTGCGCCTCTTGGCTGGTTGCCTCCGTCTTCAGCACCTTTCTTTGCTAGAGCAGACTGTGGTCTCACTCGAGTGTAGATGTGTACGCGCGTACACACCTGTCTGCGCATGCATGTACGTGCATACACATCTAGAGCATACTGGTTATTTTCCGGCGCCAGAGACTCGCCGTCGCCCCTTCTCCTGTTAGTTTAAACAGGTCCGCCACGTGAAGGCCAGGAGTTGGACTTTTGCTGCATAGGTTATGTATTCACGAGCCATTGAGGTATTTGAGCAATGTTGGGCGCTCACCCCAACACCGCGCCTCGGCTACATACAGCAACATTTGGAACCCATGATGATGATGATGATGATGATGATGATGTGATGATGATGATGATGATGATGAAAGATGATGATGTTGATGATGGTGATGATGATGATGTGATGATGATGATGATGATGATGATGATGATGATGATGATGATGATGATGATGATGATGATGATGATTAGTACTATTGTTGCGATTTCTTTCTTTGTTGTTGTTGTTGTTGTTGTTGTTGTTGTTGTTGTTGTTGTTGTTGTTGTTGTTGTTGTTGTCACTACTACTGATGTTATATTTACGCCAGTCCAGTGTGGTCTTTTAACACCCGCTTGGCTTCAGAAACGGTTCTTCCTGTTCCACACATCCTACTCAGGATTGCTGCCCACAGATCTTAACATGAGCTAACAGGTTGAGCTAAACGAAGCTCTGGGGTGAATTAACTTTGTTTAAGACTGGAAAGCTTTGAACTTTGGGCAAAGACCAGGCAGAGCTCCGCGGGCAGATGGTGAAGTTAATTATATCACACTGAAACCGACCGACTGCTATGTGGGGGAGGGGAGAGATGGTAAAGTTAATTGTATCACACTGAAACCGACCGACCACTATGTGGGGGGGGGGGGGGGGCGGGGGAGATGGTAAAGTTTATTATATCACACTAAAACCGACCGACCGCTGTGTGTGTGGTGGGGGGGGGGGGGGGGAGAAGATGGTGAAGTTTATTATATCACACTGAAACCGACCGACCGCTGTGTGTGTGGTGAGGGGTGGGGGGGGGGAGATGGTGAAGTTAATTATATCACACTGAAACCGACCGACCGCTGTGTGTGTCGTGAGGGGTGGGGGGGGGGGGGGGGGATGGTGAAGTTAATTATACCACACTAAAACCGACTGACCGCTGTGTGGGGAGGGGAGGGGGGGGGAGATGGTGAAGTTAATTATATCACACTAAAACCGACTGACCGCTGTGTGTGTGGTGGGGGGTGGGGGAGAAGATGGTGAAGTTTATTATATCACACTGAAACCGACCGACCGCTGTGTGGGGAGGGGAGGGGGAGAAGATGGTGAAGTTTATTATATCACACTGAAACCGACCGACCGCTATGTGGAGGTGGGGGGAGATGGTGAAGTCAATTATATCACACTGAAATCGACCGACAGCTGTGTGGGGGTGGAGGGAGATGGTGAAGTTAATAATATCACACTGAAATCGACCGACAGCTGTGTGTGGTGTGTGGGGGGGGGGGGGATAGTGAAGTTAATAATATTACGCTGAAACCGACCGACTGCTGTGTGGGGGAGGGGGGAGATCGTGAAGTTAATTATATCACACTGAAACCGACCGACCGCTGTGTGTGTGTGTGTGTGTGTGTGTGTGTGTGTGTGTGTGAACGGGGGGGGGGAGATGGTGAAGTTAATTATATCACACTGAAACCGACCGACCGCTGTGTGTGTGTGTGGGGGGAGATTGTGAAGTTAATTATATCACACTGAAACCGACCGACCCGACTGTGTTGTGTGTGGGGGGGGGGGTGGGGGGGGGGGGGAGATTGTGAAGTAATTATATCACACTGAAACCGACCGACCGCTGTGTGTGTGGGGGAGGGGGGGGGAGATTGTGAAAGTTAATTATATCACACTGAAACCGACCGACCGCTGTGTGTGTGTGGGGGGGGGGGGGGGAGATTGTGAAGTTAATTATATCACACTGAAACCGACCGACCGCTGTGTGTGTGTGGGGGGAGGGAGATTGTGAAGTTAATTATATCACACTGAAACCGACCGACCGACTGTGGTGTGTGTGGTGGGGGGGGTGGGGGGGGGGGGGGGGGGGGAGATTGTGAAGTTAATTATATCACACTGAAACCGACCGACCGACTGTGTGTGTGTGTGGGGGGGGGGAGATGGTGAAGTTAATTATATCACACTGAAACCGATCGACCGCTGTGTGTGTGTGTGTGGGGGGGGGGGATTGTGAAGTTAATTATATCACACTGAAACCGACCGACCGACTGTGTGTGTGTGGGGGGGGGGGGAAGATTGTGAAGTTAATTATATCACACTGAAACCGACCGACCGCTGGTGTGTGTGTGTGGGGGGGGGGGGGGGGAGAGAGATTGTGAAGTTAATTATATCACACTGAAACCGACCGACCGCTGTGTGTGGGGGGGGGGGGGGGGGGGGGGGGGAGATTGTGAAGTTAATTATATCACACCTGAAAACCGACCGACCGGACTGTGTGTGTGTGGGAGGGAGGAGATGATGAGGTGAATTTCAATTTTATAATCACACTGAAACCGACCGACCGCTAGGTGGGTGTGGGGGGAGGGAGATGGTGAATTTAATTATATCACACTGTGAAAACCGAACCGACCGCTGTGTGTGTGGGGGGTGTGGGGTGGAGATTGTGAAGTTATATTATATCAACACTGAAACCGACCGACCGACTGTCTGTGTGTGTGTAGGGGGGGGGGGGAGATTGTGAAGTTAATTATATCACACTGAAACCGACCGACCGCTGTGTGTGTGTGTGGGGGGGGGGGATGGTGAAGTTAATTATATCCACACTGAAACCGACCGACCGACTGTGTGTGGTGTGGGGGGGGGGGGAGAGATGGTGAAGTTAATTCTATCACACTGAAAACCGACCGACCGCTGTGTGTGTGTGGGGGGGGGGGTGAGATTGTGAAAATAATTATATCACACTGAAACCGACCGGACCGACTGTGTGTGGGGCCGGGGGGGGGGGGGGGAGAGGGAAATGGTGAAGTAATTATATCACACTGAAACCGACCGACCGACTGTGTGTGTGTGGGGGGGGGGGGGAGATGGTGAAGTTAATTATATCACACTGAAACGACCGACCGACTGTGTGTGTGTGTGGGGGGGGGGGGAGATGTGAAATAATTATATCACACTGAAAACGACCGACCGACTGTGTGTGGGGCGGGGTGGGGGGGGGGGGAGAGGGAAATGGTGAAGTTAATTATATCACACTGAAACCGGACCGACCGACTGTGTGTTGTGGGGGGGGGGGGAGTATGGTGAAGTTAATTATATCACACTGAAACCGACCGACCGACTGTGTGTTGGGGGGGGGGGGGGGGAGATTGTGAAGTTAATTATATCACACTGAACCGACCGACCGACTCTGTGTGTGGGGGGGGGGGGGGGGGAGATGTGAAGTTAATTATATCACACTGAAACGACCGACCGCTGTGTTGTGTGGTGGGGGGGGGGGGGAGATTGTGAAGTTAATTATATCACACTGAAACCGACCGACCGACTGTGTGTGTGTGGGGGGGGGGGGGGAGATGGTGAAGTTAATTATATCACACTGAACCGACCGCACCGCTGTGTGTGGTGGTGGGGGGTGGGGGAGAACATGGTGAAGTTAATTATATCACACTGAAACCGACCGACCGCTGTGTGTGTGGGGGGGGGGGAGATTGTGAAGTTAATTATATCACACTGAAACCGACCGACCGCTGTGTGTGGGCGGGGGGGGGGGGGGAGGGGGAAATGGTGAAGTTAATTATATCACACTGAAACCGACCGACCGCTGTGTGTGGGCCGGGGGGGGGGGGGAGGGGGAAATCGTGAAGTTAATTATATCACACTGAAACCGACGACCGCTGTGTGTGGGCCGGGGGGAGGGGGGGAGAGATGGGTGGATACGGGACAGATCAGATCGGCGTGCAAGCTTGCCAGGTCGGAGAATAACGTTTCATAAAATATCTATGTACCTACCTAACTACCTACCTACCTACCTGTCTGTCTGTCTGTCTGCCTGCCTGCCTGCCTGTCTGTCTGCCTGCCTGGCAACCTGCCTGCCTGCCTGCCTGTCTGTCTGTCTGTTTGTCTGTCGGTAGTGAGTTTTTAATTGAGAGTCAATATATGTGTATTGGAGAAAGTGTGTATTTGTGTGTTATTGAGTGAGTGCATAACTGTGAGAGTTTGTGTAAATGATGCAAATATTATGCGGGTTTCTGCCTATGCATTTACGCATGTACGTGTGTACGTGTGTCTGGCCACAGATGATTTGGAAGCAGAAAGCTGTGCGTTGATTTTCACGATGGTATCAGCGTTGGCGTTAAGAAAGCAAAGGCAAACTGCTGAACGTAAAATTTCCTAGAAATTCAAACAGTTCCAAAATATGCTCGGGTTGATTGTGACGTCCTGTAAGGACATGCAGCAATCTTTGAAGAGTGTCCTCTACTTATGTCCTCTACTTGTGTCCTCTACTTCTATGAGTGATTGTCATAACTTTTAAATGTAATTCTCGTGTGATAACAATGAGTCACACATTTGTTCACTTATGCGACTTCTGTTGCGCTGCATGCAGTGATTACCCCGTTAATGTGATTGACAGACGCTATTTATTTCACTTCCATACGTCACCGGGTATTGACTATGTTATTTTGAGAGCTACAATTAATTTGTCCCAAGATCAGGTCCTTGACTTTCAGCCTAAATCCCTCACTGGGACATAGACCGTCCACCAACATACTCCAAGCCAGAGAGAGACAGAGAGAAAGAGAGAGACAGGGGCGGAAAGGGAGACAGAGAGACAGAGACAGAGAGAGAAAGACGGAGAGAGAAAGACGGAGAGAGAAACTATACGACTTAGTAATATTAGCTAATGGTGTGACACTTGTTATTAGCTATGTGGAATATATAGGGTTTTGTTATTGTTATTATTTCTATTATTAAGGGGGAAGGTAATCCGTACTGAGATAGTGTTCGAATAATTTGCGAAGAGAAGACACAGACAGACAGACAGACAGACAGACAGACAGACAGACAGACAGACAGACAGACAGACAGACAGGCAGGCAGGCAGGCAGGCAGGCAGGCAGGCAGGCAGGCAGGCAGGCAGGCAGGCAGGCAGACCGACCGACCGACCGACCGACCGACCGACCGACCGACCGACCGACCGACGACCGACCGACCGACCGACGACAGACAGACAGACAGACAGACAGACAGACAGACAGACAGACAGACAGACAGACAGACAGACAGACAGATCGACCGACCGACCGACCGACCGACAGACAGACAGACAGACAGACAGACAGACCGACCGACCGACCGACAGACAGACAGACAGACAGACAGACCGACCGACCGACCGACCGACCGACAGACAGACAGACAGACAGACAGACAGACAGACAGACAGACAGACAGACAGACAGACAGACAGACAGACAGACAGACAGACAGAGATAGGTGTTTTATTAAACACAAAAATTCACGCAGCCACATACACGCACCAGATAAGCGGCATTTCACCTCCTACAAGAACAACTAATTTATGACCCCTTTCACAGCTGAAATTTATTGCTGAAATCGAGAACATGAGCACCATGAAATCTGACTCCATTTTCCTTCCTTCAATCTTCTGCTTGAATATATTGTTTCAAAACTGAACCCCGAAACGCCCTATCGCCCTTTCCGCTGGCTAAAGGAGAGACAGAAAACAAAACTAATCAAGCCTAAAGGAGAGTAACAGAGCATATTTGAAATCAAATGTCAGGTTACCAAGGAAACGTGTTTCGCGTACCGGAAGTAATTACTACCCGAGTCACGCATAAGAACACCTCTTTCATGCACCGTTTGAGACCCAGCACTCCTCCTTGTTCTCGCCATTTTCCCCCTCTGGAAGCATTTTCCCGTTAACAATTGGGAAAGCGTGGCCCATCACGTCACTGTCTAATTATTACAGGAGCTTCGGGTGATAATTGCTCTATTTACATTTTTTTAATTTACAAACTTGAATTCAATGTTTAAAAACTTAATTGCAAGGTATTTTCAATTCACTATTTGTATATCGTGAGCTGGAAGTAACTTCGACCAGTGGTTAGAACAATTACCTGTCAGGCCGGTGGGCTTCTGTTCAAATCCACGTAGAGGCTCCCAGATCGACCATACATAAAACGGGAACCGGGGATTTTTTTTAAGGGTTTAAAGATGGCGGGAATCGACTTCATTGCACTGAGTTTTATCCCATATGGCCCGGTCTCTTACCGCAGGGAGTCCTGCCAAAATCCTAGCACAAAACACGAACTCCGTAGACTCAGCGACGACCCCCAGAAGTTTAGGAGAAAACTGCACTCGTGAACCCAATGACAAAGCGCGGAATCGAACCCGCAACCTTCGATTACGAGGCTGACGCATAATCACTTCACCACGAAGTTTCTGAGGAAGTAAAGACGGGCTTTATGACATGGACCTCGTCACCCTTATGTGCCGAGCTTTATGACATGGGCCTCGTCACGCTTAAGTGCCGAACTTTATGACATGGGCCTCGTCACCCTTATGTGCCGAGCTTTATGACATGGGCCTCGTCATCCTTATGTGCCGCGCGTTATGACATGGGCCTCGCCACCCTTATGGGCCGAGCTTTATGACATGGGCCTCGTCACCCTTATGTGCCGAGCTTTATGACATGGGCCTCGTCCCCCTTATGTGCCGAGCGTTATGACATGGGCCTCGCCACCCTTATGTGCCGAGTTTTATTACATGGGCCTCGTCACCCTTATGTGCCGAGCTTTATGACATGGGCCTCGTCACCCTTATGTGCGGAGCTTTATGACATGGACCTCGTCACCCTTATGTGCCGAGCTTTATGACATGGACCTCGTCACCCTTATGTGCTGAGCTTTATGACATGGGCCTCGTCACCCTTATGTGACGAGCTTTATGACATGGGCCTCGTCACCCTTATGTGCCGAGCTTTATGACATGGGCCTCGTCACCCTTATGTGCCGAGCTTTATGACATGGGCCTCGTCACCCTTATGTGACGAGCTTTATGACATGGACCTCGTCACCCTTATGTGCCGAGCTTTATGACATGGGCCTCGTCACCCTATGTGCCGACAGGTCAACAAAACATGCACCGGCGCCGTTTACCCAACAGCCTCATTGCGCGAACAAGAATCCTTGATATTTTCGCCACATAGTGCGCTACTTGACCTGACTCAACAGACGCAACCTATTGGCCAACTCCACTCGTGGCCCCGCGGTTGGATTACAAGTACAAGTGAAGTGAAATATATGTCGTGTAGTTACCCGCTGAAGTCGGGGTGGGTTCGCCTGATGGCGAGGGACACTGGTAATAGGGAAAGCTAGTCCGCACGCAAAGATCAACCCAGTGAATTAGAAGTAGTGACACATGTATGGACTACGCTTGAGTTCAAAACGAGCGAGCGGAAAACAAAATAAAAACAATATGGCTTCTAGTCTGTTGCAAGATATGTGGTATTGAACTTTGACCCGTTGACCATACATCCGGTTCACACAATCCACTGACAGTCGTCTAACGCGCGTCAGTCGCTCCAAGCTAGGATACAGATTCAGATAAGTACCCTTAATATTGTCATGTAGTGTGTTTCATGTAGTTTTGTGTTTGTGTTTGTTTGTTCTGTGCTGACGAAGGCTTTGGTCTCAACGTCCAATTTGTTTCTTGTAATCGTGTTTCAGTAAAGCTCACAATCTACTTCTCGTTTTTTGGTGATTCATTCATTGCCTAGTCAGTTGCAGTGTGTCCGTGTGCGTTGCAATATGTTTTGAAGAAGTTAAATGTCAAATGTCACAAGCAATGATAGCATTACACAAGAGGAAGAATATTCTCTGCAATTTATTTGTGTCAGTGCAGGACAAGAAAAGCGGTGGGGATTGTAGCTGGCGATTTTCGCTGGGGATTGGAGCTAGGGATTGTAGCTGGGAATATAGATGGAGATTGATTGTACCTGGAGATTGTAGCTGGAGATTGTAGCTGCGGATTGTAGCTGGAGATTGTAGCTGTGGACTGTCGCTGGGGATTGGGGCTAGGGATTGTAGCTGGGAACGTAGCTGGGGATTGATTGTAGCTGGGGATTGTAGCTGAGGATTTTAACTGTGGATTGTCGTTAGGGATCGGAACTAGAGATTTTATCTGGGAATGTAAATGGGGATTGATTGTAGCTGGGGATTGTCGCTAGGGATCGGAGCTAGAGATTGTACCTGGGGATTGATTATAACTGGGGATTGATTTTAGCTGGGGATTGTAGCATGTGGTTGTAGCTGGAGATTGTATCTGGGGTTTGTAACTGGGGATTGTGGCTGAGGATTGATTGTAGCTAGAGATTGCAGCTTAGGATTGATTATACCTGGGGATTGTAGCTGTGATTGTAGCTAGTGATTGTAGCTGGGGATTGTAGCTGGGGATTTAGCTGGGGATTATAGCTAGGGACTGCAGCTTATGAGTGATTGTAGCTGGGGATTATAGCTTAGGGATTTTAGCTGATGATTGTAGCTGGGGATTGTAGCTAAGCACTCTAGTTGGGGATTGTAGCTGGGGATTGTAGCTGGGGATTGTAGCTAAGCACTCTAGTTGGGGATTGTAGCTGGGGATTGTAGCTGGGGATTGTAGCTGAAGATTATGTTGTGGATTGTAACTGTGGATTGTAGCTGTGGATTGTCCCTGGGGATTGGAGAGAGGGAATGTAGCTGGGGATTGATTGTAGCTTGCGGATTTAGCTAGGGATTGCAGCTGAGGATTGTAGCTGGAGATTGATTGCAGCTGGGGATTATAGATGGGGATAGTAGCTGGGGATTCTCGCTGGGGATTGATTGTAACTAGGGACTGCAGCTTAGGATTCTGGGACTGTAGCTGGGTATTGATTGTAGCTGGGGATTGTAGCTGTGGATTGTCCCTGGGGATTAGAGCTAGTGATTGTAGCTGGGGATTGATTGTAGCTGGGAATTGTAGCTGTGGATTGTCCCTGGGGATTGGAGTTATGGATGTTAGTTGGGAATGCAGCTGTGGATTGATTGTAGCTTGGGGATTGTAACTGGGAATTGGAATTAGAGATAGGAGCTGGCGACTGTAACTGAGGATTGGAGCTGGAGATTTGAACTGGTGATTAGAACAGGCTACTGGAGTTTTGGGATTGTGTTATGCCACCGCGACTCCACATAATGTACGCTCTCTAAAATCGTCTTTTTACAAAAATGATTTGAACTCATAACTTCTGCTTGGAACCCCCATATAGCCTACACCTATGAACCAGAATTGCTATACCGTTCTTATTTCTCCAACGTGTTACTGTTTCTCAGATGAAGAAACAGACATGGTCAGTGAGAGTTTCTTTAAAAGCTATGATTTAAAAAAACCTGTTTTGCCAGCACGTGAGAGATTTCACAGGAACTAACTTGAATGTTTACAGGCAGCCTGTATCATGTCAAAGTAACTTAATTTCTGCATCATTAATCCTCGTGCACCCACTACGAAGTGCCGGATATTAGTTCTGGGAGCCTCAAAGGTGATGTGAGTTATCTCCCCAATTACCGGAAGTGACGAGAAAATGGTCGGCGCGTCCATGCTTGAGAAAACCACTGATTACAGTTATGGCAAACAATGGGGAATTTATGATCTTCCCCATGAAATCCCGTCTCATTTTCTTCAGGTTTGCTGAAGCAACAATTAGCGGGTTCAACCCCTACTCCGGTCAGTTGGATTAAAATGTTGACTTCTCGTCCTTGACTTGGGGAATGTAAATTACAAGTACCACTGAAGACCGAGTGGGTTCGTCTGATGGCGAGGTACACTGGTAATAAGGAAAGCTAAACCACACACAAAAATCAGCCCAGTGCACTAGAAGTTGTAGTACGGGTGTGAACTACGTTTGAGTTCAAAGCGACGTGGGTGATCCCCAAACAAGTTATTACTCCAGGGAAGGGTTGTTGAGAGGCTATCAAGTTCGCCACAGACTCAGGAGGTAACGAGTTCGAATCCTAGCTTTGAGCTGGGTATTTTACAACAAATTGGGTTTTAAGATGAATCACGCGCCCCCTTGTCTCTTTGTTCGTATGAACGGATAACTTGCCATTTCAGATAAGGGGCTAAAAACTGGAGGTGCATTGACTAGTTGAAAAGGTTAAAAACTGCAGGTGCCATTGATAAGTTGAGAAATTTAAAAACGGAATAATGGGAAATAAAAGTTTGCCATTTGGCGTGGATCACTGCTAATTACATGACGTCTCTAAATGACTAGGTCACTAGGTCTTGTCAACAAGAGTGGGTCACGCTACGACTTGATTTTTAGTAAACCGTGCCACGTGGGGAGGGTCACGCTTATCTGCACATGACGTGATCTTCAGTAGGCATTGAAACGTGACGTGGAGGACACTTAGCTGCATGATGTCATCTCTAGTTAACCCTGTCACGTGACGTGGAGGACACTTATCTACATGACGTCATCTCTAGTTAACTTTGTCACGTGGCGTGCGTCAACTTATCTACATGACGTCATCTCTTGCAAACCTTGTCACGCGGCGTGCTCCACACTTATCTCCAACATAATGTATCAGTTGGCGTGCTGATATTTACCCATGACACGATATGAGACTATCAAGATTCTTCTCTCGCTGTCATCCTCAATATCTGTTGTACTTCTTCCATTAATCTTTCCAGTTGTTACAACATGTTCCAGTTGTGCCTCTGCTCGAAATGTGACTAACATTAAGTTGACTGCATCTCTTTGATGTCCATGTCTTTGTGGTTGGGCCTCTGTCAAAACATTTAGATGACTTATTTTGGCTGTTCGCTGTATTTTCTTCTGTAAAGCCACAGTTCTTTCTTCTTCTTCTTCTTCTTCTTCTTCTTCTTCTTCTTCTTCTTCTTCTTCTTCTTCTTCTTCTTCTTCTTCTTCTTCTTCTTCTTCTTCTTCTTCTTCTGCTGCTGCTGCTGCTGCTGCTCTTCTTCTTCTTCTTCTTCTTCTTTCGTCCGAAATGTTGTTTTAGACGTAATTGCGTTGTGCCTAATTACAACAGAACAGCAATATTTGCACCTTTCGGCCGACACATCCGACTTCTTCGGGCATTTGATGACGTGGGTAAGCTTCCCGAGGAGCCGCAGTTCTGTGGCTTTAAGTAATTGTTTTCTTTGTTTGAGTCCAGGACTCACAACTATCTCGCGACTTGTAAAACCATCTTAGTGAGAATAATGTTATTAGAAAAGACTTTGTCTGGAAACTACAAAGCAAAATAAATATAGGAGGACGTAAAAGCCCACGGGGGAAGAGAAAAAGAGACAAATATTATTAACATGCGGAGGATATGCATATATATCACATATATGTTGCCAAGTAGCAGGTGCGACATAATGACGTAATTGGAGAAATCAAAGAATCCCAGAACCAAAACGCTAGGAAAATCGAAGGAGATGACGTGACTACACAGAATCGTCACACGGCAATGTCAATAACAACAAACAGACTGACTTGGGAGATTCATCAAGGCGGCAGCTCATGTTGATTCTGCAACAATAGGTCGGCTAGATATTGGATTGATGGCGCATCAGTGGCTGAATGAATGCTTGGAAATGGAAGAGAAAATCTATGGAAGCAACACTTATCGTAGCCACGAATAAACGCAGAAAACTCAATGTCTGTGAAGCGGCACGAAGGACACTTGGCGGATTGAGAGAAGGATTCCGCGCACACGAACAAGGACATTGTTGATCTTCGAACAGTGATGGCTTGCAACATATCATTAATCTTAATTATTGTGTTCTTACTGCCCCACCTGGCAGAACAGGTACAGTAGACAATTAATTATTGTTCTTGTTGACACAAGCCTGTACGCTGAGAAATTAAACGGCGTCGTAACTGCTGAAACTTAACGGAGTGGACTCAGCCATTTTTGGTTCGTTCGGCTTCGATAACCTGCTATTGCTTTTCGAGCCGTGTTTGTTATACAGTTATCGTTTGGAATTGTGTTACACCCCGAGATATCGCATGGCATATGTGATGTACAGACCAAATGGAACCAGAAGGCGAGGCCGACCATGTAAACGAGGGCAGAGAGAATAACAGTCCATGTGAATCTGGATATAAGAAGCCCATAAACGGGTACTCTCCCGCTGTTCATACTTCACCTCGACACTGCAAGGTGTAAGAGGTACATAATGAGATGAGATGAGGGTAGGGCATGAAGGGAGCTGAATGGAATAGCTAAGGAAAGGGGGGGGGGGGTATGGAGTGAATCGGTTGAAGGCCTATGCCCCGATGGGGCACGAAGGTCGAGAGGAGAAGAAAATCGCTCTATGCAATATGCAAGGATTGTTTCTCTGTCTTTTAATGGCAAGGATTGCTTATCTGTATTTCAATGACAAGAATGGCTTCTCTGTATTTCAATGACAAGGATTGCTTCTCTGTCTTTCAATGACAAGGATTGCTTCTCTGTCTTTCAATGACAAGGATTGATTCTCTGTATTTCAATGACAAGGATTGCTTCTCTGTCTTTCAATGACAAGGATTGATTCTCTGTCTTTCAATGACAAGGATTGCTTCTCTGTATTTCAATGACAAGGATTGATTCTCTGTATTTCAATGACAAGGATTGATTCTCTGTCTTTCAATGACAAGGATTGCTTTTCTGTCTTTCAATGACAATGATTGCTTCTCTGTCTTTCAATGACAATGATTGCTTCTTTGTCTTTCAATGACAATGATTGCTTCTCTGTCTTTCAATGACAATGATTGCTTCTCTGTCTTTCAATGACAAGGATTGGTTCTCTGTCTTTCAATGACAAGGATTGATTCTCTGTCTTTCAATGACAATGATTGCTTCTCTGTCTTTCAATGACAAGGTTCTACTGGATAGGACGTAACAGATATTATAAAATACAGTTTTGCTTGCCCTATTCTGTTCTTTAACTCTGCGATACATCCCTTTCCTGCTGAAGGTGGTACGCTGGTGCCCTGACTCCGCTGTTCGGTTCGCTAATGTAGTTTGTGTTCTGCTTTTCGGAAACCCCTGACTGGAGCTACGGAGTTCGTGCTCCGTGCGATGATTTCGGCAAGCGATTAGCTGCTCAGCGGAGAAAGATTAAGCTGGATTGAAGGAGAAGGGGGAACGGCAGTGCAATTAAGTTGATCCTCTCGTTGTTTAACCATTGTTAAGTTATTCGCGGAGTTAGATATTTACAAATCTAAACTTACTCCACATTAAGATAGTTCAATTGGATTTTACATTTAGGCACGTTCCGTGTCTCTGATTATTGTGTGTCTTTTGTTGCCCACTGCTCCCATGGGAGTATAGGCTGTCAACCAGCTCAGTCCAAGCTCCAATACCCCAGGCAGCTCTGCTCATGTCCCTCCAAATTTTTCATCTCTGTTTCTACTTCTCTTCTCCGTGAGATTTCAGCTCTTCCTCTATTTCTTCTCCCCTGTGGGTTCCGGACTTTTCTAATGATATACTAGTCCGTCTGCCTCGGGCACCGAAGTTTGTTGTTTCGATTCCTGGCCGGATCCTTCGGTTCAGGAGTGCATTTTTTCGGAGACTCCTGAGGGTCGTCGCTGGATACTACGGAGTTCGTGCTTTGTGCGACGCTTTCCCGCGCTGCGGAAAGAGACTGGCCCATATGGGATAAAAACCCGGTGTAATGAAGTCGACCCTGTCGACGTTTAAGCGACTTTTTTAATGATACTAGTACCACCTGCTTTCTGTTAGCACAGAATGTTGGGCTGCGCTCACCACACCAGACACCCCACATTGAGCCACTGGCTTCAGACAGAGGAGCGACATTTGGGGGGGGGGGGGGTGGTGAAGTGTAAGGGAAAAAAAACAAGGGGAGGGGGGGTACAAGCCTTACTGGTGCGAGGAAATGCAACCTAAAGACTAACTGTGTCATGGTAGGGCACCCTAAGTCTTGGTTGGTAACTGGTCTCGGATCGAAGCTGATCCGGCAGCTTCTGCAGCTTGTCTTGTTCCAGTACGTATTTGTGTTACCTTTCCTCTGGAGTAAACTAGGCAGGCCGAGAGAGGCAATCATGCCACACGGGCAAAAAAAAAATTGTCTCTACAATTTAGTCCAGGCTTTGTAATATGGGGAGGCATAACTCCATCCCTGGTCCCTACCATGGTTTGTAGTTATTATGCCTTATTTTGAAGAACATTGTAACAAACTGTCGCGGTGAAGGCGGCAAGGTGCCAGTTGTATAACTGGATATCATTACTGGAATTAATATTAATGAAACTGAGACAATTTCTATGCTTTCTACAATCACTGTATCGATCATTGTGAGCAGTTTAATCTTGTTTACTGTTTTCTTCTGGTCCCTCGCAGCTAACTTGATATCACGGGTAGTCATTCTCACCCCCTCTCTTCTCTCTCTCTCTCTCTCTCTCTCTCTCTCTCTCTCTCTCTCTCTCTCTCTCTCTCTCTCGCTTTCTCTTTCTCTCTCTCTCTCTCTCTCTCTCTCTCTCGCTTTCTCTCTCTCTCTCTCTCTCTCTCTCCTCTCTCTCTCTCTCTCTCTCTCTCTCCATTCATTCTTTCCCCCTTTTCCTGTTTCTATCCTTTCATGTGTGTAGTGTGGAAGAACAGAAAACCCACCAAGGATTGGACAGGATCGCGCGACAGGGAGTGACCGGAGGATCTGGCCGACACTCAATTCCCCTTAGGAAAGATCAGGCGAACGCATAATAAGGTTGCAACTGGTAACATTAATATTCGGACTCTTCGCTTGTTGTTGACGGTTAGGACGGAGCACGTAGGAGAATGTCCTGAGTGCAGTGACGTTGGTTTTTGACTCAGCAAAACTCGTCTCTTCTCTTCCTTGCTTCTCCACTGTCTTCCATCTCTGTTTTGCTTCTTTCTTTCTCTCTCTCTCCTCTCTCTCTCTCTCTCTCTCTCTCTCTCTCTCTCTCTCTCGCTTCTTTCTCTCTCTCTCTCTTTCTCTCTCTCTCTCTCTTCCTTCTCTCCCACTCTCCGATCGTCTTCATTTTCTCTGCCTTCACTCCCCTTGCTTTCACCCTATCACATTTCCTCTTAATCCCTTCTCTTCACCAGCCCGCTTCTCCCCATCTCTCTAATTCTCTTTATTTCCCGCAAGAGTGTGAAACGAAAGTCAAATTTAGTGAACTCACACTGCAGCAGTACAATGTCTGTGCCAATTTGTCGTTCACTTCCCGGACAAATGCGAAGTGCCCCCTGGCAACTCTGTGCCACTAAACCAGTTATTGACGATTAGCCAGTTCCGCCTCTAAGAAGAAGCCAAAATTGTTCACACTGAGAAATTCAATTCTAGCTTGGGTACACTTGTTTTGGGAAATTGGAGAAGGCACAAAACAGAATACAGCCGTGTTATCGTATTGGTTAGTCGATTCAGTTGCCTTCGGGGTGGCTCCAGTTCAATATCCTGTTGGGAAGAACTTTTCACCCGACTGAAGGTATTACAGCAATGCCTCGTTCCTTCGGCAAGTTAGGGATCAGAGAGACGGCCAAAATGCACGATTTTTTGCCTGGCTTATTTCGCTGCAACTCGCCATGTACATACTGCAGAATTCGCACAACGTAAAGATAAATAATTAGATAAATCCTTCAAGCTGAAATATACACATGTTCGCACAGTAATGTGAATTGTCTACCACGGTAATTTTAAACTGACTAACATGTCTTTCTGTTTGCAGAAACTGGCTTGTGTAGATTAATCATTATTGCTTCTGCAAACTTTAACAAGCGAGTATTTTGTGTGTTAAACAACACGCGAAAGGCCCTGTCTCAAAACATCACATGGCCGCTTTCCAGCTTTTGCCTAGCAATTGATGAAGTGGGAATATTCCAGTGTGTCGGCCCTTCTAGTCTTCCATCTCCTGTTTGTAGTATCTTGACGATCCATTGAGGTATGTGTTCAGACAATCTTTTGTTCAACTGCCGCTATGTTATGCAGATGTAGGTAGAATGGTACCTACATGTGAAGTGGTAAATACAATTGTTTTGGCTCGCCGAGGAACAGGCTATTTTACTGCTGAGTTAGGAATCGGCTTGGTTCTGTACCTAATGACTGGAGTCGCAGCACAGAATGTTCGGCCTGCTGGTGTAATGAGCCGGTCTTGTAGATGTTGCATTACGTCATCCCCTCGAAAGGCTGGCTGGATGAATACCTTGTGTCTAGGGACTGGTTTTGGTTTGGGCTGTTGGCAGTGGCGCTTTATAAATCCTGTGGAGTACCCATTCAGGTTTATGGCATTCTTCAGAGTTATTTATTTAGGGAGTCTTGTGGCGAAGTGGTCAAGCCGTTTAACTCGGGCTCCGAAGGTTGTGGGTTCGATTTCGGGCCGCGTCCTTCGGTTCACGAGTTAAATTTTTCGGAGACTCCTGTGAGTCGTCGCTAGAGCTACGGAGTTCGTGCTTTGTGCGACTTTTTTTTTCAGAGTTTCAAATTCCACTGTCAGTGTGTCGTGGATGCATATCTTCCTAGCATGGTCAAACAAGGTCCGCACTAAGCCCCGTTTGTACTGGACAGGTGTGAAGCTCTGATAATTTAAATATTGGCCAGTCCATGTTTCTTTGCGGTACACCGATCTTTGAATTGTGACGTCTGCTCTACGTCTCATTAGAATATCTAGGAACGGCAACGCTTCGTTGTGTTCGTGTTCCATAGATAAAGAGATGTTTTTATGCGCCATGTTCATTATGGCCTGGAACGGTGTTGCTTGTAGCTCGCCTGTGGTGATAATTAGTATATCGTCCACATAACGACGGTAGAAGACCAAGTTGTTAATGTCTGAGGATTTCTTTTCTTCTAAATGTGCCATGAAGATGTCCGCTAGAATAGGACCAAGAGGACTCCCCATGGCTACTCCGTAGATTTGGTGATATGACTATTAGAAAATTGAATTGTATGTTGGCGGTACATAGTAATAATAGCCTCTCCAGAATAGATGTTGGTATGTGTGATATAATAAAACGTCCTCACCCTTTCCGAAGCATTGACTCCCTTAAAAATAAACAAACCCTTACAATTACTGTTTAACTGATTCAGTGCCAAACAAAAAAGTGGTCATACCCAAACAGAGATTCAAGGCAGAAAATTTAAATAGGGGCTATGCCACAATTTTGCTTTTAAAAGGTTAACATTGTAGCAGATGCATTGTTATTACATATCAAATTAAAGAGAATTGCACAGGAACCTGACAGTGTTAATAATTAATTGATAGGTTCAAATATTATGACAATAATGAGAGTTTAGTAATAACAATGCAATTAAAGTGTTAAAAATTATGAAAACAATCACTTACAGTCTTTATTTATATCCGAAGCCGCTAATCAGTTAAATTTAGTGAATTATATAACACACCAGGTGTCTTCAAGAATATCACAAGAACTGCTCATAACATGATAAAACGCAAATGAAATATAACATTATGCAGTACATCATTTTCACACAAAATGGAAAAGCCATCATATTCTTAGTAAAATTCACTGTTAGATTTTTTTTCAATATTATGACCGCCTTCTACATAATTATCTGAATACTGCACAGGTTCGTTTTAGAATCTATCACAAAGTCGTTTACATCCCAATAACTATAATATAAAACTGTTGAAAACTGTGATTTTATTAAAATATATGAGGTCAAGAACCAGAAGATATGGTCACTTTGAATTTCGAAATATCAACAACATTCTCCTAAAAGTTTACACGAAACCAGGCCTGATCTGGTGCCACAAGGAAGCACACGAAAGGAAATAAAATCTTCGCTTTGGAGTTAAATAAGTGAGACACTAAAAAGGTGACTGGATAGAAAACACAGATACCATTAAACCAATACATAAGAGGGCATTAAAGTGGCATCTGGGTGGGAAATTTGGGTTACTTGGGCTATCAAGTGGCATCTGGCAGGCGATCAGTTAAGTATCTTGCTTAATGTAAGAGTAGGAATTAAAACAGCGATAGACTGAACGTGGCACAGATTAATTTATTTGGCTTTGTGTTTTTTTTCACGTACCTGGCAAGACCGGGACTGGTTGAAAAAAAGACTAAAGTAGCCATTTAGTTCAGACAAACAAAGGGAGCAGAATGTAAAGTTTCCCTGTGTGGGGAAAGTATTTTGCCTTTTAAAATCATCATCTCTGCAAGCCAATTGAAGAGAAAAGCAAGTGGTGGTGAATGGTGGGACTATATCACTAAACCTGGAATGGGTCAACAGCAGAAAGTGAAGTCTAACCATAGTCTGCATCTATAAATACCCATGGTTACTGCTGCGCTCAATAGCTCCATAGCGAGCAACCGACAAATTCGAAGACAACTGACTGGGTGAGTGATTAAGTCCTATTTAGTAAGAAATCCAGGGATGGACTTCAAGATCTAATAATCTACAAAATGAAGATCACAGAGTACTGACAACAGTGTTGTCTGCTTTACTTATGAGAAGTATCACCTATGGCCTCATCATTCAACCAAGTCAGTGAAACTGGGACAATCCTTCTACAAGTTACTACAAACTAACAACAGTTGAGTAACCTTCAACTGTTGGTTGGATTACCAAGTTAATATCCACAATGGATAAGTCTTCGAAAGAACATCTCACAGCTGCAACAGTCAAACATAAGGTTCCAGCCATGCAACACCAAGTTCTAGCTATGAACACCAACTCAAACAAATGGGAAGAGACACTGAAACAACTTTTATAAGCCAATACAAGCAACTTCAGAACCTCTGAACCATAACAACACCAGATTACCTCAAGGTTCCAAAATCTGAACACATAAAAAAGACCATATGAAAGCAGCTAGCGGAGTAAATGCCTTTACGCCTGCAACCACAGGAATCACCTGATGGCTTGCAACCCTGGATATGTGGTGGAATAATATTCTTCAGTCTCATGCCTGCAGCAGAATCTTGGAATTAATTCCAGATGAACCACATGAATAACAAGCAGAATTGTATGTCTACACTGAAAGTAAATAATGAATCAGAACTCTATGCTGGTCCCATGCCGGCCTAACTGCCCCATCATCAAGTGTGGGATGGCCTATCAACATGAACCGAGTATATGGCAAAACCTCTTGAACTAAATTGGGAAACGGTTAACGTAAACCGAGCTGTTGGACAGTCGTCATCTTTTCATCAATAAGATGATATAGGGAAGAACCTTCTGCAAGAGCTTAAGTTTGCATCTCCTGAAGTATGACAGACCTAGGCACCAATTTCATTTGGAACACAACTCCATGGCAACAGAGTATTCTTGAATCAGCTCCACGGAGGAGATATGTATATGTGGTGAATTTATTTCCTAATAGGGATTATAAATATTTCCGCAACAAACTTCAGTGGACATTAAAACATGACTGTGAGTATGTATTGCTGTCCCGGATAATTATGGACATTAACAGCTTTGCACTGGAGAAGAATACCCATCCGCAATGCCTAAATGAACACTATAATTAATTAATTTAATTATTAGTATCAACTGCTTTTATGTGGGTGTTTTTTTATGCCATGTATAAAGAGTGTTTTATTTGGTAATGGTGTACAACTAAAAGGTTATGTTATGATATATATGTATAGTATTTTGACACCAACTCATTATTTTTAAAATGAGTAAATTGTGAAAGGTGTCAGAAACCAATGTTGATATGTTGGGTTCTATTTAATTAGATCTTTATTTGCCTTAATTATGAAGGAAAATGAAAGTAGACCCAATTTGTGCTTGTTGTGTTGTTTGTAATAACCTTGTTTTTTTCTGGGGTCACTGGGTACTATATTGTAATAATGCAAAATATTCCCATGCCTGTCTGAAAATGCATAGTGTTTATTACACATATATATGTAACTGCAGATCTTGAGTTAATACCTGAACTGTTTGTCCAAAAGGGTTGTGTACATCAAGGAAATGTGGTGTCCAACAGTGGTTGTTTATATGTTGTGAGCAATCAATATCCTTCTAGCACTATAGTAAATTTAAAGGGTGATGAAGTGGGAAGGGAAACCTACACACATATGCCATTGTTTCAAGGATTGAACTCTGTTCTCCGGGGATTTGTGGTAAATATCCCTGATCACCCTGCATTCTAACCAGTGACTAGAGAATCAATAAAACCCCTAGACAACTTCACATAATATTCTCATAAATAAAAATCCACATCCCACAGTATGCATAGTTTTAGTTGTATCTCTGATTAATCTACACAAGCCAGTTTTGTGCAAACAGAAAGACATGTTAATCAGTGTAATACTACCGTGGTAGACAATCGACATTACTGTGCGAACATGTGTATATTTCAGCTTGAAGGATTTATCTAGTTATTTTACTTTACGTTGTGTGAATTCTGCAGTATGTACCTGTCGAGATGCAGCGAAATATGTCAGGCAATAAATCGTGCAGTCTATTGTTGTTGTTGTTGTTGTTGTTGTTGTTATTGTTGTTGTTGTTGTTGTTGTTGTTGTTGAAACAGTAGTAGTAGTAGTAGTAGTAGTAGTAGTAGTAGTAGTAGTAGTAGTAGTAGTAGTAGTAGTAGTAGTAGTATAGTAGTAGTAGTAGTAGTAGTAGTAGTAGTAGTAGTAGTAGTAGTAGTAGTAGTAGTAGTAGTAGTAGTAGTAGTAGTAGTAGTAGTAGTAGTAGTAGTAGTGATGGCAGCGATAATCGTGGTAGTAACAGCAGAAGAAGACGATGATGATGATGATGATGATGATGATGATGATGATGATGATGATGATGATGATGATGATGATGATGATGATGATGATGATGATGATGATGATGATAATGATGATGATGATGATGAACAATAACAAATAGACGAATAATAAAGACAAAGACAGCAACAAATTCAAGAACTAGAATAACAAGAACAGGACTAACAAGAATAAGAACAACAAGAACAGGAATAACAAGAACTAGAATACCAAGAACAAGAACAAGAATAATAAGACCAAGAATAACAAAGACGTTCTCTGAGTACCCATTAAACATAATCTTACACCTCCCTTACAAGCGGCCTTAAACAAAGACGAAGCCGGCCTGGGTATATTTCTACAAACATCGGGGAGTCACCGAGTTCACGAGTGTAAACTATGAGAGCATCCAGCCCGCCCGGGTGCCAGGGTGTATCTGGATGCCGGTCTGGAGGCCCGACATAAAACCGCCAATTGTCCTTATCTTGGGGCCACCAAACTGTCAGATGTGGACTGCAGGTTGAGTAATCGTCCGTCTGCGGATGTTAACAAGGTGAGATATCAAACTGGAAGATTACGGCCAGCCAGGCTTTTGTTTTTACATCATTTTGTATTGTAGAGGGCAAATAGTATCGATTCTCTAACTCTAAGAGCGTACACATTTTCAGTTATCTAACTCTAATGTAGCAAACCAACATCGATTCTCTAACTCTCGTGTAGTAAACAACATCGATTCTCTAACTCTCGTGTAGTAAACAACATCGATTCTCTAACTCTCGTGTAGTAAACAACATCGATTCTTTAACTCTCATGCAGCAAACAACATCGATTCTCTATCAGGCGTAAACAACATCTATTCTCTACCTCGCATGTAGTAAACAACATCGATTCCCTACCTCTCGTGTAGTAAACAATATCAATTCTCTAACTCATGTAGCAAACTATATCGACTATCTAACTTTATAAACAAACAAGCATCGACAAAGGATACACTTGACCTGGGTGTGGGCAAACTACAACCCGCGGGCCGCATGCGGCCTGGCAACTGATATTATGCGGCCCTCAAGGGCAGTTAGAAATTTTAAAATGTTATTTCTTTTTTAAATTATTTTTACAGAATTTAATGCACCGTTATGATCGTTTTAACATTTTTGATATAGCCACAGAGGACATACAGTTGGAGCTGCTTGACTTACAAGCAGATCATGACCCGAAAGAGAAATTCAAGTCAGATGGTTTGCTGGATTTCTATGGATCTTTATCAGAAGAATCATTTCCTAACTTGAAAAACTTTGCAGTTAAACTTGTATCATTGTTTGGATCAACATACATTTGCGAACAAGCATTTTCTTGCTTGAAGTTCAACAAATCTAAGAATAGGTCTTTATTGTCGGGCTGCGCCTTGCATGCGGTCATGCGAATTTCAAAAAATAAACTTGCTGCAGATTTACAAGATTTTACAATATTTTGATAATAATATTTTGTTTTAAAAATCTATCAATGGCTTTAATTTAGACACAAACCGACTACATTGTCACTATAATTGTTGATTTCTAATGAGATGTATGTAACCGCTTGCAATTTTTGACTAAGTGTATAAGTAACATAAAATTGCAATAATTAGTTATTTATACTGTCGAAAAACCAAGAAATAATTCATAATGACTTATTGTGATAGGTTGCTGTAAATAAAGTGGGCATAATATATATGCGCCCCCCCCCCCACCCCCACCGCCAAAAGCTTTACATTTGTTAATGTGGCTCTACGCAAAAAAAGTTTGCCCACCCCTGAACTAGACAGTAGAACTGTCGAACTTTATAGACACACTAGAATTCGGCCCTGTCTCCACCATAACATCAGACCCCATACAATGAACACCATGTTTTCTTTAGTAGTAATGCTGTCGGTGTGTGACAAGGCAAGCAAGAATCAGCGTGTGGCACCGATGTTCATTTGTTGACTGTCTATCCTGTTCTCATGTCTATGCTTATGTCTGTTTAATGCTAGATAATTGCTGTACGCAGCGGCAGTAGTAGTAGTAGTAGTAGTAGTAGTAGTAGTAGTAGTAGTAGTAGTAGTAGTAGTAGTAGTAATAATAATAGTAGTGGTAGTAGTGGTAGTAGTAGTAGTAGTAGTAGTAGTAGTAGTAGTAGTAGTAGTAGTAGTAGTAGTAGTAGTAGTAGTTGTTGTTGTTGATGTTGTTGTTGTTGTTGTTGTTGTTGTTGTTGTTGTTGTTGTTGTTGTTGTTGTTGTTGTTGTTGTTGTTGTTGTTGTTGTTGTTGTTGTTGTTGTTGTTGTTGTTGTTGAAGTGGTGATGGTGATAGTAGTTGAACTGACAGACAGCTTGCCGTCTTGATAGACAATAGTTTGTAAAATTGGGTTATACTTTCCACAGCACAAAGCCTGGGCTGAATTTAGAGACCATATGTTGCCCATGCAGCATGATCTCTCTCTCAACCTGGCTAGTTTAATTCAGAGGAAAGGTAACACCATAAGCTAGACAAGCTGCAGAAGCTGCCAGATCAGCAACGCATTGCTCTAACTGTCCGCCTGTCAGAGATTCGATCCTAGACATTTTGATGACCACGGCTTAAGGTCCGGTCTGTCCTGCCATGACATGTAGTCTTTAGGTTGCATTTTCTACCACTAGGGTATAGCTTGTACCTTCCCCAATTGCGCCCCTCCGCCCGAATCCGGTTGCGCAATGTGGGTAGTAGAATTTTGTGAGTGTCACCTAACATTCGGCGCTAACAGAAATCAGGTAGTACCGACTGCGATGTTCGTCCATCATGAATGACGTTGACCATTCATTGACGATGACCATTCATTACACTACATCTTTGATTTGATGAGGAACGAATGACTTGCGCTTTGGTTTTGTATAGCGAGGAAGTGGTCGCGCAACACCCTCGTCCCCGCTCCCTCGTCTGTGTCCGTCTGGCTCCAGTGGCGAGCATGGCAAGACGACTGGAAGACGGACACAGATGCAGTGGACGTTAGGCTGCCACGGCCAGTTATCCCTGTTTATATTGGCTCTCGGGAGCCTCGGTCCCTTCCGTCAATTACTTTAATTTTCAGTTTTAAGACAAGCGTAGCGACAAGCAATGAGCGTATGATTACTTTTAGGATCAACACGATTTCCTTCACCGAAGACGGACTGACCGCCAGAACAGACCACACACAAACATGAGGCGAGAAACTGCCCACAGAAGATACTGCTCGTCTAAGTTGCGAAGCAGATCTCCCGATTTACGGTTGAGCCTCTCCAGCGCACATGTGCACATGGCGACTGACCGGACAGACGTTCACGCACACGCAAGCCAAGAGTAGCATCGCTAAAGCGCGCCCTCCCGGTACAAGGTGATACATGCAAAACCACTGGACGCCTACCGACGAGCTTTCAAGCTACGCCGGCAGGACTGACCGAAAAAAAAAAGCTATACCAGCTTACTGACTGCAGGCCCACTACTCATCGAGAGAGAGTGGGCGCTTATCGAGACTTTGTCGAACGGTCGTACAAATTTTGCTCTTTTGCCCGCTCAAACCACGACCCTGGCTGCACGATGCGGTTACATTCTTGAAACGCCTGCCTCGCTAACTCACGTTGGCTGGGAAGATCCCATTTTGGTGCACCTCACACAGCCATCCGAGACAACGAACGCTAGACGCGGACTGTTATACGGTAGCTCAGTCATATATGACTATGATCTGACTTAGTAGTAGTACTAGTGCCAGTACTTTTAATAATTTATTTTCCCTGTTACAACTAAGATATACAAAGGATATGGGACACATATTTTCATTTCGAATTATACTTTTGCTGTTTCATACATCAAACGATATATGTCAGCCATAGTGGTATTCACAGTGTGTGCCGTCCATCTTCGCTCCTATTTGTAAAGTTACAGTCTTGTCAGTTCATTTCTACTTTGTCAGTTTCGCCCAGGAACTAACGGTTTATATTTATGTGTACTATAGAAACCAGTGGAAGAGGTCAGCGTGGCTGAGTGGATTAATGCACTTGTGGTTAAACATTCCGTACGTTGGTGGCGGGGTAGTAGGTTCAAGCCTCATGCCGCTAGGATGAATTTCAACGGTGTCTTCTCATTCAGAAAGCAATGGAAAGCATTTTTTTAAAATATCTTATTTACAGAACATTGCTGTCAACACCAGCATTTTTCAGCTGCTGTTGATGTCTTGGCAAGTTTTACGTTCAGTAGTTTGCCACTGCTTTCTGAACGACCGGCTCACATGCCTTTACGTAACACACCAATGCGAAGCGATCTGCTGGGAATCTCGCCCAGCTGTGTTTCGTACGTGGGTATACGGGATTACGAACAGTGTCCTTAACACCTTCGCCAGGGAGACCGCAATGGTAATTAGTTTTTCGTATATCCTATTATAGGACATCGCTGTCAACACCAGCATCTTACCGCTGTTGTTGATTTCTTGGCAAGATTACGCTCACTAGTTTGCAGTGGCGTGCAGAGGGGGGTGCGACGGCCCCGGGCATCCAGCCGGGAGGGGGGCATCCAGTTAGGGAGAGGGGGCAGCACAGTGCAGTCGGAGGGGTGGGGAATGAATGAGGTAAAGAACAATTTAGGGGCATCCAATCAAGGGGTTGGCCCGGGCATCAAAGAACCTCTGCAGGCCACTGGTAGTTTACCATTGCTTTCTGAGCAACCGGGTCTCTTATCCCGTAAGTCACCAACGCGGCGAGAACCTCTAGCAATTCTCGCGCGCTGCGTGGATAAACGGGATTACGGAGAAAGTCGTTTAACCCCTAGGGCCAGGGGGCCGGCTAATGGCAAATTACTGCACATCAAATTGGGGTTGGAGTTAATCGCTACGTCCTACAAAGAACATGTAACATTTAAAAAAAAAAAAAAAGCGTTAGAATAAATTCAGCTGAATTTGAAATAATATGTTTGACGAAGGACCACCATTTATTGATCAACTTTAATCCTCTAGTAGCGGCCATCTTGTGAAGTTAGATCCACTAATTCTCGGGTTAGAAATAATTCTCGCTTGTGCCAGTCCAGACAGACATTTAGTGGGTTCTGCGCCTGCGCAACGAACGCCAACAGAAACGAAACAGCTTGCCGCGAATCTGATTGGTTAAGACGTGCACACCAAACGACACAGAGAGCAGGAAGTGCAGACCTTGGTAGTTGATGAGGTAGGAGATGGGAAAGTGAACCCTGTCAGGCAGCTGGCCACATAAACATCAGCCATTTTATAGCTTCAAAGTGATTGACGAGCTCGTGTTATGACATCGGACGACTGGCATCCGTCAAGCGAGGCTAGCCCTGTCAAGCCTCATTGCCCGGATCAGTTGTCAGGAGCTATCTGCAGGCACTATGCGTGTAGATCTGTGCTAAATGGCTGTCAGAAAGTTTCAGCGTGAAAACCTGGTTTAAAACCGGGTTAGACTTACCTGTGTGGTTATGGGAGGTTTGGTAAGCCCAGTTTACATACAAGAACAGTATATTGGTTAGTTCGCTTCCCTGTCAAATAGTTGTTCGGGTTCAAATCTCAAGAGGCGCAGAATTATTTTTCTTTCCACTATCGTAATAATGGGTAGTAGACATCAGTAGAATTTTCTGGGAATTGTCTTTGTCGGGAAAGCTACTAGGATGGGAACTCGTCAGCACACCTCATAGGTAGTTACTTAGAATATGTGAAGGACTCAAACCTCAAACCCCAGCGGTAGGATCGGCTAGGGGACTACCTTTAGCTAACATAATATAATAACCAGTCTCGGAGCAGGAACCTGATGTTGGGTCTATGACTGGACTATACATTGCGTGGGCCTGACTGCACGGGGGAACAGATGACAAGTTTCCTTCACTTAACAAGTTTCTCCCACTTACAAGTCATCTCCGTGCCGGACTTACAAGTCATTTCCAAACTTACAAATCATCTCCCATTTAAAATCATCTCCCACTTGCAAGTCACCCCCCACTTACAAGTCATCTCTAGACTTATAAGTCATCTCCCACTTACAAGACATCTCCCACTTACAAGTCATCTCTCACTTACAAGTCATCTCCCACTTACAAGACATCTCAAGACCCACAAGTCATCTCCCACTTACAAGACATCTCCCACTTACAAGTCGTCTCCCATTTACAAGTCATGTCCCACTTACAAGTCATGTCCCACTTACAAGTCATCTCCCACTTACAACTCATCTCCCACTTACAAGACATCTCCAGACCCACAAGTCATATCCAGACCCACAAGTCATCTCCAGACCCACAAGTCATTTCCAGACTTACAAGTCATCGCCAGACCCACAAGTCATCTCCAGACCCACAAGTCATCTCCAGACCCACAAGTCATCTCCAGACCCACAAGTCATCGCCTGGCTCAAAAACTACCAAATATGACCACATGACGGATGGAAGAAGTCGTCTCCCTTACTTGATCAACAAACCAGAGAGACATCAGAGGATGCCCAACCAGATGTCCGTGTATCGTAAGGAAATGAGGGTTACGGAAGAGTTTCCCATGCGTCTATTCCAGTATAGGCCACAAACAGAAAGGCTCTCTTGGGGGAAAGAAATTGAACGAACACACTTTATTTTCAAAGGGTTAAGAATTTTGTAGACAGACACGTCTGACATTCTGCCTTTCTCTCTTTCCTCTCATACATTATTTCATTGATACATCACTTATGAAGCTAATCTTAGACAACAACAGAACAATGTGCACAAAAACGCAGGAAAATGTGCAATAATCACAAATGCATGACTCACTTAAACTAATTTTTGACATGGTAATTACAATTACCCAAGGTAATGGCAAACTATTTAAACTAAATTTGCCAAGAGATCACAACAGCAAAACAAAAATGCTGGTGTTGACTGCGGCGTCCTGTAAAGGATATGGATCAAACTCAAGGTAAGTGTAAGATAATCGAGCAGTGTTTAACCCGATGTATGCGCTTCGTTGCTTCTTCCTTTTTTTCTTTTGTTCCCTTGCAATTGATTGTCTATATCTGCATTGTAGTCTCTTGTACAAACGTCACTGTCTTGTTTAGTTCACTCAGTGGTCCATATAGTTTATCTTCCACTGTTTTTTCCTTTAAGGGCAGAAAGTTTGCCTAGATAAGTTGTATTCCCGGACAGTTTTGCTGCAGATCTGCTGTCTGTGGCGCCACTCCAAGTGTGCACATGGCTGAATGGCCAGTCTTAAACTATACATACATGTGGCTGCGTGATAGACTGTGTCCTGCTCTGAGTTGCAGAATAGTGATGTGTTCTGCTCTGTTCATCAAATGGAACTCCCGAGCTTGCTGGTTCCAACCTTTGACCGATCCAGAACATGACGTTTTAATTCCAGGAAGCCGAGGTGATGCTTGCCACATCAGTCCCCAAGTACCGGTTGGTCGATACAAACATGGGTCCAACGCCATGTGATCAATGTAGCGTCGGGCATTTAAAAGGGTCCATTACTTGTTCATTGTACATGGACATCATGGTGCATCATGGTACAACATTGTACATCCTGGTACAACATGGTACACCATAATACAACATGGTACATCGTGGTACAACATGGTACATCGTTGTACAAGATGGTACATCGTGTTACATCGTGCTATATCATGGTACATCATAGTACATCGTGGTACAACATGGTACATCGTGGTACAACATGGTACATCATGGTACATCGTGGTATACCGTGGTACAACATGGTACATCGTGGTACAACATGGTAAATCGTGGTACAACATGGCACATCATGGTACATCGTGGTACAACATGGTACATCGTGGTACATCATGGTACATCATGGGACATCATGGTACAACATGGTATATCGTGGTACAACATGGTACATAATGTTAAAATATGATACAACATGGTACAACATGGTACAACATGGTACATCGAGGTGCATTGTGGTACAACATGGTACAACGTGGTACATCGTGGTACAACAAGGTGCATTGTGCTACATCATGAGGCATGATGGTACAACATGATACATCGTGGTACAACATGGTATATTGCGGTACATCGTGGTACATCATGGTACATCGTGGTACATCGTGGTACAACATGGTACATCATTTGTCCTCCCATAATTCTGAACTCGTCTACCCACAATGGTAGTGTGTACGTTTGTCCACACCTGTCTATCGCGCCGTTTATAATAGTTTTGTTGTGGGTGTTTTTTGAATTCGATGTCTTCTTATAATCCATGCCGTTTGGCTTTGGTGATTATCCCTTTTTACGGCATTCTCTCTCGTGTACTGCCAATTATTTCTGATACTGATGCTTCTCCGTGTCATGATGTTAACAGTCCACCAACTTTTCTCTTTTGGGCTCCCCCTGCCTCTCCTTCCCTTCAACTTTCCTGTTGTGGCGACATACTCCAGACGACATACACATACTCCAGACGACATTCGCCATTTGTCATGACGTGCCAAAATAATGCAGACTGTCTTCTTTTTATGCGAGTAGCCAGCTCTCTTTATGACTCAACTTATTTCAAGATATCATGATTGCCCTTTCTATTTGTCCTCGGTATTATTACATCTTCGTAGCTTCCACATATATCCTCACTTGTCTGACAATTGTCTATGATAAGCTTCCACACATCAGGATTGGCTCAGTATAGCTCTTAAGAACTCCTCGTCACCTCGACTGACAAAGATAAATGCCAAAGAATATTCGTAATCTTATGAAATGCTGCCTTTCCTTGGGCTATTTTACAATTCATTTCCTTAATACATCTTCCACAGCGTATCATGTGCACATTTCTGGCAGGCTCTATTTGATATTGCAGACCCATGCCTTAAAAACTCGTGAACCCACCTTAAATACAATAAAACCCAAATATGGAACGCGCTTTGAAGTTGTCACCAAAAGAATTGTAATGATCGGTTCTCGCCGGGTGTGCCTATAGCTTTAAAATGGGTCCGCTGTCTTTTGTGTACCCTCATAAATACTTCATTCTCAATCTCTTCCCTAAGATCAATACCTTTTAATTAATTAATCCTTTTTTCGCCAGTGCCGCCATATGCCTCAGTGATTTTCAACCATCTCCCAGTTCATGTCGTTTTAAGAAAGTGAGTGCATAAGAACGGACACAGAAAAAAAAAAGGCCCTTAGGAAACAATGGCTACTTTGATAAGGACTACTCGTTCTCGACATCAGTCAGTCATGATGACGGGGTTGACAGGGCATACACGACATGAAACAACAAATGTTGCATGCTGGAGTCAAATATTCGTTTTGTCAGATTTAGATCTCGACATTTTGTTCCGTCTCCATTCGTGTTTTGTTTGTTTCCAGAGAATGGAAAATTTCTCACCCTTGACATTGAGTGAAAGGTACTTAAAAATGTGAACAAAGGAAAGAAACGGACGGGATCTCAGTGGTGATTAAGTTTTCCTGATAATCTGTGCATCAAAACACACATCTGTTGACTCATTTCTTTCACGCCATTGGTGTTTTAAAAGAGTATATATATATATATATATATATATATATATATATATATATATATATATATATATATATATAAAGTCAACCTTTGAAAAATTAACGATTAATTAATAGTTAATTTCGATTAAAGCAAAACATTTATAGTCACATAACTCACATTATAGTCGTATTTGTCAAAAATCGAAATAACACTGGACTTGTCTTGTTAATATGTCATCTAATAACCAACCATGCAAACAGTCGAGTATGTTGACAGTATTTGCTTCAAGTGACGAGCGCGTCTTATTAACAATATAACCAGCAGAGCTGAACAATCGTTCACATGGAACTGAGGTAGCCGGTATGCACAGAATGGTCTTGGCAAGGAATGCCAATTTTGGATATCGATGTTCATTAAGTTTCCATCATTGTAAAGGGTCAACCGATTCAGCAACTTTCTTATCCATTTCAGACTCCATTAGCTTAATACGCTTTTTATTTGGTTCGCATATAGTTTCATTGTCAATGTCAATATCATTCGTTGCAGCAGTCTCCATCTGCTCATCATGAACATCAACTGCTATTTGTTGTTCAGTACGTGACCAAGTTCGTTCTTTTGCATCTTTTGACAAACACTTCAGGTATTTGTAGCGTGGATCAAGTGCTGTTGCAATCTATAGTATTTCAATACTTGTCATATTAGCTACACGTTCACTGAAATCATTAACAGATGTGTCACAAAATAAAACCTTGCGTTTAACCAGTTGATTATTATAGAGGCTTTCTGATTAAAAGGACTATCTGCCAGCGACAACTATTTTACTAACAGAGAAAAACAAATCGGATGTCAAAATCCCAGGACAATATTAGTAGCGGCACGTGTTTACATCTGGTGGACAGAATGGGAACATTCGGAAGTGGGTGAGCTGAATCATACATCGCTTTGACAGTTTATAAACAGGTTGGATTGAGAGCGGAAGTACTCAGCTCGGAAGAAAACAGTCCATCTGTCATATAGTTTCCGGACATCACGCAGATTGGCAGATTGCTATTGACAACTGTTGTTGGGATCATACAGTAACTCGTTAGTTTGTTTGGGAAGTCAAAACAAGTGATGACAACTTTGACAGTGTCTAGGCGAGGGAGGATAGATTCTTTACAATGGAGGATATGCCCAAATAACACCTGCAGGACATCAATACCGTCACGTGACCAATTTTAGGTTTTGCCATAAACCATGATTGGGAGAAACAGTGTTGACCAAAACCGTGGATTATGATGGACGTGTTTGTGGGAGAGCTCTACAGTGTTAGATGAATTCAATGTTAACTAGCATGTGTCGTTATGGCAAAGTGTAGTAGCCATCCCGGAATGAGGATAGTTTGCATAAGGTAGAACCTATTATAATTAGTTCTAATTAATATAGGCGGTAGCCTTGTTTAAACTATAGTGTGACGATTAGCACTGTTAGTGGAAAACTAGCTAGAGTAGGGAAGTGATACTTGGCTCTGTTAGTTGAAAATAGATTAGTGAAGTGTTGATAAGCTTTACTAGTTGAGAATTGAGTAATGAGGGATAATTGGGATATTCCAGTAGGTGTCCCTGGTGGGCGGGGTTCCGCATTCTGTTTGTTGATTTTTGTTTTCTTGTCTTGGCCTGATGATAACATATGTGTTCAGTCATCTGTCCATGACAGTTTAGGTTCACTGTATTTTCTGAGCGAGGCCGATGGCCACGATCATCTAATAGAGATCAGTGACGGGGAGGCTATCACCGGTTGTCTGATTTATGTTACAGGTTCCCTCTGGTTGGAATGAAGAACACGGAACTAAGAAAAAATCCGAGCCCGGATAGAGTTTGGCGCAGGAAGATTGGCCAGCAACTTTATCAAAGAGCTTAGGCTAGAGGAAGATGATCAACATTGCTCAGTGGAGCTGAATGGTATATGTATCCTACAGGATAAATACCGAATGAGTTTAGGTCATACCAGTTTTAACACACCACTAGTGATGGATATTCAGTTCACTTATGACTAGAACAAAAATAAAGGACTCTATTGGAGTATAGACAATAACTGTTTAATAGTGAGAACTAGAGAACATTTAGCAAGAGACAAAAAGTCCTGTTCATAGGACAGTGTTCCATGTTTGTTTCACCGCGCCGGAATTATGAAGCCGGAGTTTCTATAAACTAATAGGAACCGTTGTGTTAGGAACAATAACAGTATTTTCCACGGATTATATATTTACATGGGATTCAGATCTCATGGTCATCAGAGCTACTGGAGGAGGACAGGTCTGGAGGGAAGGATACGACTTCGGTGAGGTCTATTGTACTGACTCGTGTGATGTCGTGTGATCCTTGCCATGATGTGTGCACTATGATCCTGAACTTTGAAGGCTGACATACACATTTCTGTTATAATACACAACACACATTTTTCTTCGCATACACGTCTCATATACGTTACACTTTTCTTTTAATAAATTAATCTTTATTAATTTTTAGAAGCAAGAGATGTTGAGTATGTTGCGTTGGGGAAGTATGAGAGGGGGCATAGTACGACAGTGAGAGAGTGATAGGAAAAGGTGTCCACGGGCTGATGGAGTGTGTTGGACGGAAGCTGGTGGATTCTCCAGGATATTGATAGGGAAAAAATATTGTAATGTGGGTGTTGACTCTCTTCACTCCAGGGACGACACTGTAAAGGAGGACACGACAAGATGCTGCCTTAAATTTAGCTATGTAGCCCGGATCATTTTCGTGTACAGTCATATGCTTTGTCAACGATGACAGCAGTGGCATTACACAGCTACATGAAACAAAATCTTGACCGCCAAGCAGGACTGTGGTCTGACAGAATAAGTCCACAACTTTGACATATTTCGAAAACTTCTCCAAATCCGAACTTGACAGTTTTGGACCTTTGTAAAGCATCTTTTCATCTGACATGTAGACAGTTAATGCTTCTCTGACCTGTAGAAGACTCTATAGCTGGTATATCTTGCTGCAGCTTACACAATGGTGACTCAGTAAAATTTTGCAACTCGTTGTGTTTGCAGCACTCTGTTTAAAATGTCCGACAATTTTTCGACATCCGGTTCATTTGTATAAGTAATGGGAGAAAAGTTTTCGCTTAATCGTTTAAAAAAAATTAATCGTTAAAAAATTAACGTTTAAACGATTAATTAATCGTTAACTTCCGCATATATATATATATATAGACATAGACACACACTATGAATACAATTACCACCAAAATTAAAGTAATGCAGTTTAGCAGACCACCTGGTCCACTAAATATACTGATAAATAGTACACCCCAGAAACAGATAGTACACCCCAGAAACAGATAGTACACCCCAGAAACAGATAGTACACCCCAGAAACAGATAGTACACCCCAGAAACAGATAGTACACCCCAGAAACAGATAGTACACCCCAGAAACAGATAGTACACCCCAGAAACAGATAGTACACCCCAGAAACAGATAGTACACCCCAGAAACAGATAGTACACCCCAGAAACAGATAGTACACCCCAGAAACAGATAGTACACCCCAGAAACAGATAGTACACCCCAGAAACAGATAGTACACCCCAGAAACAGATAGTACACCCCAGAAACAGATAGTACACCCCAGAAACAGATAGTACACCCCAGAAACAGATAGTACACCCCAGAAACAGATAGTACACCCCAGAAACAGATAGTACACCCCAGAAACAGATAGTACACCCCAGAAACAGATAGTACACCCCAGAAACAGATAGTACACCCCAGAAACAGATAGTACACCCCAGAAACAGATAGTACACCCCAGAAACAGATAGTACACCCCAGAAACAGATAGTACACCCCAGAAACAGATAGTACACCCCAGAAACAGATAGTACACCCCAGAAACAGATAGTACACCCCAGAAACAGATAGTACACCCCAGAAACAGATAGTACACCCCAGAAACAGATAGTACACCCCAGAAACAGATAGTACACCCCAGAAACAGATAGTACACCCCAGAAACAGATAGTACACCCCAGAAACAGATAGTACACCCCAGAAACAGATAGTACACCCCAGAAACAGATAGTACACCCCAGAAACAGATAGTACACCCCAGAAACAGATAGTACACCCCAGAAACAGATAGTACACCCCAGAAACAGATAGTACACCCAGAAACAGATAGTACACCCCAGAAACAGATAGTACACCCCAGAAACAGATAGTACACCCCAGAAACAGATAGTACACCCCAGAAACAGATAGTACACCCCAGAAACAGATAGTACACCCCAGAAACAGATAGTACACCCCAGAAACAGATAGTACACCCCAGAAACAGATAGTACACCCCAGAAACAGATAGTACACCCCAGAAACAGATAGTACACCCCAGAAACAGATAGTACACCCCAGAAACAGATAGTACACCCCAGAAACAGATAGTACACCCCAGAAACAGATTCAAGAATTTAAATCTCTTGGAAGGATCATCACAGACGACGGCAGAATTGGCAGAGAAATGGAAATGAGATGTCAAAAATCAAGTGCACTTATATATCAACTATCACCCTTACTGAAACATCCAAATATACCCATGTCCGCAACACGACAGTTAATATACAGCATATTCACACCAACCTTGTGCTACCAATGTCAACCTTGGACATTGTCTTAATCACACTTGTGCAAAATCTACGCCTGCGAGAAGAGCTGCTTGAGAAGTGCTACCAACTTAACTCTCCGAGACAAAGTAAGAAATGATGATATGCGACGGTAAGTGGGATCAAATCAAATCAAATCAACTTTAATTTAAAAGGGTCACAAATTAGGCACGCAGGACCGTCTTACATTCGGCCCTTCCAATCACTCATCTTTCGTCCATCAGGAGCATTATACATTCACATAGGAAGAATTTAAAAAACATTGTGAAATGAATGTTATAAACATAAACAAGGCAAATTACCATGCTACGAGGTCCATCTCCCACCTACCCACACATCACCCCACCCACACATCACCCCACACACACACACACCCACTCACCCACACACTCACCCAGGGACACATATATACACCACCAACCGACCCATCCCCCTCCCGCACATCCCCCACCCACACACACTGCCCTCACCTGTTCCCCCAACCCAAACACACTCGCCACCCACACAAACATCCCCCACCAACCCACACATCCCGCGCCCACCCACATACACATCCTAACCCACACACCCATCCCCCACCCACACATCCTCTCCCCACCCACACCTCCAACCACCCATCCCCCAACCACACCTCCATCGACCACATATTCCCCACCCACGCACACACAACCCCCACCAACCCACACATCGCACATCTACTCAAACATCCCCAAACCATACACACCCATCCCCACCAACTGACATCTCCCTACCCACACACACACACATCTCCCTAACCACCTATACATCCCCAATCCACTCACACACACCCCACCACCCACACATACATCCTCCACCCACCCACATGCCCTAGCCCACATCCCACCACACAATATTCCCAACCCACGCACCACACACACATATCCCTCACCCACACATCCCACACCCACATACCACCACACATCCCCCACCTACACACCACACACATATCCCCACCCACATACCACACAATATCCACACCCACACAGATACCCTCACCCACCCACCCCGCACATACCCCCACCCACACACCACACAAATCCCCCACCCACACACACATCCCCCACCCACACACCACACACATATCCCCAACCTAACACACCACACATCTCTCCCCACCCACACACACATTCTCTACCCATCCACCAACACACACTCACTCACTCACTCACCCACACATCCTCCACTACGCACCCACACACCCCTAACCACCCAACCCCAACCAAATATCTCTCGATCACACACATCGCCACCCACACACATCTTCTACCCACTCACGCATCCCAACACATACACATCCCTCACCCACCTACACATCCCTAAGCCACTCACACACCCCCACCCACAAATTCCCCATCCACGCACACATCCCCCACCCACACACACCCACCACCCACACATATTTCCCCCAACCACCACACATCCCCTACTCACCCACACATATACCCCAACCATACACACATTCCCCGCACCCATCACACACATCCCCCACCCACACACATATCCTCACCCATCCACCACAAACATACCCCCACCCACACACCACGCACACATCCCCCACCAACACACCATACACTTCTCCCCACCCGCCCTTACATCCCCATTCCACCACACACATATCCTCACCCATCCACCACAAACATACCCCCACCCACACACCACGCACACATCCCCCACCAACACACCATACACTTCTCCCCACCCGCCCTTACATCCCCATTCCACCCACACACACTTCAACACTTTGTGCCCCATATATCGAAAGGCAGAAGATCAAATGGTTAGGCAATATCGTTAGAATGAAACACATTCAGTTACCAACACTGACTTCGGAGAGCAAGAGGGCGCCCGAGAAGAAAATGGACAGACGACATCAAAGACAATGTACAATCATACCGAATGGCAATCTCCATAGCCACCAATCGTACACAGACTGAAACATCAACTATTCCTCCCAACGACGCCTAGCGACAAAAGTGGAAGATGAAGATGATAATGATGACTTGTTTCTGGAAAAGGTAACTCTTAACGAAGAGATGACCAGTGCACCTAAGGTCGTGTCAAGAGTGCGCTGGTTATAATCCGCACTCGCCGAAATAGACAAATCATGGACTGCAACGATAACGGCGCAATATCTTCAATGTAACATTCCCCCCCCCCCCCCCCCACACACAAAACTCGCATGGCATTGACCTTCCTTTTACTACCCCACACAAAACTCTCAAGTGGCATTCTCCTTCCTTTTATTTCCCACACAAAACTTTCATGGCATTCTCCTTCCTTTTATTTCCCACCACCCCGACATCAGCTGGTGCAGGGGGAAATACCACCACCCCGACATCAGCTGGTGTAGGGGGAAATACCACCACCCCGACATCAGCTGGTGTAGGGGGAAATACCACCACCCCGACATCAGCTGGTGCAGGGGGAAATACCACCACCCCGACATCAGCTGGTGCAGGGGGAAATACCACCACCCCGACATCAGCTGGTGTAGGGGGAAATACCACCACCCCGACATCAGCTGGTGTAGGGGGAAATACCACCACCCCGACATCAGCTGGTGTAGGGGGAAATACCACCACCCCGACATCAGCTGGTGTAGGGGGAAATACCACCACCCCGACATATCAGCGTACATGAAGTTGACGAGTTAGGGCTCTTATCCTATAGGCCACGCCGTCTTTTTATCAGCTAAATGATTTTGTGACGCTGTACATTACTAACTACGCTGGGAATGTAATTACCCCTGGGCCAGTCGTTGCGTGGGAAAGCTGCCAGCGGCAACGCTCCCGTAGATTATCTAGATCCATAGATTTCACAATGTGCCGTCTTTGAACAGATTCTGTGACAAACAAAGAGTAGATTTCTACAAAACAAAAACAGAAGACGGAAAATGGGAAGTAGTGGTGTGTCACAGATATGAATTCATGGTTGTTAATCTGGTAGCAGACATTTTGTATTAATATGAAATTAAAAGATGTTTCATAGGGGGAAAACTACTGTACTGATATTTTAACCACAGTTTGATTTATAACCCTATGGCAGTTACATGAAGATTGAATAAGAGGATTTATCATCCCATGGCAAGTAATCAATTAATTCATTGCACGTACAGAAACGTCACGAAAGCCAGGATAGAACAGTGATTGAACCACAGGCTGAGGTTGACCTGAATGAACATAGGTGCAGGCCATTACAGACACCTTAGGTATGATGGTGGACCAGGCAGGAGAGCTGGCGAGGGATCGAGAGACTTGTCTGAGGGCTGTGGTGAATTTCATATGCTACAATGGACCTGCAACAAGATGGGGCAGATACGCAGAAATATGCATCTGTATAAAGATGTTACACACGCTGAGAGTTCATTTACATACGTCCGCACCCATCTTTTGTTAGCCATATTTAAACAGACATCCGTATAACAATACTCCAACTCGACATTTACATAACAAGCCGCATTCGGACACCATGTTTCTTTCGTGTCACCTGGCGCGCCGCTCCCCCTGGTGGGGCGATAATTAACTACAGACTGTCGAGATAAACAGCTTGTAGAGACGGGAGACACAAAACCGGAACAAGCTTGACAACGGCCATGTTTTCCCCTGGTGTCGGGTTCAGACGTGGTCGTGAGAGACCTGACATTGGAAAAGACCCGTCCTTGACAATGTGTTGAGCGGATTCCGTGTCTGGCGGGAATAAACGTCTGCTATGTGTATAAAACCCAGCAGTCAGACGTCAAGAAGGCTCAGCACGAGGCCTGACGGGGAATACGTGATATCAACGCATAACCCTTCTGTGGAGTGTATTGCACATGCTGTATCAACAATAGTCGGATTTTGTTCGCTGCCTCGGTGTCTACTTGATCCAACGATTCGTCGTTCTGTGTCTACTTCATCTAACGATATGTTCTGTGTCTACTTGACCCAACGAAATGTTCTGTTCTGGTGATGGGTTTCGTCAGTGAATCCATGGTCTTCTTTGGGGATCTATCTCTAATATAAATGCAACTTCTAAAATGTACTACTACTACTACTACTACTACTACTACTACTACTACTACTACTACTACTAGCTACTACTACTACTACTACCTACTACCTACTACCTACTACTACTACTACTACTACTACTACTAATACTACTACTAATACTACTACAGTTAGTTAGTTAGTCGCGGTTCCAACTTCACGGCAACGGGTTGTCCCCATATTGCTCCGTTCCTGTGCCAGTGAATATCACACAAAATGCTCCTCACTGCCCTATGTGAACAATGGAACAGACAGGAGTATCGGCAAGCCAACAGCCCGCACAGGTACACTGTGCATAATGCCGCCGCCAGAATGCCAACACAAAACTCCTCCACGAAAAATACAGTTCATCGTCGATGGAAGCGACAGTCACCAGGAAGACTTCATTGACCCGGGTTTTATCCCATATGGCTCGGTCTCTTTCCGCAGGGCGACCCACCAAAAGCGCCGTACAAAGCACGAACTCCGTAGCTACAGCGACGACTCCCAGGAGTCTCCTGAAAAAAGCACTCGTGAACCGAAAAGGCAAACCAGTCAGTCCAGCAACAGCCGGCCGTCATCGTTCCGAACATGCAGTTCACGCTAAAAACAACCGCGGACAGATGCAAAAGCATTCCACGCGAAATTCACAGCTCACAGTGTCGCGCCACGAACTCACTCAGTAGCAGGGCGACGGAACCATAGCCTCCTTAGTCGCCTCTTACGACGTGCATGGTAGGCAACAGTGTTACTATTCTTTGCTCCCCGTATGGGCCCCGGCAACACACAGGCGACTACTACTACTACTGCTGCTGCTGCTGCTACTGCTGCTGCTATTACTACTATTACTACTAGTAGTGAAAAGTAGTAGTAGAGTAGTAGTAGTAGTAGAGTAGTAGTAGTAGTAGTAGTAGTAGTAGTAGTAGTAGTAGTAGTAGTAGTAGTAGTAGTAGTAGTAGTAGTAGTAGTAGTAGTAGTCAATTTAAAACATTTGCTTCAAGTGTGCAATAAATGAAGAAGGCAAACAGTTAATAGTGTCTACTGCCGACATATTCGGCAACAAAGTCTATGGGGATGTCAAAAAGCTCAAGCTGTCTGCTGTTTTCTATAAATATACTCAGAATACCATCTGAAGGTATACGGGGGTGGAGGGAGGGGAGAGGTGGAGCAGACGGTAATGAGAAGAAGAAGGATGGGGCAAGGAGAGGAGAAGGAGGAGAAGAAGTAGGTGCTGGAGAAGGGGGGAGGAGGATGCGTAGAAGTAGACAAAGAAGGAGGAGAGGAACTGACACTAAGTAAGAAGCCTTTGCATATTTTATGATGTAGTTATATGTTGATTTATTTGGTTGTTTCGGGATTTGAGATTTACATATTGAGCACAATCCACTACTGGCAACGCTGATCGTATTTATATGTCTGAATGTTGTGTGTATGCTAACGAAGGCTTTAACCGCAAAGCCCATTCTGCCACTTCCTATTGTGTTCTTGTCAAGTTGATCAATTTCACGTCTTGTTTTCCTTGATTTGCCCTACAAGGAGTTAACCTCTGACATTATTATCCCTGTCAACTGCAGAAGTCACCTCAAACAAAGAAATAATTTATACTAAAAACTCGAAACGGAGACAAGAATAGATGTGAAGGTTAATGAAAGATGGCAAGTTAAGAGGCGCTTCCAGCAACAAAGAAGCGATAATTGTGTGGAGGAGAGACGTCCGTGTTATCACCTAATTTATCTCCCGTTCTGTATGCAACGCCCCACATTGCATCCAATAAATCTCCACATAGTGCTCGCAGCGCCCCTGACAACGTACCTTTGATTGCTGGGATAATATCAACTATTATCCTTTGATGTCCCGCGCTCCTGACGTCACTCACCAAGCGTACCTGGGCGAGTCTATTATGATGATACAGATGTCTATTTTTACCTAATTGGAGACGAGGACGGCGTCAGCATAAATATCAGGTCTACTAGATGCGAGGGGTGGGGCCGAGGGCGCTAATACCACATTGAGAAGAATGTTCAGTTCGTCTGACACTCTTAGTTAAATCATTACATAAATAAACACATATAGTATTGTTTGGCGCTTACAGAAGGAGAAGAAAGAAGTAGAGACTAGAGGACGCACTAGACAACATAAAATTTGAAAGCTATAGTTACCGACCGGGATTCGAACCTGTCACCTCCAAATGGCGACGGCGCCTCGCTGCAGGAACAAGTGTACTTCGACGCATGACCAACTAGACACTCCAAAAAAAAGTGTCTTCATTGGTCATGTCTATCATACACATGAACCTACAACTATGGAATACGGACAGAATTCGTATCAAACCATTGAGATAGCACCATAGGTCTCATAATTTATATTAAACCAGCATAGGTCAAATAATAAACATATCGGACCTAAATGACAGTACAGGGCAAGATGTGGTGAGTAAAATAAGGCGTGACAAGCGCAGAAAGGCTAATTAGTTAAATTATCGACCCTTTCAGGGACGTGACATTCGTGGTACATTTGTAGTGACATATTCGTGTAGTTGGCAGTGACAGATCCGTGTAGTCGGTAGTGACAGATCCGTGTAGTCGGTAGTGACAGATCCCTGTAGGGGGTAATGACAGATCCCTGTAGTCGGTAGTAACAGATCATCTTCTGGCGTGGTTAAACGATTAAAGCCCCGTCATGTATTCCAATATAGCAATGCGACCTGTAGTAGAATGATTTGAAACACTAATATGGCCAGAATGGGTTAAAGTAATAGCCAGGACAAACTGAGTTAAAATACCAATTGAAACAGTTAAAGTTAAAGGTTAAAGTAACTTCTGGGAATGAAAGGATGGAAGTAATAATTGGGACATAATGGGTTAAAGTAGCAACTTGGACAAATTCGGTTAATATAACACATGGGCGAGAATGAGTTAATATAACAACTGGGACAGAGTAGGTTAAAGTAAAAAAAACTGGGTCGGGATGGGTTAAAGTAAAATACAGAGACAGGAATATTAAAGTAATGAACGGGATATGATGGGTTAACGTAATAAATGTGTAAAACTGTGACAAAAAGGGTTAAAATAACAATTGGGACTGAGTGGGTGAAAGTAACCATTGGACACAATGGGTTATATTAGTAACTGGTACAAAACGGGTTAATGTAATAACTGGGACAGAATTGGTTAAAGTAACAATTGTAACAGAATGTATTAAAGTAATACTAGGTAAGGGATTCAAACCCTACACCGGACAGTTGGACTAAAATGTTGACTTCTCATCCTTGACTTGGGGACGTAAGTTACACGTAACTCTGAAGTTCTAGTGATTTCACCTGATGGCGAGACACACCGGTAATAGGGAAAGTTAATCCGCAATGCAAAATTCAGTCCAGTGCTACAAAAACAAAACATAATTTAATACCTAGGAAAACATGGGTTTAACTAACAACGGGGACATAATGCATTAAAATAACTCTCGCGACAGAGTGAGTTACAATAACATAAACCGTTACGGTTGGTTTCACGTCACACCAGACAGCGTTTAATGCTGCTTCAAAGCTTGCTTGTGTTCGTTGGCTTGAGCTTCAACGCGAAGTTCTGTATGTCGGATGAAGGCATCCTGTTGTCCAACATCAGTGTGATGTCATACAGGACCTGATGTTTGCGTGAGTATCCGTTGTCCCATGTCTGGCTTATGGGCGTGCAGACTGGTGGTTCCTCGCCGTACAGGCAGACTGCCAAATGGTGAATTACATATAATAATAAACATCTGCAACTCGTTGTCAAGGTACAACCAAATGAACAGAATCCGGAAGCAATATGCCAAACAAGCATCGACGACTAAAAGCCGGCTGACATGTCTGTTACGTCAATATTTATTTCCGGCGAACAGCTTGTGATAAATATGAATCAGATTACTAATCATAATAATAATATGTGTACCGTTCCTGTACAGCCAGGAGGGCCGGTACCGTAGCAATAAACATAATCACACAGCTGAACCTAACTATTCAAATATCAAGACAATGTCTCACCGCCTGGCGTCGGTTCTAATGCCTCTTATCGGTTGACCGTTCTGTCACCTTGGCCATTCTCGCCGAGTCCTAATTTATACATTCACGGCCAGCTGTTGGTCCTGACTGAAAGGAATAATGCTTTAATGATCTAGCTCTTCTACCAAGTAGTTCCTAGCTACTACTGCCATCTCCTGAAGGATTGTTAACAATCTTCTCTCCTTGAATAGACTCATGCCGCCTTCCGTGCCGCCAGCCCAAGCTCTACTCACTGGTTGCTAAACTATATCGTTGTGACGTTTTCTACCTTCTCACGTCACTTAGCGACTTTTCCTATCTGTTGGTTCGAGATTACTTCCCAGATTCTTTGTGACTTATCCATTACGTCATTCATTCTGACTCGCTACATGGCACAGACACTCTCCGACTTCGGAGGAATCGGCGATCCTACTGACTTTAGCCAGGACCCCGAAGGGACCTGTTGCCCAGGACGCTCGACGAGGACGCGTCAATAGGTCTTGGCCAGTATATAACCCGGCCCTGGTGCCTTGGAAACACCTCTGCGTCCCAGCGTGGTTAATGTATGTTTTTCTTCTTCTTTCGTTCGCTTGAAACATGTCTATAACTGCAACGTTGTTTCTTGTATGAATTTAACTTTCTTTTTTAGTTCACTCAGTGGTCCATAGAGTTGATCTTCCGCTGTTGTTTCTCTAGGCCAGAAGGTTTGCCTAGCCATGTTATATTTTGAGCAATCTTGGAGTATGTGCTTTGCTGTCTGCGACGCCAAACCACGTGTGCATATGGCTGTTTCACCAATCTTGAATTTTGTATACATGTGGTTGCGTAATCTATTGTGTCCTGTTCTGAGGTGCAGAATAATGACTTGTTCTGGTCTGTCCATGACGTGGTAGTCGTCTTGAGCAGGTTTTGGTGGCTTTCTGACTGATTTGATCATTCTTTTCTTTTGGTGGTATGTAAAGGGCACATCAGGCTGTTCTTCTTTTGCTCCTTCCTTAGCTAATCGATCAGCTCTCTCATTTCTGGGTACTCCGCTGTGGGATGGTATCCACTGTATGGTGACCTTATGCTGTCTGCTAAGTTCAGAAAGTAGTGTCCTTAGTACTGGCAATTTCCCAGACATGAGCGCCTCGAGTACTGATTTTGCAGCTGTCAATAGCACCACAGGTTGTGTACCATGGCTGGTATTTAGTCATTTCTCTGTTGCTATCTTGATTGCCTCAATGTCGGCATCATAGTTATGGCAGTACGTTCCTCTTGGTACTCTGGCCGTGTCCCTAGTATTATTTTGGCTATTCTATGTACACTCCCGCTCCTCCATTTAAAACAGCATTTTGTGCTGACGCATCTGTGTAGACTCGGATCCAGATGTCATCTGAATATTCTTCATCAAGGAAGCTGAGAGTGGCTGTTCTGCACTCCTTGTCAAATATTCCTTTCACTTTTGTCTGGATTTGTAGTGATAGTCTATGTTCATCTTTCCATTGAGTTCTCTCTGGTATAGTTTTTAGGAGATACCAACTGTGGGCAGATCGGTGGTTTCGCTGCAGAGTCGTTTGGCCTGGTGGATAAAACTGCTTCTTTTCAACTGCCCCATAGCTAAGTTTTCAAATCTGTTCTTCATAGGTTGGCCTGTAAAGCTGAGGAACTTTTCTGCTTGTATTAGCGTTTTCGTATTTCTGCGCTCTCGTAGTGCTTGTGTCCTGCCCATCTCCACTATAGGAGTTGATCTCATCCCTCCTGCGGTGACTCTAAGTGCTTGATTTTACTCCTTTTCCAGCTCTTGTAGTGTGGTTTTTGATGCCGAACACAACGCAGTTGACCCGTATTCTGGGTATGGTCGTATGCTCTGTTGATAAACTTTGCTAAGTATTTTCCCACTGGCTCCCATTTGGTTCCACTTAGTTTTCTCAGGACAGCTATTTTCCTTCTGGATTTTGCTACTGCTTTATTGGTGTGCTTTTTCCATGTCAGCCTGTCATCAAATGTTACTACAAGGTATGCTGGTTCTTTATCTTCTCTTGGGGGTATTCCATTTATCTGGACGATCCCTGCCTTTTGTTCTGGGGAGAGTGTAAATAGAGTGGTGCTGCACTTGTCAGTGTTTATGCTGTGTCAGCAACTTGCTTGCGACAGGTATTTCAGGACTCCCCTACTTTTGCACCACACGAAATAATAACTCGTGTCATTTGCAAAAGGTACAATTTATTTAGAGCTGATTACAAACAAGCTCTGCGAGCGGAATACTTCATTGACAATATACGTCATGTTACGTTACATAGATGCAATGAAGAAGTGATAATGATACTATTAATCACTGAATGGAATCTAAAGCCTAACAATCACTATTGTCTATAAACTTATAGTATTCATAAGGAACACGTCTACTCTCCAGTCGTCTCAGTCCCAGTCTGAGCCACGCTTCTAATTGCGTGTTCGAACACGGACGTTGGAACCTCCGTGCGCTGACGAGTCTTGCGTGCATGGTGTCCCAGCACGCTGGTCAGTTAACTCGAGTAACCTGTACTCCATGGTTACTCGTCGAGGCGGTTAGTTTCCTAGTGTTTTGGGAAACCCTCGCTCACTTGCATTCAATGCTCTCTTGGTTGATACAAGTGTGTCCCGTTGTGAAGCTATTTATAGCGCTGGTGTCTCTCCTGTCTGGTGTCCTTTAATAAACTCTGTCTTAGCTCTATTACTTATATTCTTAACTCTGTAAACTCATATTTAGATCTTTGACAGGCTCCTCTCCTCTCCGTGGAGTGTTGCAACCTTTTAACTCATTGCTTGTAACACGTTGTATGGTCACACACAAAAATTGGCTGTCCAATTTTGTCAAAGATCTAATAAGTTGTAAATCTCTCTTCTGGGGATAGAACAACCTCTCTTATTTCCTTATTCACACTGTTCTATTAATTCACTCGGCTAATTGAGTAGCCCATCGTATCAGTACAGTTGGCTATAGATCTTCTTGGGAATTGTTTTGATCCGGAACCGTTGTCTTATGACTTATGTCCTGACTTCCGTCTTATGACCCTATGTCTTCTGACTTCTGTCCGATCACTTATGTCTTTTGACCTGTCCTCATTTTGCCCAAAATGACAACCCAATACAAGTTGACTCTGTTATGAGTACAACACATGAGCATCGAATGTTCATGTTCCCAATAATATCAACCCCAACTCGTATACATTAAGTTCTACTCTTCACCTTCTCGCTTCCGCTTGTGAAGAAATATTTTAAATGTTCCATTAAGGTTTTTAAGAAGTTATTGTGTCCCTTGATTTGAGTTACTGTTCTTTGAAACAAATGGTGTATGCAACTTTTATGTGTTCGTTTTCCTGTTTGTTTGCGTGTTTTCTAATAAACTACAGTGTACTTAATTTGCTAACATGTGTATGCGTTTCTATTCTACATGTGTGTATCCCTTCGAGCGCCGTAAATCGGTTTATTGTGGCTACAAATGTCTGTTATTCTTATTTATGACCACAATTCCGTTTCAAGATGCTCAAAGTATTTTCTCTATTTAATCTACTAAAGTATAGCAGTAACACACTTAAAACCTGACAACACATTGGTTACACAGATTGACACAGACAAGTCATAACAAGACGTTTTAAGCGGTGAAAAAAAAATTTGCCGCTACCTCTCTCTCTCTCTTTCTCTTTCTTTCAATGTTTACTATTGTATTATTCTCTCCTCTCATTTACACATCTTTTGTTCACTTTCATACCATCGTTATGTTTAAGACATTCATTCGTCATTAAAATATGGTTCATAATATCAAGTAAATGAACATTACATATTTACATTAAATGATTGGCTGAATTATACAAGTTTTCACGCCTAATGACTGTGCCGTTCCTTTGCACGTGTCATGCCTATGCAAATGGGGTCCTGCCTATACAAAATATACAAGTTTGTGACGATGGTTTGTTACCGATCCTGTAATACTAACTAATGTAACTAGCTGATGTAATTTGGTGTGCTGTTCTAAATTTATCCTAACGGAAATAACCTAAGTAATTAATTACATTTAAGCAAAATGGGTTAGTTACCTTCAAGTGTTATTGGTACATGAAATGATGTTAATTCCTAAATGGTTGGGTTAGTTTAGAAATGATATTTTAAATAAATGAATTTATAAATGGTTATGTTTGCGTGGTTGTAGCATAATGGCTCCAGACGTTCGCATCCCCAGTCCATTTACATTTCTCAATATTAAAACAATTAAATAACGTAAGCCGTCTTGATAACTTGGTCTAAGAATAACTTAGAAACTTCGAGATCGGGAGAAAGGGGATGAACGGTGGTGACCCATAGTGATTGGTTGATCCTTGGGCGAGTAACGCTATTATCTAGGCATAATTAATTAGCCCGCCAGTCGAAGCTTTGATTCCATCTCGATAGGATGTGTCAACGATGCAGTGATCATAACGTGCCCAAAATCCATCTTTAAGATGTAGTTTCTGCATCTCAGGTACCACAAATCATTTATATGTTATGCGTAAGCCTGATGATAAGAGAGTGAAACGAATGGCATGGTATTTTTCTTGAGAAAATGTGAGAATGAAGACCGACATTCGTTCTACAGTGAAACTAAAGCTGCCGCTCTAACATGTCATGTCTGCCACAGTGAAATATTCTTACCATGTCTATTAGCTATCTGAATGATGATTTGCATGTGCTTGTGTCTGTAAACTACGCTCAATGCATATTGCAAAACCTCTGCGCGCTCTGAATATTCGTGAGTGCCTATCATGACTCATTCTAACCAAACTGTACACTGCTCTTGCTAGTTACATTTGGCAGTCTGGATTGGAATGTGTGATGCTGCATGTAATATTTCCTTTATAATGGCTGAGAATGTTTGAGTGAATGAGACGGTAATTATATAATTAACCTCTCATATTTGTAAAAGTAACGATGCTTATTATATCCATGTTTGCGGGACTGTATTGCGCGTTAGAGATTACAAAGTTCATGTAATATCTGAGGGCTATGTTACGCTCAAGAAGATTGCCAAAGCATTCATATAGATTTGCCTAGGATGCAATTTCTCTTCAACGTTATGTACTGGGTCCTTTGCAACAAATGGTTTGGGTTCATATGAATTACATTCCGACAAGGAGCAAGAGTGTCTGGTCTGCTGAATATAAATGAGGCTCAGGATAATTGTCAAGGAAAATTCATGTCTTCTTTCATATGTGTATTCCACATTTGAAAGCATTGCTTATGCAATACTGCTTGGTACTCATTGTAGTAAATATTACCATTACTCAGTGGGACAAGAGCACATGATGATGATTATAATGGTGTGAAGCTGCCCCGGATTTAGCATGTGTGCCTATGATCTCACAGTTTTGGGGATGGCCCTTGTGAGGGAGATATCACCCCGGACCACCAAATAAATTGCACATCATCACCAGTGAAAGGCGGGTGTTCGAATATCACTTCTCTCCCCCCTTCCCATTCCTCTCTGAATTTGAAATGGTATTACATCACCATGATCATGTTTAAACAGATGTAAAACACATGTTGTACCTTTGTTTATTAACAGAATGAGGAGGATGGAGAGGCTTTCAATTAACAGGACAACTCCAGGGAAGTCCTGAGCTCTAACCTTCAATATAGCTTATACTTATAAGATGGACTCTCCAAGAAAAACTAACACATAAACCCAGGTTGCACATACTCAGCCTGCATTCACATAACCTGGCAGATACAGATGGCCTGGAAGGAAAGTTTTATAAAAAACTATAACAGGGATACTCTCCATTTATCAATGTTCCAAGCTCTATCTTCAAGAAACATTCTGGAAGAAATCTTGGAAGTGAGAGATCACCTGAATTTCAGCATGCATCTATTGGCCAAGGGTGAACATCCATTGTGAACTTGGAGTTTACCATCATTCTTCTCAAAACCATATCTTGAGGAGTATTCCAACTTAATACTGGCTGGAAAGCTTAACAGAAGAATAAAAAGAGCAAATTCACAATCTGGATTGTGCATTAACTGTGGTGTAGATCAGTACCATCAGAAACCTGTGGGAGAGACTGGCAGAAGGAAGAAGGCTGGGACATATTTGTTTCATAGCTCTTCCTCTACAGGAGGAGTAGAACAAGGTCCTAAGTGTCAACTCCATGAACAGTCTACTCGCCCTTAGGAAGTAAATGCTGTCCATTTTCATAGACTTGTTGCAGCAGGAATTAGCATGAACTGGAAAAACATTGTAGGGAGAATGGCCACCTGAAACATTCCCAACACATTCATAGGTGCTAAAAGAGGTTCAAGGATCAGTATGGCAGTGTCTCCCTATACTTGCTCCATGACTATGGTTATAAGTTATCATGTTTTCCTCAGTGACAGTTTAGGGAAGGACTTAAGCATAAAATGGTCTGTGGTGTAGGATGATTTTCTGAAGTAGAGATGAAGGAGGAGGGTTTGTTTAAGTTGATGTTTTTCTTTGGGGAATTGGGTGAGGTATTTGGGTTTTTTTCATAATCAATGTCAATTTTATTGCATATTACTAAAATGTTTTGAAATGTGATTTTTGGCCGATTGTGAATGAAGCCTGGGTCTTCACTTGACCTCATAAAACATCAATAAAGATAGTAGGAAGAAAACAGTTTTGAGATGACATGTTTCTGTGATTGTCTTGTGCACTGTTGTGAAATACATTACTTTGTGATGAATTGTCCAACTGTTGTCAAGCATCTTCATGGTGACTGTTACATCTACTGTGGTTGTTGGTTTCAGAGATTGTGGAAGTCCTGTGTATATGGTGTCAAGTATCTTCCATGATGTATGACTTGTCTAATCTGTTGGTGTGATCATTCCTTTGTGAATGTGGGTCCAACTGTTGTCAAGATCTTCTCAGGTTGACTTGTTCAACTGGTGTAAAGTACCGTTGGTGTTGTTTATGTTCATTACAGTGGTCCAATTGTCAATGTGGTCATTTGTCCAAGTGTCTTGTGTCACTTGAATTAATTAAAGAGATCGATCATGAGGTGGGCGACCAGAGCACAGTAAACAGGATAAGTGAAAGAACTGCTTTCATTTGTTGCTGTGGCTAACTGCCAAGATCTCTATATAACCTGTAGGAGGAATCATCTAATAATAATTCTGTGTTGATCTTAAACTTAGGTCTAATTTCTCACAGTGGGGGTATTCGATGAGCCAAATTCTGTATGGTTTCTCTACAAAGGTTCTGCGAGACTACATATCAATACCTCTAGACAAGACTTGCTGTTACAAACCTGTATCTTTTATAAAGATCTATACTTTATGGAAAGTCACTTGTTGGTGCTTCTGTAATTATCTAAAACCCAAAATAGAAAACCTCACAGTGGTGATAAAGTAAAGTAATATTTAACAATTGCATTTCTAATATAGGTGTTAATTTAAATGGGTTCTTAACTAGATGTAGGTGACATTATTATCACATGACATAAATAAAGTTATATATGCACTTGAACATTTTGCAATTCAATTATTAATACAAAAATGAAGTTATGCGTACTGTTTATAAAACAATATTATCTACATATCACAATTACTTTTATATATAATTACACTAACTAATGTCGTCCTTTCGGGTGTGATGATGGAGCACTGTTCTTTGTAGACTATTTTCATAACATAGTTTATTTAGCCAAAGTCTTATATGCTCTCCTTCCTGGATAGTGTTTATATATATATAGTTCCCTACTAATTTATGTAGGTTCACATCTAACACTTCAATGTAAATATGGCTTATATATGTGTTAGCGATGTAGCCATACTACTTATGCGTCTGTTTGTTTTACTCATAATGGCACTGTTACTCTTACACAGTTTAAACGCTTGGCGATGATAACGCACTTACAGTGTAACTTTTTCACCACATACGGCACTGATCTAATTAGCAATTACAGTGTCCCTGTTTCTGGTGATCTCTGGTCGATCTCTTCCTGTACCTCAGGTATTTCAATGTTTGACGGTCGACTCAAAGTGTCTGCCAAAGAGTTCAAACTCCCCTTTAAATGCTGGATGGTAAAGGCATAGTTCTGCAGTATCAAGGCCCATCTGTAGACCCTATTGTTGTGGGGAATGCCAGACTGCATCACAGACAGCGGAGAATTGTCGGTCTGGATCACACACTGTGCTCCTGCCAGAAACCTATGAAGTTTTCTAACACAATAGATTAAGCTGAGGCCCTCCAATTCTGATGCTGAGTATCTTGATTCAGCTGGGCTGATCTTACGACTTACGTACATTACTGGGTGGAACTTCCCTTCGTAAAATTGGCCTAGTACTCCTGATTTGGAGATAGCACTTGCGTCTGTACGTAAAAAATAGGTAAGATTTTGGTTAGGCAAACGCAAAATAGGTGGAACGCTGAATAAATATTTCAATTTTGATAATGCACTAATTAACCGTGCATCTTGAATATCCAATTTTGCCGAAGCTTTCAAAATATTGGAAAAAACACTGGTGATTTCCGCCAGATTGGGAATAAATTTACTATAATAATTCACAAGACCAAGTAGACTTCTGACCTGTTTCTTGGTCGTTGGCATAGTCAAATTGAGAATCTTGGTCACAATCTTTTCATCTGTTCTGAGTTGGCCCCTGCAGATGGTATGGCCTAGGAAGTCAATTTCTTCCATGCCCAACTCTACTTTAGTGGGCTTGACTGTAAGCCCGAATAATCGCAACCTATCGAAGACATGTCGTAGTTTCTGTAGGTGTGATGTCCAGTCTACAGTATGAATACATATGTCATCTATGTATGTAGAAGTATTTGTCACCCCGTGAAGAAGATCCCTAGTTAGACGGACGAAAGTCGCTGGAGCATTACGAAGGCCAAAAGGAAGGAATCGCCACTCATAGAGACCTAAAGGTGTGGAGAAAGCTGTTAAAGGAATTGAATTTTCTTGCATCGGGATCTGCCAAAATCCTTTCGTGAGATCGAGTTTGGATAATATGCGAGATGTAGACATATCAAGGATCAAATCCTCGCATGCTGGGATTGGTTCAGCATCAATTTTGGTCACTCTGTTCAAACGTCGATAATCGACGCAGAGTCGAATTGTTGAGTCCTTTTTTGGCGACAAGGACGATAGGGAAAGAATATTCTGACTGAGATTTCCTAATTATTCCACTCGACTCAAGAGATAGTAATTCTTTGTAGAGATTAGCCCTATAATTTAGTGGGATGGAATAAGGTCGACACTTGATTGGGGTGTGATCAGTCAGAATAATGGAGTGCTCTATTCTGTTTGTCTTTCCTGGGATGTCGGAGAAAATGTCTTTGTATTCCGTCACTAATTCTATCATCTGTCGTCGTTGCTCGTCTGTAAGTTTGCCTTCTATCCGTATGCTCTCAATAGTCCCAGTCGTGTCTACTGTAGGGACTGGTAATTCTATTCCGTCGTCATCTGTCTCGTTCAGTACTGTTGTTGTACTAGCTGTGTGTGCTGTTACCTGGCTAAGTGTGTTTGCGATGTCGTTGTCCTGCGTCGCCCTACCTAGTGTAGTTGTGTTATGTACATCTGTCGTCCGATTAATTGGTGTGGGTGCATCTTGCTCGTCTGTCGGTAGTTCATGTCGTGAGAAGTATGGTTTCAGCATGTTGATATGAAATATCTTTAATTTTCCATTTATCGATATTTCATAATCGACATCTGATATTTTCCGTTCAACGTTGAATGGCCCTTGCCACGATGTTAGTAACAAATTAAGTTTTTCTGGTAGTAAAAGCAGAACCTTCTGATTAGGTTCAAGGTGTATTGTTTTAGCACCCTTATTTGCATAGTCGCGGTACATCTGTCCTTTCCTCTCCAAAGATGATTTGGCTATTACACACGCTTTCATTATTCTATCGCGTGTCTCTGTTACCATCTCATACGGTGTTACTGATGTTGGGTTTTCTGGTAAGCTAGTGATTAGCTGATGGTAAATTGTTAGGGGTCCTCGAGGGTTCGCCCCATACACTAATTCAAAAGGTGAGAAACCCGTACTAGAGTGCGGAATTTCTCTATGGGGGGGGGGGGCAAATAGCACTGCTGGCAATAGTGTGTCCCAATCAGATGGGTTTTCTGCTGTTACTTTCGCCAGCATGTGTTTGAGATCCCCGTTAATTTTTTCTATGATCCCGTTGCTCATTGGGTGGTACGGTGTACAGAAATGCTGCATCTATTCCTAACAATTTTGTTAAGGCTTGCGTAGCAGCCGAAATAAACTGCGTTCCACGGTCTGATAGAATAGTTCGTGGAAAGCCAAAACGACAAAATAAGTGCAAAAATACATTTGCCACATCTTTGGAGGTGATGTATTTTAGTGGAATGGCTTCGATCCACCTAGTACATAGATCCACGATAGTAAGTATGAATCGGTTTCCTTTGCTCAACACCTGATTTAGGGGTCCAACAATATCGACCGCTACACACTCAAATGGTCTAGATGCTAATAATGACCGTTGAACTTCGGCCGTCACATGCTTTCCCTTTCTTACAAGATGTTGACAAATAGTACATGAACGACAGAAAAATTTTATATCAGTACAAAATTTAGGCCAGTAGAAGTGTGACAAAATTCTGGCTCTGGTTTTGTCATAGGCCAAATGTCCAGCAAACGGTGACTCATGTGCGATCTTTAGCACATTTTGTCGGTATGTTACAGGTAACACCGTCTGCTGAATTTCATGGTTATTATTTGTGTCATAACGCATGAGAATTCCGTTGTATATTCTAAAATACCCAGATGAATTTTTAGTCACTTTCGCTCGCTCACCTAACAATTTAAAATAAGGTGCGATAGTTTGATCTGTGCGTTGTGCCTCGATAAATTCTTGTCGAGTAGTGTTGGTATTGGCACCGCTGGGTGTTAACAGCTGTAACATCTCGTTTTGTAGGTCAGTATAGTGTATTTGAGTATCTGACCTTGTTACAGCATTAGCCATGTTTGTATGTTTCCAGGCTAATATGTCGTCGTCCGTACATTGCTTCAATGAAGCTAAACAGCCTAAAATCAGATCCGTGCAGGGATCTTGCAGGATTGCGCAAGTAAATGTGCCGGTAAGGAACGGGATATTAATATGCGCTTTTGCCAGTGGGTATTTCTCAATGGTTCCAGAGAAAGTACGGCATATGACAAATTCACCCGTGTAATCTTCTGGTCTGACCAGCTCTTTTCTTAAACCAAGTAAAGTGCTGCCGCTATCCAGTAAACAATGGCATGGTTGATTATTGACCAGTGCATCGTAGAACTTCAGTTTACCTCTGGAGGCACTAGCTGCATTAGCATCTTTGTTGGCACATGGGATAACATGACCACATTTCAATTTTCCATCCGCATGAAACTGGTAACATGTGTCTCACATTTCTTAAAGTCTAATATATCACTAACTACTGCCACACTTTCACATTCACTCTCTGGTAATACATTTACAAGTTCAGAGTCAATTACACTATCATCGTCAGATGACTTATCGATGAGCACAGCATTATTTGCCTTCATTCGTTGCCTACCAAGACATTTGGCGCTATAGTGGCCATAGCTAGAACAAAAGTAACATTTAATAGCACGTTTAAATGAGTTTCGTCTACTTTCCTGCTTCTTTATTACTGTTTCTAAGTGTGAAGGATATGCCGGGTTCTTGTCGCACATAGAGTAGCTAGGATGAAATAATTTCAAGGCCCTGAACACTTCGGAGGAAGACACAGTGACAGTGAAAGAAATCAAGGCTGTGCTTCGACGATCAAAAAACAGTGCTCCAGGTCCTGATGGCATAAGATACGACGACATAAATAGGTGTACCGACAATGAGCTAGAGAAAATAGCAGACATATACAACAACAGTATAGGGAGTGCTAGCATCAAGGAGGAATGGTTACACAGCTATCTGATTCCCTTGCCGAAGCCTGACAAAGACCACAAAAAAATTCAGGGATATCGAATTATAACCATGCAGAATACAATAGGCAAGCTGCTGGAGAAGGTAATTGCCAGGAAAATATCAAGCCAACTAGAGAGGCAAGGTGTTTTCCCACCTACCCTGGGTGGGTACCGTCCAAAAAGAGAAACCTGGACCAATGCAGCAGTCTTTGCCCATGATGTCTATGAAGGTTTCCACTCAGGCACTGAAACCGTTGCTGCAGCGATTGATCTTGAGGACGCATACAACAGAGTACCACTGGATTTTTTAATGTTTCAGCTTCTTGAACTAAACGTAAGTCCATTCCTCCTTAGCTGGATCGCTGCAGCCCTCTACCAACGGAAAGTAGTTTTTAGATGTGGCAGTTGGACTTCGGAACCAACAACAATATATCCTGGCCTACCACAGGGATCACCATTATCTCCGGTACTGTTCAACGCCTACACAGTGAGAATCACCAGTGAGCAGATCACTGGACCTGGCAGAACATTATCATATGCCGATGATGTTTTAGTGTATCGTCAGGGTAAGGATAGAGAGCAGGTTGCTGTGGAACTACAAACCGAACTCAATCGCATAAGTACTTGGTGTGATGAAGCTGGGGCAATGGTTAACCCAACAAAGGCAACAGTGACTTGGTTCTCGTTGAATAATCATATTGTCAACACTCCAACACCAACTGTAATGCTGTGTTCAGAGACGGTGGAAAGAACGCAGGCAATGAATTACCTGGTGATACGGTTTGATCGAAGCCTTGCTTATAATGTGCACATAGACCAGGTGATAACAAAGGCCAAGCGGGGTTTGGCAGCGATGCGGATGATGGCAGCAGCAAACTGTGAGCAGCGCCATCTATGTCTTCTGTACGAGGGGCTGGTCATATCTGTTTTGGAGTATGCAATGGCAATCCTGACTCTCAGCCGTAAGCAGATAGAAAGGATGGAAAGGATACAGAATGAAGCTATGCGCATTATTCTTGGATGTACAAGATATACAGCATGCAGCGCGATGCACTACCTTCTTTGATTTTCCAACTATTGAAGAGAGAATACAAGTTTGCAGGGCACGCGCCTACCTCAGAGTTAACGCAAACACACAACATCCACTGCATAGTGAAATTATGAAGGTGAAGGGCAGCAGGTTAAAAAGAGGATGGTTGTGGATGGGTCAAGCCGAAGACATTCTTCAACAGGTGTGTTCACTTGAGGACTTAGAACCTGGCGAGGAGTGGGTGCAAGTGCCAACAGATTTCTGCACATCCTTTTCAGTTTGCATCCAACTAGATAGAAAATGCAGACAAGAAAATCCGGCTGCTGTTGAGGCTGAAGTACAAGCGTTGATTTTCGAGAATTCGCTAGACGGTGACGCGGTCATCTACACAGATGGGTCGGTCGTCCGACATATGAGAAGCTCATGGGCCTTTACAGCTCGGGCCGGAGGGAGAATTGTGAAGGAGGACTCTGGTGCTTTCACTGAAACCACAAGTAGCCTGACCATGGAAGTCATGGCAGTAAGTAAAGCAATAACATGGCTCGAGACACAGACATTCACTAGGGCTTGTTTCCTTAGCGACTCAATGAACATGATCAAGAGGATAGAGGAGGGGTCGATCCGAAGAGAATGGTTGCTGCCTCTGAAGCGGTCTCGGCTGGCAAAGATTAGTTTCATCTTCGTGCCAGGTCATGCGGGAGTACAAGGAAATGAGCGGGCTGACAAGCTCGCAGGTGAGGCTACTGTGGAGGGCGGACGCACCATGGACCATGCTGACATTCTGAATGCTCTACGAGAAGTGAGACTTTTGCGAGAACCAAGTGATGACTGTGAATCTACAACAATGGCCAGACTGCGGGAGCAGCAAATTAAAAGAGGGGTGGCCAAACAAGAACACTACGCAGGAAGCCAAAGAAGATTGATAAACCAACACAGAACTGGCGTCGTTAGCCGCTACACGCTGCGGGATTTGCTGAGGAGGGGATCCGAGCACTTATGGACTGAATGGTTCGATGTGCAACGAGGATGATCTGTCGACTAACTAACTAACTAACAAGACTAACTAACAAAAAAAATTTACAATATCCACATTGAGGTGGCTTCTGGTAAGGTTTGTCTTTCTTATGATACTCTTTCTGATTATAAGATCTACTAGGTACGTTCTTAACAAAAGCAGTGATCTCTGTATCATGTGTTGTGGTCTTAAATATGTCACGATTAGAAGAAAAATATGCTGATTCCCGTTTTTCTAGTTGCTCAATGGATTCGATATCTGATTGTTGGAGAAACTTCGCAAAAGGGGTAGGGACTGTGGATATCACCTTGTCCATTACCATGAGATCTTTTAATTTATCAAAGTTTTTGCCCACTTTCGCTGCCTTAATCCATTTATTAAATGTACTTTGCACGTTAGAGATGTAATCTAGGAAGGTTTCAGTTGGCTTTGGTTTTATTTGGGAAAACTGAATTTGATACCCAGTGGCATCCAGAAGGAAATGTTGCATGATCCTATCGTGGATGTACTGATAATTACTCCTTAATTCTGTAGGTATTGATTCTATCACCTTTAATGGCTCCCCACTGAGATTTCTCATGTAGATCATTGCCCAATCTTCCAATGGTATTTTCTGAGTCTTAAGTTGAAATTCTATATTCTCAGTCCATGCTGAGATTGAATCGCCTACGCTATATGGTTTGATCAGGCCTTTATATTTACTAAACTTATTTTGTTCTTCCTGGCTCTTTTGTTTGCTAGAGGCTATCTGGATGTTTGAATCTATCTCCATTTCTTTCATCTTTAACTTAGTTTCTGACTCTACCTGTATCTGCTTCTGTTTGGTGGCATGATCTAAATCTAGCTGTTTTGTTTGGTGGCTTCCTCTACTTGTTTCATCTCTTTTTGATGTTGCCTTTCTAATGCTCTTTCGTCTCTCTCTAGAGCAGCTTTTCTCTCTCTTCTCTCTGTAGGGCAGTTTTTCTCTCTGTTTCTTCCTTATGTCGAGCTATTTCTTCTTTGTATTTTTGATCTGCATATTTCTCTAATTTCTCTCCAGTATGGCCTAGATCTTTGCCCGCCTTAATGCACTCACTTAATGATGCCATTTTGTGGCTTTATGTTATTTCACAATAATATTACAGTAGTTTTACACAATGGTTTGTAATTATGTGTTAGTTATGTACATTCTCTCTGAAAATAAAGATGCATGGTTAACATAGTGAATATCAAAATAATTCGAAAATATACTCATCTAATTTGTCGGAAAATACGGCCCTTGGGATGATCCACCGCTGTCTTCCGGACACACAAACATGGTCGACTTGACAACAGAACGGATGCTTCTGTTTAGTAGAGCATCAATACTTTAGAAACATGCGTATGATATAAATACATGTTTATATTTCATGCGGCTGATGAATCATAAATGTGATCTAGATAATGATAAATGATGTTAATGAATGAATGTTATAATAGTATCAATGATCGTCGTGATTCGTAAGATGATTCGTCATATGAAAGTCACTGTCGTCTTGTCTTCACTTTCTATCTTGTTTGGTATAACTACGTTCTAAGGCTTCCGTTCAGTAGCTAATATCTTTTCTTTGTACAAAAGGAACTTATTTTGCACAAATATCTAAATGAATGTGATGAATGGTGACATTTATGGCTGTATCACACAAAATGAAATGTACACGATGGTTTGCTTGATAATTTAAATTCATATTTGTATACATTTTCATTACCACAAATTCATACACAATTCCTATTACTTTTCGTAGAATAACACAACTTGTAAACTAATCTTTCTTCATTGTGGTTCAAGCTCCACAAATGGTAACATATTAATTATCACGTAGTAATGGTGTTAATCACTAACGTTCATTCACAAAACAAAATTATTTCTGACATCGTATGATAAATAATTCACATTAGTTTTAGGTACTTTTAACACAGAAATAATGTCAAATGGTGCTGTTGACGTTGGTTCAGGGACTTCTGACACCAATTGGGGTCCTGCCTGTCAGCAACTTGCTTGCGACAGGTATTTCAGGACTCCCCTACTTTTGCACCACACGAAATAATAACTCGTGTCATTTGCAAAAGGTACAATTTATTTAGAGCTGATTACAAACAAGCTCTGCGAGCGGAATACTTCATTGACAATATACGTCATGGTACGTTACATAGATGCAATGAAGAAGTGATAATGATACTATTAATCACTGAATGGAATCTAAAGCCTAACAATCACTATTGTCTATAAACTTATAGTATTCATAAGGAACACGTCTACTCTCCAGTCGTCTCAGTCCCAGTCTGAGCCACGCTTCTAATTGCGTGTTCGAACACGGACGTTGGAACCTCCGTGCGCTGACGAGTCTTGCGTGCGTGGTGTCCCAGCACGCTGGTCAGTTAACTCGAGTAACCTGTACTCCATGGTTACTCGTCGAGGCGGTTAGTTTCCTAGTGTTTTGGGAAACCCTCGCTCACTTGCACTCAATGCTCTCTTGGTTGACACAAGTGTGTCCCGTTGTGAAGCTATTTATAGCGCTGGTGTCTCTCCTGTCTGGTGTCCTTTAATAAACTCTGTCTTAGCTCTATTACTTATATTCTTAACTCTGTAAACTCATATTTAGATCTTTGACATGCTGACACACCATCTATTTGCCCATGCACCAAATGCATCTACAGCTCTTTGTAGCGATCTGGTGGCCACTGATGTATGTTCATTTTGTGCTCCACAGAACCAGGTCATCAGCGTACATTGACGCTTTAATTCCATGTGATAGAGTAGCAACAAGATCATTGATGAAGGGGCAAGCTCCGCCCTGGGGAACACAGTATTACTTTCTTGCTCTGCAGGAGATCAGTAGGCGGGTACTGCAGGAGATCAGTAGGCACGTACTGCAGGAGATCAGTAGGAGGGTACTGCAGGAGATCAGTAGGCAAGTACTGCAGGAGATCAGTAGGCAAGTACTGCAGGAGATCAGTAGGCGGGTACTGCAGGAGATCAGTAGGCAAGTACTGTAGGAGATCAGTAGGCGGGTACTGCAGGAGATCAGTAGGCAAGTACTGCAGGAGATCAGTAGGCAAGTACTGCAGGAGATCAGTAGGCAAGTACTGCAGGAGATCAGTAGGCAAGTACTGCAGGAGATCAGTAGGCGGGTACTGCAGGAGATCAGTAGGCAAGTACTGCAGGAGATCAGTAGGCAAGTACTGCAGGAGATCAGTAGGCAAGTACTGCAGGAGATCAGTAGGTATGTACTGCAGTAGATCAGTAGGCATGTACTGCAGGAGATCAGTAGGCATGTACTGCAGGAGATCAGTAGGCATGTACTGCAGGAGATCAGTAGGCAAGTACTGCAGGAGATCAGTAGGCGGGTACTGCAGGAGATCAGTAGGCAAGTACTGCAGGAGATCAGTAGGTATGTACTGCAGGAGATCAGTAGGCGGGTACTGCAGGAGATCAGTAGGCAAGTACTGCAGGAGATCAGTAGGTATGTACTGCAGGAGATCAGTAGGTATGTACTGTAGGACATCAGTAGGTATGTACTGCAGGAGATCAGTAGGCAAGTACTGCAGGAGATCAGTAGGCAAGTACTGCAGGAGATCAGTAGGCAAGTACTGCAGGAGATCAGTAGGCGGGTACTGCAGGAGATCAGTAGGCAAGTACTGCAGGAGATCAGTAGGCAAGTACTGCAGGAGATCAGTAGGCAAGTACTGCAGGAGATCAGTAGGTATGTACTGCAGGAGATCAGTAGGCAAGTACTGCAGGAGATCAGTAGGCAAGTACTGCAGGAGATCAGTAGGCAAGTACTGCAGGAGATCAGTAGGCAAGTACTGCAGGAGATCAGTAGGTATGTACTGTAGGACATCAGTAGGCAAGTACTGCAGGAGATCAGTAGGCGAATACTGCGGGTGCTCAGTAGGCAAGTACTGCAGGAGATCAGTAGGCAAGTACTGCAGGAGACCAGCAGACGGGTACTGCAGGAGATCAGTAGGCAAGTACTGTAGGACATCAGTAGGCAAGTACTGTAGGACATCAGTAGGTGTGTACTGCAGGAGATCAGTAGGCGAATACTGCGGGTGCTCAGTAGACAAGTACTGCAGACGACTAATTCACGAACACAGACGGTTGCCGATGTTGGCACAAGAGAAGCGTCAGTTTAAGTCACTTTATAAGAGAAGGGAGTGAGGGGGTGTTTCTAGAGAACTTTGTGATTGGTGGAAAGATTGGGGGAGTGGGTCATTGGAGGATGGAGTGATTGTAGACAATTCTGTGATAGATGGAAAGATTGGGGAAGGAGTGAGTGGAGGAGGGGATGTTTTTAGAGAACTTTGTGAAAAGTGGGAAGATTCGGGGGGAGGGGGTGTTTCTACAGAACGTTGCGACAGCTGGGAAATTTCGGGAGAGGGAGAATTACCGGAGAAGGTTGCGACAGCTGGGAATATTCTGGGGTGTTGCACCCCTAGGTTGACAGAGCGAGAACACTATAATTGGATTAGCGGAGCGGCACGGAAGATAGTCAGCGAAAAACACGTATCATAAACTCAGAAAACAATAAATGGCAAACAATGATGGTGATGACGGTAATGGCGGAGGAGATTGTCCAATGGGAAGCCAGGACACCCGGCTCTGATGTCAACCACAAATGATGCCTATAGGAAACAATGTTATCGCTTAATGGATTCTGTTGTCTGTTCTATGGTCGCACGTCTGCATCTGTTCCCAGGCCGAGGCTGTTGACAGTGTGTCATTGCGTGTGACATGAACAGACAAAGGCAGCTTTCCAGGTTTCGCGGTTTGTCACGTGACACGTATTAGCATTATTTAACCGATTCTTAACACGTAATACATTGGCAGATACAGCAATATAGGTGTGAAATGCACGACATCTCATCATCATCATCATCATCATCAAGTACTGTAGACCTAGGGTGGCCGTGAAGCTTCCTGATCATTCCATAGTTGGATGTCAGCAAGTCCGAATGGATAATACCGCTCGTTCTCAAACTTGCGGTGTGCTGATGCCCCCTACCATTACCCCAGTCAGTTGGATTAAAATGTTGACTTTTGTCCTTGAGTAGGAGACGTAAATTACAAGTACTACAGAAGTCGGGGTAGGTTGGCCAGATAGCGAGAGGACACTTGTAATAAAGAAAGCTAAACCACACGCTAATATCAGCTCAGTGCACTAGAAGTATTAGCGCATGTATGGACTACGTTTGAGTTCAACACGAGCAAACTCACACACAAAAACATGCCCGTAGCCGTCTGCCTGTGTGTGGCTGGTACTGTAACCCCATATATGTCTGCCTGGTGTGGCTGGTAATGTAACCCCATATATGTCTGCCTGTGTGTGGCTGGTACTGTAACCCCATATATGTCTGCCTGGTGTGGCTGGTACTGTAACCCCATATATGTCTGCCTGGTGTGGCTGGTACTGTAACCCCATATATGTCTGCCTGTGTGTGGCTGGTACTGTAACCCCATATATGTCTGCCTGTGTGTGGCTGGTACTGTAACCCCATATATGTCTGCCTGTGTGTGGCTGGTACTGTAACCCCATATATGTCTGTCTGGTGTGGCTCCTACTGTAACCCCATATATGTCTGTCTGGTGTGTATCGTACTGTAACCCCATATATGTCTGCCTGGTGTGTATCGTACTGTAACCCCATATATGTCTGTCTGGTGTGTATGGTACTGTAACCCCATATATGTCTGTCTGTGTGTGGCTGGTACTGTAACCCCATATATGTCTGTCTGTGTGTGGCTGGTACTGTAACCCCATATATGTCTGTCTGTGTGTGGCTGGTACTGTAACCCCATATATGTCTGCCTGGTGTGGCTGGTACTGTAATCCCATATATGTCTGTCTGTGTGTGGCTGGTACTGTAACCCCATATATGTCTGTCTGGTGTGGCTCCTACTGTAACCCCATATATGTCTGTCTGGTGTGACTGGTACTGTAACCCCATATATGTCTGCCTGGTGTGGCTGGTACTGTAACCCCATATATGTCTGTCTGGTGTGGCTGGTACTGTAACCCCATATATGTCTGCCTGGTGTGGCTGGTACTGTAACCCCATATATGTCTGTCTGGTGTGGCTGGTACTGTAACCCCATATATGTCTGCCTGGTGTGTATCGTACTGTAACCCCATATATGTCTGCCTGGTGTGTATGGTACTGTAATCCCATATATGTCTGCCTGTGTGTGGCTGGTACTGTAACCCCATATATGTCTGTCTGGTGTGGCTCCTACTGTAACCCCATATATGTCTGTCTGGTGTGTATCGTACTGTAACCCCATATATGTCTGCCTGGTGTGTATCGTACTGTAACCCCATATATGTCTGTCTGGTGTGTATGGTACTGTAACCCCATATATGTCTGTCTGTGTGTGGCTGGTACTGTAACCCCATATATGTCTGTCTGTGTGTGGCTGGTACTGTAACCCCATATATGTCTGCCTGGTGTGGCTGGTACTGTAATCCCATATATGTCTGTCTGTGTGTGGCTGGTACTGTAACCCCATATATGTCTCTCTGGTGTGGCTCCTACTGTAACCCCATATATGTCTGTCTGGTGTGACTGGTACTGTAACCCCATATATGTCTGCCTGGTGTGGCTGGTACTGTAACCCCATATATGTCTGTCTGGTGTGGCTGGTACTGTAACCCCATATATGTCTGCCTGGTGTGGCTGGTACTGTAACCCCATATATGTCTGTCTGGTGTGGCTGGTACTGTAACCCCATATATGTCTGCCTGGTGTGTATCGTACTGTAACCCCATATATGTCTGCCTGGTGTGTATGGTACTGTAATCCCATATATGTCTGCCTGGTGTGGCTGGTACTGTAACCCCATATATGTCTGTCTGGTGTGGCTGGTACTGTAACCCCATATATGTCTGTCTGGTGTGGCTGGTACTGTAACCCATATATGTCTGTCTGGTGTGGCTGGTACTGTAACCCCATATATGTCTGTCTGGTGTGGCTCCTACTGTAACCCCATATATGTCTGTCTGGTGTGGCTGGTACTGTAACCCCATATATGTCTGTCTGGTGTGGCTGGTACTGTAACCCCATATATGTCTGTCTGGTGTGGCTGGTACTGTAACCCCATATATGTCTGCCTGGTGTGTATCGTACTGTAACCCCATATATGTCTGCCTGGTGTGTATGGTACTGTAATCCCATATATGTCTGCCTGGTGTGGCTGGTACTGTAACCCCATATATGTCTGTCTGGTGTGGCTCCTACTGTAACCCCATATATGTCTGTCTGGTGTGTATGGTACTGTAATCCCATATATGTCTGCCTGGTGTGGCTGGTACTGTAACCCCATATATGTCTGTCTGGTGTGGCTCCTACTGTAACCCCATATATGTCTGTCTGGTGTGACTGGTACAGTAACCCCATATATGTCTGCCTGGTGTGTATGGTACTGTAACCCCATATATGTCTGCCTGGTGTGTATGGTACTGTAATCCCATATATGTCTGCTGGTGTGTATGGTACTGTAACCCCATATATGTCTGCCTGGTGTGTATGGTACTGTAACCCCATATATGTCTGCCTGGTGTGTATGGTACTGTAATCCCATATATGTCTGCCTGGTGTGTATGGTACTGTAATCCCATATATGTCTGCCTGGTGTGTATCGTACTGTAATCCCATATATGTCTGCCTGGTGTGTATGGTACTGTAATCCCATATATGTCTGCCTGGTGTGTATGGTACTGTAACCCATATATGTCTGCCTGGTGTGTATGGTACTGTAATCCCATATATGTCTGCCTGGTGTGTATGGTACTGTAACCCCATATATGTCTGCCTGGTGTGTATGGTACTGTAATCCCATATATGTCTGCCTGGTGTGTATGGTACTGTAATCCCATATATGTCTGCCTGGTGTGTATGGTACTGTAGCCCCATATATGTCTGCCTGGTGTGTATGGTACTGTAACCCCATATATGTCTGCCTGGTGTGTATGGTACTGTAATCCCATATATGTCTGCCTGGTGTGTATGGTACTGTAATCCCATATATGTCTGCCTGGTGTGTATGGTACTGTAATCCCATATATGTCTGCCTGGTGTGTATGGTACTGTAACCCTATATATGTCTGCCTGGTGTGTATGGTACTGTAACCCCATATACGTCTGCCTGGTGTGTATGGTACTGTAATCCCATATATGTCTGCCTAGTGTGTATGGTACTGTAATCCCATATATGTCTGCCTGGTGTGTATGGTACTGTAATCCCATATATGTCTGCCTGGTGTGTATGGTACTGTAATCCCATATATGTCTGCCTGGTGTGTATGGTACTGTAATCCCATATATGTCTGCCTGGTGTGTATGGTACTGTAATCCCATATATGTCTGCCTGGTGTGTATGGTACTGTAATCCCATATATGTCTGCCTGGTGTGTATGGTACTGTAATCCCATATATGTCTGCCTGGTGTGTATGGTACTGTAATCCTTATATGTCTGCCTGGTGTGTATGGTACTGTAACCCCATATATGTCTGCCTGGTGTGTATGGTACTGTAACCCCATATATGTCTGCCTGGTGTGTATGGTACTGTAACCCATATATGTCTGCCTGGTGTGTATGGTACTGTAATCCCATATATGTCTGCCTGGTGTGTATGGTACTGTAACCCCATATATGTCTGCCTGGTGTGTATGGTACTGTAATCCCATATATGTCTGCCTGGTGTGTATGGTACTGTAATCCCATATATGTCTGCCTGGTGTGTATGGTACTGTAATCCCATATATGTCTGCCTGGTGTGTATGGTACTGTAATCCCATACATGTCTGAATGGTGTGTATGGTACTGTAATCCCATACATGTCTGAATGGTGTGTATGGTACTGTGATCCCATATATGTCTGTCTGGTGTGTATGGTACTGTGATCCCATATATGTCTGTCTGGTGTGACTGGTACAGTAACCCCATATATGTCTGCCTGGTGTGTATGGTACTGTAACCCCATATATGTCTGCCTGGTGTGTATGGTACTGTAATCCCATATATGTCTGCCTGGTGTGTATGGTACTGTAACCCCATATATGTCTGCCTGGTGTGTATGGTACTGTAACCCCATATATGTCTGCCTGGTGTGTATGGTACTGTAATCCCATATATGTCTGCCTGGTGTGTATGGTACTGTAATCCCATATATGTCTGCCTGGTGTGTATCGTACTGTAATCCCATATATGTCTGCCTGGTGTGTATGGTACTGTAATCCCATATATGTCTGCCTGGTGTGTATGGTACTGTAACCCCATATATGTCTGCCTGGTGTGTATGGTACTGTAATCCCATATATGTCTGCCTGGTGTGTATGGTACTGTAACCCCATATATGTCTGCCTGGTGTGTATGGTACTGTAATCCCATATATGTCTGCCTGGTGTGTATGGTACTGTAATCCCATATATGTCTGCCTGGTGTGTATGGTACTGTAGCCCCATATATGTCTGCCTGGTGTGTATGGTACTGTAACCCCATATATGTCTGCCTGGTGTGTATGGTACTGTAATCCCATATATGTCTGCCTGGTGTGTATGGTACTGTAATCCCATATATGTCTGCCTGGTGTGTATGGTACTGTAATCCCATATATGTCTGCCTGGTGTGTATGGTACTGTAACCCTATATATGTCTGCCTGGTGTGTATGGTACTGTAACCCCATATACGTCTGCCTGGTGTGTATGGTACTGTAATCCCATATATGTCTGCCTAGTGTGTATGGTACTGTAATCCCATATATGTCTGCCTGGTGTGTATGGTACTGTAATCCCATATATGTCTGCCTGGTGTGTATGGTACTGTAATCCCATATATGTCTGCCTGGTGTGTATGGTACTGTAATCCCATATATGTCTGCCTGGTGTGTATGGTACTGTAATCCCATATATGTCTGCCTGGTGTGTATGGTACTGTAATCCCATATATGTCTGCCTGGTGTGTATGGTACTGTAATCCCATATATGTCTGCCTGGTGTGTATGGTACTGTAATCCCTTATATGTCTGCCTGGTGTGTATGGTACTGTAACCCCATATATGTCTGCCTGGTGTGTATGGTACTGTAACCCCATATATGTCTGCCTGGTGTGTATGGTACTGTAACCCCATATATGTCTGCCTGGTGTGTATGGTACTGTAATCCCATATATGTCTGCCTGGTGTGTATGGTACTGTAACCCCATATATGTCTGCCTGGTGTGTATGGTACTGTAATCCCATATATGTCTGCCTGGTGTGTATGGTACTGTAATCCCATATATGTCTGCCTGGTGTGTATGGTACTGTAATCCCATATATGTCTGCCTGGTGTGTATGGTACTGTAATCCCATACATGTCTGAATGGTGTGTATGGTACTGTAATCCCATACATGTCTGAATGGTGTGTATGGTACTGTGATCCCATATATGTCTGTCTGGTGTGTATGGTACTGTGATCCCATATATGTCTGCCTGGTGTGTATGGTACTGTAATCCCATATATGTCTGTCTGGTGTGTATGGTACTGTAATCCCATATATGTCTGTCTGGTGTGTATGGTACTGTAATCCCATATATGTCTGCCTGGTGTGTATGGAACTGTAATCCCATATATGTCTGCCTGGTGTGTATGGTACTGTAATCCTATATATGTCTGCCTGGTGTGTATGGTACTGTAATCCCATATATGTCTGCCTGGTGTGTATGGTACTGTAATCCCATATATGTCTGCCTGGTGTGTATGGTACTGTAATCCCATATATGTCTGCCTGGTGTGTATGGTACTGTAATCCCATATATGTCTGCCTGGTGTGTATGGTACTGTAATCCCATATATGTCTGTCTGGTGTGTATGGTACTGTAATCCCACATATGTCTGCCTGGTGAGTATGGTACTGTAATCCCACATATGTCTGCCTGGTGTGTATGGTACTGTAATCCCATATATGTCTGCCTGGTGTGGCTCGTACTGTAATCCCACATATGTCTGCCTGGTGTGTATGGTACTGTAATCCCACATATGTCTGCCTGGTGTGTATGGTACTGTAATCCCATATATGTCTGCCTGGTGTGTATGGTACTGTAATCCCATATTTGTCTGCCTGGTGTGTATGGTACTGTAATCCCATATATGTCTGCCTGGTGTGTGGCTGGTACTGTAATCCCATATATGTCTGTCTGGTGTGTGGCTGGTACTGTAATCCCATATATGTCTGTCTGGTGTGTATGGTACTGTAATCCCATATATGTCTGCCTGGTGTGTATGGTACTGTAATCCCATATATGTCTGCCTGGTGTGTATGGTACTGTAATCCCATATGTCTGTCTGGTGTGTATGGTACTGTAATCCCATATATGTCTGCCTGGTGTGTATGGTACTGTAATCCCATATATGTCTGTCTGGTGTGTATGGTACTGTAATCCCATATATGTCTTCCTGGTGTGTATGGTACTGTAATCCCATATATGTCTGTCTGGTGTGTATGGTACTGTAATCCCATATATGTCTGCCTGGTGTGTATGGTACTGTAATCCCATATATGTTTGAATGGTGTGTATGGTACTGTAATCCCATATATGTCTGCCTGGTGTGTATGGTACTGTAATCCCATATATGTCTGCCTGGTGTGTATGGTACTGTAATCCCATATATGTCTGAATGGTGTGCATGGTACTGTAATCCCATATATGTCTGCCTGGTGTGCATGGTACTGTAATCCCACATATGTCTGCCTGGTGTGCATGGTACTGTAATCCCACATATGTCTGCCTGGTGTCCATGGTACTGTAATCCCATATATGTCTGAATGGTATGTATGGTACTGTAATCCCATATATGTCTGAATGGTGTGCATGGTACTGTAATCCCACATATGTCTGCCTGGTGTGTATGGTACTGTAATCCCATATATGTCTGAATGGTGTGTATGGTACTGTAATCCCATATATGTCTGCCTGGTGTGCATGGTACTGTAATCCCACATATGTCTGCCTGGTGTGCATGGTACTGTAATCTCATATATGTCTGAATGGTGTGTATGGTACTGTAATCCCATATATGTCTGCCTGGTGTGCATGGTACTGTAATCCCATATATGTCTGAATGGTGTGTATGGTACTGTAATCCCATATATGTCTGCCTGGTGTGCATGGTACTGTAATCCCACATATGTCTGCCTGGTGTGCATGGTACTGTAATCCCATATATGTCTGCCTGGTGTGCATGGTACTGTAATCCCATATATGTCTGAATGGTGTGTATGGTACTGTAATCCCATATATGTCTGCCTGGTGTGCATGGTACTGTAATCCCACATATGTCTGCCTGGTGTGCATGGTACTGTAATCACACATATGCCTGCCTGGTGTGCATGGTACTGTAATCCCATATATGTCTGCCTGGTATGGCTGGTACTGTAATCCCATATATGTCTGAATGGTGTGTATGGTACTGTAATCCCATATATGTCTGCCTGGTGTGGCTCGTACTGTAATCCCATATATGTCTGCCTGGTGTGGATGGTACTGTAATCCCGTATATGTCTGCCTGGTGTGGCTTGTACTGTACTCCCACATATGTCTGCCTGGTGTGCATGGTACTGTAATCCCATATATGTCTGCCTGGTGTGGCTCGTACTGTAATCCCGTATATGTCTGCCTGGTGTGGATGGTACTGTAATCCCGTATATGTCTGCCTGGTGTGCATGGTACTGTAATCCCATATATGTCTGCCTGGTGTGGCTGGTACTGTAATCCCATATATGTCTGCCTGGTGTGGCTGGTACTGTAATCCCACATATGTCTGCCTGGTGTGGCTGGTACTGTAATCCCACATATGTCTGCCTGGTGTGGCTGGTACTGTAATCCCACATATGTCTGCCTGGTGTGGCTCGTACTGTAATCCCATATATGTCTGCCTGGTGTGGCTGGTACTGTAATCCCATATATGTCTGCCTGGTGTGGCTGGTACTGTAATCCCATATATGTCTGCCTGGTGTGGCTGGTACTGTAATCCCACATATGTCTGCCTGGTGTGGCTGGTACTGTAATCCCACATATGTCTGCCTGGTGTGGCTGGTACTGTAATCCCACATATGTCTGCCTGGTGTGGCTGGTACTGTAATCCCACATATGTCTGCCTAGTGTGGCTGGTACTGTAATCCCACATATTTCTGCCTGGTGTGGCTGGTACTGTAATCCCACATGTCTGCCTGGTGTGGCTGGTACTGTAATCCCACATATGTCTGCCTGGTGTGGCTGGTACTGTAATCCCACATATGTCTGTCTGGTGTGGCTGGTACTGTAACCCCATATATGTCTGTCTGGTGTGGCTCCTACTGTAACCCCATATATGTCTGTCTGGTGTGGCTGGTACTGTAACCCCATATATGTCTGTCTGGTGTGGCTGGTACTGTAACCCCATATATGTCTGTCTGGTGTGGCTGGTACTGTAACCCCATATATGTCTGCCTGGTGTGTATCGTACTGTAACCCCATATATGTCTGCCTGGTGTGTATGGTACTGTAATCCCATATATGTCTGCCTGGTGTGGCTGGTACTGTAACCCCATATATGTCTGTCTGGTGTGGCTCCTACTGTAACCCCCATATATGTCTGTCTGGTGTGTATGGTACTGTAATCCCGTATATGTCTGCCTGGTGTGGCTGGTACTGTAACCCCATATATGTCTGTCTGGTGTGGCTCCTACTGTAACCCCATATATGTCTGTCTGGTGTTACTGGTACTGTAACCCCATATATGTCTGCCTGGTGTGTATGGTACTGTAACCCCATATATGTCTGCCTGGTGTGTATGGTACTGTAATCCCATATATGTCTGCCTGGTGTGTATGGTACTGTAACCCCATATATGTCTGCCTGGTGTGTATGGTACTGTAACCCCATATATGTCTGCCTGGTGTGTATGGTACTGTAATCCCATATATGTCTGTATGGTGTGTATGGTACTGTAATCCCATATATGTCTGCCTGTTGTGTATCGTACTGTAACCCCATATATGTCTGAATGGTGTGTATGGTACTGTAATCCCATATATGTCTGCCTGGTGTGTATGGTACTGTAATCCCATATATGTCTGCCTGGTGTGTATGGTACTGTAACCCCATATATGTCTGCCTGGTGTGTATGGTACTGTAATCCCATATATGTCTGCCTGGTGTGTATGGTACTGTAACCCCATATATGTCTGCCTGGTGTGTATGGTACTGTAATCCTATATATGTCTGCCTGATGTGTATGGTACTGTAATCCCATATATGTCTGCCTGGTGTGTATGGTACTGTAGCCCCATATATGTCTGCCTGGTGTGTATGGTACTGTAACCCCATATATGTCTGCCTGGTGTGTATGGTACTGTAATCCCATATATGTCTGCCTGGTGTGTATGGTACTGTAATCCCATATATGTCTGCCTAGTGTGTATGGTACTGTAATCCCATATATGTCTGCCTGGTGTGTATGGTACTGTAACACTATATATGTCTGCCTGGTGTGTATGGTACTGTAACCCCATATATGTCTGCCTGGTGTGTATGGTACTGTAATCCCATATATGTCTGCCTGGTGTGTATGGTACTGTAATCCCATATATGTCTGCCTGGTGTGTATGGTACTGTAATCCCATATATGTCTGCCTGGTGTGTATGGTACTGTAATCCCATATATGTCTGCCTGGTGTGTATGGTACTGTAATCCCTTATATGTCTGCCTGGTGTGTATGGTACTGTAACCCCATATATGTCTGCCTGGTGTGTATGGTACTGTAATCCCATATATGTCTGCCTGGTGTGTATGGTACTGTAACCCCATATATGTCTGCCTGGTGTGTATGGTACTGTAACCCCATATATGTCTGCCTGGTGTGTATGGTACTGTAATCCCATATATGTCTGCCTGGTGTGTATGGTACTGTAACCCCATATATGTCTGCCTGGTGTGTATGGTACTGTAATCCCATATATGTCTGCCTGGTGTGTATGGTACTGTAATCCCATATATGTCTGTCTGGTGTGTATGGTACTGTAATCCCATATATGTCTGGCTGGTGTGTATGGTACTGTAATCCCATATATGTCTGCCTGGTGTGTATGGTACTGTAATCCCATATATGTCTGCCTGGTGTGTATGGTACTGTAATCCTATATATGTCTGCCTGGTGTGTATGGTACTGTAATCCCATATATGTCTGCCTGGTGTGTATGGCACTGTAATCCCATATATGTCTGCCTGGTGTGTATGGTACTGTAATCCCATATATGTCTGCCTGGTGTGTATGGTACTGTAATCCCATATATGTCTGTCTGGTGTGTATGGTACTGTAATCCCACATATGTCTGCCTGGTGTGTATGGTACTGTAATCCCACATATGTCTGCCTGGTGTGTATGGTACTGTAATCCCATATATGTCGGCCTGGTGTGGCTCGTACTGTAATCCCACATATGTCTGCCTGGTGTGTATGGTACTGTAATCCCACATATGTCTGTCTGGTGTGTATGGTACTGTAATCCCATATATGTCTGCCTGGTGTGTATGGTACTGTAATCAAATATTTGTCTGCCTGGTGTGTATGGTACTGTAATCCCATATATGTCTGCCTGGTGTGTGGCTGGTACTGTAATCCCATATATGTCTGTCTGGTGTGTGGCTGGTACTGTAATCCCATATATGTCTGTCTGGTGTGTATGGTACTGTAATCCCATATATGTCTGCCTGGTGTGTATGGTACTGTAATCCCATATATGTCTGCCTGGTGTGTATGGTACTGTAATTTCATATGTCTGTCTGGTGTGTATGGTACTGTAATCCCATATATGTCTGCCTGGTGTGTATGGTACTGTAATCCCATATATGTCTGTCTGGTGTGTATGGTACTGTAATCCCATATATGTCTGCCTGGTGTGTATGGTACTGTAATCCCATATATGTCTGTCTGGTGTGTATGGTACTGTAATCCCATATATGTCTGCCTGGTGTGTATGGTACTGTAATCCCATATATGTTTGAATGGTGTGTATGGTACAGTAATCCCATATATGTCTGCCTGGTGTGTATGGTACTGTAATCCCATATATGTCTGCCTGGTGTGTATGGTACTGTAATCCCATATATGTCTGAATGGTGTGCATGGTACTGTAATCCCATATATGTCTGCCTGGTGTGCATGGTACTGTAATCCCACATATGTCTGCCTGGTGTGCATGGTACTGTAATCCCACATATGTCTGCCTGGTGTCCATGGTACTGTAATCCCATATATGTCTGAATGGTGTGTATGGTACTGTAATCCCATATATGTCTGAATGGTGTGCATGGTACTGTAATCCCACATATGTCTGCCTCGTGTGTATGGTACTGTAATCCCATATATGTCTGAATGGTGTGTATGGTACTGTAATCCCATATATGTCTGCCTGGTGTGCATGGTACTGTAATCCCACATATGTCTGCCTGGTGTGCATGGTACTGTAATCCCATATATGTCTGAATGGTGTGTATGGTACTGTAATCCCATATATGTCTGCCTGGTGTGCATGGTACTGTAATCCCACATATGTCTGCCTGGTGTGCATGGTACTGTAATCCCATATATGTCTGCCTGGTGTGCATGGTACTGTAATCCCATATATGTCTGAATGGTGTGTATGGTACTGTAATCCCATATATGTCTGCCTGGTGTGCATGGTACTGTAATCCCACATATGTCTGCCTGGTGTGCATGGTACTGTAATCCCATATATGTCTGCCTGGTGTGCATGGTACTGTAATCCCATATATGTCCTGAATGGTGTGTATGGTACTGTAATCCCATATATGTCTGCCTGGTGTGCATGGTACTGTAATCCCACATATGTCTGCCTGGTGTGCATGGTACTGTAATCCCACATATGTCTGCCTGGTGTGCATGGTACTGTAATCCCATATATGTCTGCCTGGTGTGCATGGTACTGTAATCCCACATATGTCTGCCTGGTGTGCATGGTACTGTAATCCCACATATGTCTGCCTGGTGTCCATGGTACTGTAATCCCATATATGTCTGAATGGTGTGTATGGTACTGTAATCCCATATATGTCTGAATGGTGTGCATGGTACTGTAATCCCACATATGTCTGCCTCGTGTGTATGGTACTGTAATCCCATATATGTCTGAATGGTGTGTATGGTACTGTAATCCCATATATGTCTGCCTGGTGTGCATGGTACTGTAATCCCACATATGTCTGCCTGGTGTGCATGGTACTGTAATCCCATATATGTCTGAATGGTGTGTATGGTACTGTAATCCCATATATGTCTGCCTGGTGTGCATGGTACTGTAATCCCACATATGTCTGCCTGGTGTGCATGGTACTGTAATCCCATATATGTCTGCCTGGTGTGCATGGTACTGTAATCCCATATATGTCTGAATGGTGTGTATGGTACTGTAATCCCATATATGTCTGCCTGGTGTGCATGGTACTGTAATCCCACATATGTCTGCCTGGTGTGCATGGTACTGTAATCCCATATATGTCTGCCTGGTGTGCATGGTACTGTAATCCCATATATGTCTGAATGGTGTGTATGGTACTGTAATCCCATATATGTTCTGCCTGGTGTGCATGGTACTGTAATCCCACATATGTCTGCCTGGTGTGCATGTACTGTAATCCCACATATGTCTGCCTGGTGTGCATGGTACTGTAATCCCATATATGTCTGCCTGGTATGGCTGGTACTGTAATCCCATATATGTCTGAATGGTGTGCATGGTACTGTAATCCCACATATGTCTGCCTGGTGTGTATGGTACTGTAATTTCATATGTCTGTCTGGTGTGTATGGTACTGTAATCCCATATATGTCCTGCCTGGTGTGTATGGTACTGTAATCCCATATATGTCCTGTCTGGTGTGTATGGTACTGTAATCCCATATATGTCTGCCTGGTGTGTATGGTACTGTAATCCCATATATGTCTGTCTGGTGTGTTATGGTACTGTAATCCCATATATGTCTGCCTGGTGTGTATGGTACTGTAATCCCATATATGTTTGAATGGTGGTGTATGGTACAGTAATCCCATATATGTCTGCCTGGTGTGTATGGTACTGTAATCCCATATATGTCTGCCTGGTGTGTATGGTACTGTAATCCATATATGTCTGAATGGTGTGCATGGTACTGTAATCCCATATATGTCTGCCTGGTGTGCATGGTACTGTAATCCCACATATGTCTGCCTGGTGTGCATGGTACTGTAATCCCACATATGTCTGCCTGGTGTCCATGGTACTGTAATCCCATATATGTCTGAATGGTGTGTATGGTACTGTAATCCCATATATGTCTGAATGGTGTGCATGGTACTGTAATCCCACATATGTCTGCCTCGTGTGTATGGTACTGTAATCCCATATATGTCTGAATGGTGTGTATGGTACTGTAATCCCATATATGTCTGCCTGGTGTGCATGGTACTGTAATCCCACATATGTCTGCCTGGTTGTGCATGGTACTGTAATCCCATATATGTCTGAATGGTGTGTATGGTACTGTAATCCATATATGTCTGCCTGGTGTGCATGGTACTGTAATCCCACATATGTCTGCCTGGGTGTGCATGGTACTGTAATCCCATATATGTCTGCCTGGTGTGCATGGTACTGTAATCCCATATATGTCTGAATGGTGTGTATGGTACTGTAATCCCATATATGTCTGCCTGGTGTGCATGGTACTGTAATCCCACATATGTCTGCCTGGTGTGCATGGTACTGTAATCCCATATATGTCTGCCTGGTGTGCATGGTACTGTAATCCCATATATGTCTGAATGGTGTGTATGGTACTGTAATCCCATATATGTCTGCCTGGTGTGCATGGTACTGTAATCCCACATATGTCTGCCTGGTGTGCATGGTACTGTAATCCCACATATGTCTGCCTGGTGTGCATGGTACTGTAATCCCATATATGTCTGCCTGGTATGGCTGGTACTGTAATCCCATATATGTCTGAATGGTGTGCATGGTACTGTAATCCCACATATGTCTGCCTGGTGTGCATGGTACTGTAATCCCACATGTCTGCCTGGTGTGCATGGTACTGTAATCCCATATATGTCTGCCTGGTATGGCTGGTACTGTAATCCCATATATGTCTGAATGGTGTGTATGGTACTGTAATCCCATATATGTCTGCCTGGTGTGCATGGTACTGTAATCCCATATATGTCTGCCTGGTGTGTGGCTGGTACTGTAATCCCATATATGTCTGTCTGGTGTGTGGCTGGTACTGTAATCCCATATATGTCTGTCTGGTGTGTATGGTACTGTAATCCCATATATGTCTGCCTGGTGTGTATGGTACTGTAATCCCAAATATGTCTGTCTGGTGTGTATGGTACTGTAATCCCATATATGTCTGCCTGGTGTGTATGGTACTGTAATCCCATATATGTCTGCCTGGTGTGTATGGTACTGTAATCCCATACATGTCTGAATGGTGTGTATGGTACTGTAATCCCATACATGTCTGTCTGGTGTGTATGGTACTGTGATCCCATATATGTCTGCCTGGTGTGTATGGTATTGTAATCCCACATATGTCTGCCTGGTGTGTATGGTACTGTAATCCCACATATGTCTGCCTGGTGTGTATGGTACTGTAATCCCATATATGTCTGCCTGGTGTGGCTCGTAATGTAATCCCACATATGTCTGCCTGGTGTGTATGGTACTGTAATCCCACATATGTCTGTCTGGTGTGTATGGTACTGTAATCCCATATATGTCTGCCTGGTGTGTATGGTACTGTAATCCCATATTTGTCTGCCTGGTGTGTATGGTACTGTAATCCCATATATGTCTGCCTGGTGTGTGGCTGGTACTGTAATCCCATATATGTCTGTCTGGTGTGTATGGTACTGTAATCCCAATATGTCTGCCTGGTGTGTATGGTACTGTAATCCCATATTTGTCTGCCTGGTGTGTATGGTACTGTAATCCCATATATGTCTGCCTGGTGTGTGGCTGGTACTGTAATCCCATATATGTCTGTCTGGTGTGTGGCTGGTACTGTAATCCCATATATGTCTGCCTGGTGTGTATGGTACTGTAATCCCATATATGTCTGCCTGGTGTGTATGGTACTGTAATCCTATATATGTCTGCCTGGTGTGTATGGTACTGTAATCCCATATATGTCTGCCTGGTGTGTATGGTACTGTAATCCCATATATGTCTGCCTGGTGTGTATGGTACTGTAATCCCAATTATGTCTGCCTGGTGTGTATGGTACTGTAATCCCATATATGTCTGCCTGGTGTGTATGGTACTGTAATCCCATATATGTCTGTCTGGTGTGTATGGTACTGTAATCCCACATATGTCTGCCTGGTGTGTATGGTACTGTAATCCCACATATGTCTGCCTGGTGTGTATGGTACTGTAATCCCATATATGTCTGCCTGGTGTGGCTCGTAATGTAATCCCACATATGTCTGCCTGGTGTGTATGGTACTGTAATCCCACATATGTCTGTCTGGTGTGTATGGTACTGTAATCCCATATATGTCTGCCTGGTGTGTATGGTACTGTAATCCCATATTTGTCTGCCTGGTGTGTATGGTACTGTAATCCCATATATGTCTGCCTGGTGTGTGGCTGGTACTGTAATCCCATATTATGTCTGTCTGGTGTGTGGCTGGTACTGTAATCCCATATATGTCTGTCTGGTGTGTATGGTACTGTAATCCCATATATGTCTGCCTGGTGTGTATGGTACTGTAATCCCATATATGTCTGCCTGGTGTGTATGGTACTGTAATTTCATATGTCTGTCTGGTGTGTATGGTACTGTAATCCCATATATGTCTGCCTGGTGTGTATGGTACTGTAATCCCATATATGTCTGTCTGGTGTGTATGGTACTGTAATCCCATATATGTCTGCCTGGTGTGTATGGTACTGTAATCCCATATATGTCTGTCTGGTGTGTGTGGTACTGTATTCCCATATATGTCTGCCTGGTGTGTATGGTACTGTAATCCCATATATGTTTGAATGGTGTGTATGGTACGGTAATCCCATATATGTCTGCCTGGTGTGTATGGTACTGTAATCCCATATATGTCTGCCTGGTGTGTATGGTACTGTAATCCCATATATGTCTTAATGGTGTGCATGGTACTGTAATCCCATATATGTCTGCCTGGTGTGCATGGTACTGTAATCCCACATATGTCTGCCTGGTGTGCATGGTACTGTAATCCCACATATGTCTGCCTGGTGTCCATGGTACTGTAATCCCATATATGTCTGAATGTGTGTATGGTACTGTAATCCCATATATGTCTGAATGGTGTGCATGGTACTGTAATCCCACATATGTCTGCCTGGTGTGTATGGTACTGTAATCCCATATATGTCTGAATGGTGTGTATGGTACTGTAATCCCATATATGTCTGCCTGGTGTGCATGGTACTGTAATCCCACATATGTCTGCCTGGTGTGCATGGTACTGTAATCCCATATATGTCTGAATGGTGTGTATGGTACTGTAATTCCCATATATGTCTGCCTGGTGTGCATGGTACTGTAATCCCACATATGTCTGCCTGGTGTGCATGGTACTGTAATCCCATATATGTCTGCCTGGTGTGCATGGTACTGTAATCCCATATATGTCTGAATGGTGTGTATGGTACTGTAATCCCATATATGCCTGCCTGGTGTGCATGGTACTGTAATCCCACATATGTCTGCCTGGTGTGCATGGTACTGTAATCCCATATATGTCTGCCTGGTGTGCATGGTACTGTAATCCCATATATGTCTGAATGGTGTTATGGTACTGTAATCCCATATATGTCTGCCTGGTGTGCATGGTACTGTAATCCCACATATGTCTGCCTGGTGTGCATGGTACTGTAATCCCACATATGTCTGCCTGGTGTGCATGGTACTGTAATCCCATATATGTCTGCCTGGTATGGCTGGTACTGTAATCCCATATATGTCTGAATGGTGTGCATGGTACTGTAATCCCACATATGTCTGCCTGGTGTGCATGGTACTGTAATCCCACATATGTCTGCCTGGTGTGCATGGTACTGTAATCCCATATATGTCTGCCTGGTATGGCTGGTACTGTAATCCCATATATGTCTGAATGGTGTGTATGGTACTGTAATCCCATATATGTCTGCCTGGTGTGCATGGTACTGTAATCCCACATATGTCTGCCTGGTGTGCATGGTACTGTAATCCCATATATGTCTGCCTGGTATGGCTGGTACTGTAATCCCATATATGTCTGAATGGTGTGTATGGTACTGTAATCCCATATATGTCTGCCTGGTGTGGCTCGTACTGTAATCCCATATATGTCTGCCTGGTGTGGATGGTACTGTAATCCCGTATATGTCTGCCTGGTGTGGCTTGTACTGTACTCCCACATATGTCTGCCTGGTGTGCATGGTACTGTAATCCCATATATGTCTGCCTGGTGTGGCTCGTACTGTAATCCCGTATATGTCTGCCTGGTGTGGATGGTACTGTAATCCCGTATATGTCTGCCTGGTGTGCATGGTACTGTAATCCCATATATGTTTGCCTGGTGTGGCTGGTACTGTAATCCCATATATGTCTGCCTGGTGTGGCTGGTACTGTAATCCCACATATGTCTGCCTGGTGTGGCTGGTACTGTAATCCCACATATGTCTGCCTGGTGTGGCTGGTACTGTAATCCCACATATGTCTGCCTGGTGTGGCTCGTACTGTAATCCCATATATGTCTGCCTGGTGTGGCTGGTACTGTAATCCCATATATGTCTGCCTGGTGTGGCTGGTACTGTAATCCCATATATGTCTGCCTGGTGTGGCTGGTACTGTAATCCCACATAATGTCTGCCTGGTGTGGCTGGTACTGTAATCCCACATATGTCTGCCTGGTGTGGCTGGTACTGTAATCCCACATATGTCTGCCTGGTGTGGCTGGTACTGTAATCCCACATATGTCTGCCTAGTGTGGCTGGTACTGTAATCCCACATATTTCTGCCTGGTGTGGCTGGTACTGTAATCCCACATGTCTGCCTGGTGTGGCTGGTACTGTAATCCCACATATGTCTGCCTGGTGTGGCTGGTACTGTAATCCCACATATGTCTGCCTGGTGTGGCTGGTACTGTAATCCCACATATGTCTGCCTGGTGTGGCTGGTACTGTAATCCCACATATGTCTGCCTGGTGTGGCTGGTACTGTAATCCCATATGTCTGCCTGGTGTGGCTGGTACTGTAATCCCACATATGTCTGCCTGGTGTGGCTGGTACTGTAATCCCACATATGTCTGCCTGGTGTGGCTGGTACTGTAATCCCACATATGTCTGCCTGGTGTGGCTGGTCCTGTAATCCCACATATGTCTGCCTGGTGTGGCTGGTACTGTAATCCCATATATGTCTGCCTGGTGTGGCTGGTGCTGTAATCCCACATATGTCTGCCTGGTGTGACTCGTACTGTAATCCCATATATGTCTGCCTGGTGTGGCTCGTCTGTAGTCCCATATATGTCTGCCTGGTGTGGCTCGTTCTGTAATCCCATATATGTCTGCCTGGTGTGGATCGTTATGTAATCCCATATATGTCTGCCTGGTGTGGCTCGTACTGTAATCCCACATATGTCTGCCTGGTGTCGATCGTACTGTAATCCCACATATGTCTGCCTGGTGTCGATCGTACTGTAATCCCATATATGTCTGCCTGTTGTGGATCGTTCTGTAATCCCATATATGTCTGCCTGGTGTGGATCGTTCTGTAATCCCATATATGTCTGCCTGGTGTGGATCGTTCTGTAATCCCATATATGTCTGCCTGGTGTGGCTCGTACTGTAATCCCATATATGTCTGCCTGGTGTGGCTCGTACTGTAATCCCATATATGTCTGCCTGGTGTGGCTCGTACTGTAATCCCACATGTCTGCCTGGTGTGGCTCGTACTGTAATCCCATATATGTCTGCCTGGTGTGGCTCGTACTGTAATCCCATATATGTCTGCCTGGTGTGGCTCGTACTGTAATCCCATGTATGTCTGCCTGGTGTGGCTCGTACTGTAATCCCATATATGTCTGCCTGGTGTGGATCGTTCTGTAATCCCATATATGTCTGCCTTATGTGGCTCGTTCTGTAATCCCATATATGTCTGTCTGGTGTGACTCGTACTGTAATCCCATATATGTCTGCCTGATGTGGCTCGTACTGTAATCCCATATATGTCTGCCTGGTGTGGCTCGTACTGTAATCCCATATATGTCTGCCTGGTGTGGCTCGTTCTGTAATGCCACATATGTCTGCCTGGTGTGGCTCGTACTGTAATCCCATATATGTCTGCCTGGTGTGGCTCGTGCTGTAATCCCATATATGTCTGCCTGGTGTGGCTCGTTCTGTAATCCCATATATGTCTGCCTGGTGTGGCTCGTACTATAATCCCATATATGTCTGCCTGGTGTGTATCGTTCTGTAATCCCATATATGTCTGCCTGGTGTGGCTCGTTCTGTAATCCCATATATGTCTGCCTGGTGTGGCTCGTTCTGTAATCCCATATATGTCTGCCTGGTGTGGCTCGTACTGTAATCCCATATATGTCTGCCTTATGTGGCTCGTTCTGTAATCCCATATATGTCTGCCTGGTGTCGATCGTGCTGTAATCCCATATATGTCTGCCTGTTGTGGCTCGTACTGTAATCCCATATGTCTGCCTGGTGTGGCTCGTTCTGTAATCCCATATATGTCTGCCTGGTGTGGCTCGTACTGTAATCCCATATGTCTGCCTGGTGTGGCTCGTACTGTAATCCCATATATGTCTGCCTGGTGTGGCTCGTACTGTAATCCCATATGTCTGCCTGGTGTGGCTCGTACTGTAATCCCATATATTTCTGCCTTGTGTGGCTCGTACTGTAATCCCATATATGTCTGCCTGGTGTGGCTCGTACTGTAATCCCATATATGTCTGCCTGGTGTGGCTCGTACTGTAATCCCATATGTCTGCATGGTGTGGCTCGTACTGTAATCCCATATATGTCCGCCTTGTGTGGATCGTTCTGTAATCCCATATATGTCTGCCTGGTGTGGCTCGTACTGTAATCCCATATATGTCTGCCTGGTGTGGCTCGTACTGTAATCCCATATATGTCTGCCTTGTGTGACTCGTACTGTAATCCCATATATGTCTGCCTTATGTGGCTCGTACTGTAATCCCATATGTCTGCCTAGTGTGGCTCGTTCTGTAATCCCATATATGTCTGCCTGGTGTGGCTCGTACTGTAATCCCATATATGTCTGCCTTGTGTGGCTCGTACTGTAATCCCATATATGTCTGCCTGGTGTGGCTCGTACTGTTATCCCATATATGTCTGCCTGGTGTGGCTCGTACTGTAATCTCACATATGTCTGCCTGGTGTAGCTCGTACTGTAATCCCATATGTCTGCCTTATGTGGCTCGTACTGTAATCCCATATATGTCTGCCTGGTGTGGCTCGTACTGTAATCCCATATATGTCTGCCTTATGTGGCTCGTTCTGTAATCCCATATATGTCTGCCTTATGTGGCTCGTTCTGTAATCCTATATATGTCTGCCTGGTGTGGCTCGAACTGTAATCCCACATATGTCTGCCTTATGTGGCTCGTTCTGTAATCCCATATATGTCTGCCTGGTGTGACTCGTACTGTAATCCCATATATGTCTGCCTGGTGTGGCTCGTTCTGTAATCCCATATATGTCTGCCTGGTGTGGCTCATACTGTAATCCCATATATGTCTGCCTGGTGTGGCTCGTACTGTAATCCCATATATGTCTGCCTGGTGTGGCTCGTACTGTAATCCCATATATGTCTGCCTTATGTGGCTCGTTCTGTAATCCCATATATGTCTGCCTGGTGTGACTCGTACTGTAATCCCATATATGTCTGCCTGGTGTGGCTCGTACTGTAATCCCACATATGTGTGCCTGGTGTAGCTCGTACTGTAATCCCATATGTCTGCCTTATGTGGCTCGTACTGTAATCCCATATATGTCCGCCTTGTGTGGATCGTTCTGTAATCCCATATATGTCTGCTTTGGTAGATCTGGGGTCCCCGTGGCCAAGTGATTACACCACCTGCCTAATGCTCTGAAACGGTGTGGGGTCAATTCCCCACTACGTCGTTCCTTTCTCGAGTGCAATTTTCTCGAAAACCCCTAGTGGTCATACATCAAGTTCGGCCACCATAGAACATAAGCTGATTAGCAATTACGTAGTCAATAAGCAACCCATATTTCGTATTCTACATACAATAATCCTTTGCTCAAATATATCGAAGCATTATATATTAGTCGATTCCAGCAGTCACTATGTAGACTGAAGGACGTCTTGCTAGACGTCCGTGGATATAACGTTCTACACTTTACGCTCAGTAGATTGCCATTGCTTTCTGAGCGGCCGGCTCACATACCCCGTAAGTAACCGACCCGATTCGAACCACTGCTGAGTCTCACCGTCGTCACATTACTTACGAGAGTGTACGAGATTACGGAGAAAAGTCGCTAACCTCTAGGCCAGGAAGCTGCATATATATTAAATTATATATATATATATATATATATATATATATATATATATATATATATATATATATATATATATATATATACACACATATATACACACATCATCGCTGACCCTGCGCCAATCTTGGCAAGAAATCAACAATCAGCTGAAAGATGCTGATGTTGACAGCAATGTCCTGTAAAGGATATGCAAACAATTAATTATATATATATATATATTATAATATATATATATATATATATATATATATATATATATATATATTATCTATATATATATATAGAGAGAGAGAGAGAGAGAGAGAGAGAGAGAGAGAGAGAGAGAGAGAGAGAGAGAGAGAGAGAGAGAGAGATGCAGCGAAATATGCCAGGCAAGAAATCGTGCAATATTTTATTTACGGTGTCTATGTATAAAATCACAAACATCCCAAACATTCTGGGCCTGACTGCAACGTCCTGTAAAGGACGTACAACTGACATTTTTTATCACTGTGCCAGCTTACATGGCTCATGATGATGATGATGCTGACTATGAACACACACACAAAACACCCTCCCCCCTCCCCACCCCTCAAGCAACGCCTGTTCATTTATTTCTCATTACGACAATGCGGAATGGCAATCAACAAGGTTTATTTACGTAGCCTTCCCCGTTGCCCTTCGACCTTTGACTTGTGTGGCCAGCCGTCAGGCTGACTGCACTTACACAACACCTGACATAAACAACGCCAACATGTGGCTGGGCCTGTCTCTCGGGCCGACATTTATAGACCTCACGCACTAGCTCGCACTCTGGCTGCACGCGCTGCAAGTGAGAACACACTCGTTAACGCGTTGGAGGGTGTGCCGGGTTACCAGCCTGGCCTGGGTGAGACTAACGGAGTGTGACAGCAGATGGCGGCCGGCGGCCGAGTCGCTGCAGACAGTGATATTACAATGTGCTTCGTGCGTCTGTCTGTCTTATCTTCTTCTTCAACGTTAATTCTGTTTAGTCTTTCTTTCTTATTGTTCTTCTTCTTGTCTGTTATTTGTCTTTCTTTTTGTCATCTTTCTTTCTTGCTGCTTCTGTCACTTTTCATCTTTCTTTCTTTCTTCTAACTTCGATCTTCTCTTCCTTTGTTGCTTGCTTTTTTTTCTTTCCATTTTTCCGTTTTTTCTTTGTGCCTGTCTGTCGCTTTCTCTTTTCTGTCTTTGTCTTCTAAATTTGTTTTCTATTTTTCTCACTATTTCTTCCTTTCTTCTTCAGCTTCTTCCAGTTTTAGATTTATTATTTCATTATTTGTCCTCCTGTTTTTTATTTTTTTTTATTTTGTTCTTCCTCTGAATACGGTATCTCCCTTTCTATTTCTGTTTCTAAATTATTTCTTTCCTTCTCTTTCTCACTTCTTGTTTTCTCCTTCAACTTATAACTTCCTCCTTTTTTTCTTCCTTTCCCCTTCTTCTTCTTTCAACTGATTTCATTCCATCTTCCTCCTTAAATGTCTTTAATTCTTTATCTCTTGTTTCTATCTACTGAAGAAACTGCGGAAAATACCACAAAACAAAACAATGATGACCAAACAATGGCAATATATCATTCTCTCTGTCCAAATCGGAAGTCAATGTTGGCAATATATCGTCCTTCTGCACTGAATCAGTTCGTAAATACATCAACTGTTCAGAAGCAGTTTCCTGCCAGGAGTCTTAGTCACTTAAAAGTTGACTTCATTGCAACAAGTTTTTATCCCGTATAACTGTTGAAAGCGTCGCACAAAGCAGCAACTCTGTAGCTCTGGCGACGACTTTCAGAGGTCTTTAAAAAAATGCACTCATGAACTGAAGGATGCGACCCGGAATTGAACCCACAACCTTCGCAGCCTGTCAGACAGCTTGACCACTTCGCCATGGAGACCCCCCTGCCAAAGGACTGTTATGTGGCCGAGTCATCACATGCTGTAGGCCTGAGAGCAGGGAGGAATAGGTGGCCAATCTTCCCTTTAACTTTGGCAAGTGAGGAGCCCAGGCGTGGAGTCCGCATTCGGCCTGCTCATATTTCCAGTGCAGTTTGCTGTTCCCACTATGCCATATTGTACTTGGTAATCTGTGGTGGCCAGAGATGCTTGATGTTGACACAGCTACATGTTTTATGTCATCATAATTACATGTTTGATGTCCACACAACTATAAATGTGATGTTGACACAGCTAGATGTTAGATGTTGACACTGCATGTCTTATGTTGACACAACTAGATGTTTGATGTTGATACAACTACATGTTTGATGTTAACACCCAAAACAAACCGTAGATTCTGACACTACACGATATTAAGTTTGACAATAGCCAATTGGCCAAACACAAAAGGAGTGGATTATTTTTATTCATGTTCTGCTCTCTTGACAAAACAAACAAATGATTAAGGTGTACATGATTGCTATATGACTCCAGGTTAAAGGTGAAACAAACGAGACAACAAGCAACTATCATCATCAAAACTGACAGCACAAACACGAACAAAGCCGTCCCGCACACAAGCAATGAATAAATCAAATTAAACAAAAGAAGGAATTATTATTTAAACAGGTACAGAATCAAGACAATGCAGCTCTTACATTTTGTAATATTAAAAGTAATAAAACTGTCACAATGATAATGAACACAGTGTGATTTTGCAAAGAAAGCAATGTATAAACGAAGTAAGCTGTAGTTAATTTAAAATAAAATGTACTGAATTAACACAGGGGAATATCAACACATAAACACAATGGTGAAAGGAGAAAGATATCTTGTGGGGCTGGACTGTGGTTGACGGAAGGGTCCTGTTTATCCTGTATTGGTATGTTTGTACCTGGACATATGGGAACCTCTGTGGCCGAGTGGTCATGTTTATCCTGTATTGGTATGTCTGTACCTGGACATATGGGAACCTCTGTGGCCGAGTGGTCATGTTTATCCTGTATTGGTATGTCTGTACCTGTACATAAGGGATCAAGAGTGCAATTTTCTCAGAGATTCCTGGGGGTCGTTGCTGGAGCTACAGAGTTCGAGCACTATGTGGACAGATCACCCTGTAGAAAGAGATGAAGAACCTAGTGCAGTGAAACTGATCATCTCGCCCTTTAACCCCGGCAGATCTGCATACTTGATTCTTCCAACTGAATATTTGAAGGAGACAAACGGCATGAAGGAAACTACAGCACATGATGACATTCACTTGTGAACTGCTCTTATTTTCTTCTTCCCCTTCTTCAGTTTCGTGGACTTGAGCAGACATCAGTGATCTTATTTCTCCAGTGTCTTCATCATTTCATGACTGACTGTCCAGCATTCACATCCATACAGGAGTACAGAGTTCACACAGCCCTTTAGTCAGCAGATGATCAGACCTGTCATGATATGTTTGCTTGTTTATAACACTGCTCATTCCTGTCAAAGAACCTTTGAATATGACATGTTATGTATTTGTGTGTCACATCCTCAGACATCGCTATCTAGCCCAGATACCGTGACAGATTGACCTGTCTGATCAAGCAAAATGGAATGTGAGCTTTCATAGAAACCACCATGAATTAAGTTGTGATAACACTAACTAACCCTTTCTTCTCGCCCTCCTCCATCCTCCTGTCTAGAATGATTTGCAAGCTATTTTCATCTTATTAAAATTGTGTCCTAAGCATATTTTATATTTTGGCTGCCAAACTTAACTCCCTCAAGAAACGTCTGAATATTGTTTTCGACTCTACAAGAATTAGTTTAATGAGATGATAAGTCCAGATTTCTTGACTACTTAATCCTTAATGAAATTTCCAATGATCTTATTGGCTGAGCCAGTGTCAGGTGATTGGGTTTGGCATCATGTAAGTTAGCTGCATATGTGAAAGACAACTAGCACAGACACACACAAACAATGAAAAAGCTAAAGTCCACAGACATTTGCAACAAAAATGAGTGAACAACAGTTTGCATGACAGACAAAAGGCATTTCAAAGTTGTCAGTATGAAAACATGTAACAAATATGTGCAAAGATCTAGGCCCCATCACATACAAAGATGTCACAGTATGATCTGGGTATTTGTACAGTGAAGATCTAAGCTCCACCATACACACAACGATTTACATAGAAATCTCAGAACCTAGAAAATATACTTATACACCTCTACATAGAAATCTCAGAACCTAGAAAATATGCATCTACTCCCCTTCATAGAAATCTCAGAACCTAGAAAATATACTTATACACCTCTACATAGAAATCTCAGAACCTAGAAAATATACACCTCTACATAGAAATCTCAGAACCCAGAAAATATACATCTACACCCCTTCATAGAAATCTCAGAACCTAGAAAATATGCATCTACACCCCTTCATAGAAATCTCAGAACCTAGAAAATATGCATCTACACCCCTTCATAGAAATCTCAGAACCTAGAAAATATACACCTCTACATAGAAATCTCAGAACCTAGAAAATATACACCCCTTCATAGAAATCTCAGAACCTAGAAAATATACACCTCTACATAGAAATCTCAGAACCTAGAAAATATGCATCTACACCCCTTCATAGAAATCCCAGAAACTAGAAAATATTCTGCTACTTCCCTACAAAGACATCTCAGAAACTATAAATTATTCTTCTACATCTCTACAGAGAACTCTTAGAAACTAGAAAATATGCTTCCAAACCCCTACATAGAAATCTCAGAAACTAGAAAATATGCTTCCAAACCCCTACATAGAAATCTCAGAAACCAGAAAATATGCTTCCAAACCCTACATAGAAATCTCAGAAACTAGAAAATATGCTTCCACATCCCTACACAGAAATCTCAGACACTAGAAAATATGCTTCCACATCCCTACATAGAAATCTCAGAAACTAGAAAATATGCTTCCACATCCCTACACAGAAATCTCAGAAACTAGAAAATATGCTTCCACATCTCTACACAGAAATCTCAGAAACTAGAAAATATGCTTCCACATCCCTACACAGAAATCTCAGAAACTAGAAAATATGCTTCCACATCCCTACACAGAAATCTCAGAAACTAGAAAATATGCTTCCACATCCCTACACAGAAATCTCAGAAACTAGAAAATATGCTTCCACATCTCTACACAGAAATCTCAGAAACTAGAAAATATGCTTCCAAACCCCTACACAGAAATCTCAGAAACTAGAAAATATGCTTCCACACCCCTACATAGAAATCTCAGAAACTATAAAACATTCTGCTACATCCCTACATAGAAATCATTACGGAATTAATGATAATGACACGGACAACATAAACTAGCACTAACTACATTAATAACAAGAAATTATAAATATAATGAATAATTACTATAAATGATACAATGCTATTAATGAAAGTTTTATTTAACGAAAGAATACATCCAAAATGTAAATTAAAGTGTCTAAATCATCAGTAAATGAAAACATGAAAAATTTTTCCCAAATGGCAATCTGGCAACAAGATTACACCGACGAAATAAAAATGTGGCCATAAAACTTCGCAAAAATAGAAATGACACTCTAGCCAAAGGACTACCTAGATAAATTGACAATATGGTCGAAAAATCTTCATCTGGCAACAAAATTACATTTCCAAAAATCATGGTACAGAATTATATGCATAAAATCATAACCTAATGTAATAAAATGAACAATCTGAATGAAATGAAATGAAAATCTTATTTTGCTTTGCGTAACAAACTATGAATCAGCGTGGTGTATACATAAAAATGTACAGCCCATGCAGGCTTACACGAAAACTTGACCAGTTCAAGCCAGCATCAAGCTTTGTTATCAAATTTACAGCAGAAAACGGACATAAATAACAACGGTAACAAAATGTATATAATAGTAACAACTAAGTAAATATACCTTCTACAATATACACACTGTATACCCATAGGAGAAACTCAGGCCTAATCAGCTGTATAAAAAATGTTATAAAAATGTGTTTTATCTTCAGCATGTTCAATTTGCGAAAAGTGTATATTAATATGCCTTGAGTTTTACGTAAACTGACAGCTCCTTATCTTCCAGCCAGCTGTTACTTAATTCATTCTTTTCTAAACTTTAAATTAATAAGCTTATAAGGGAATGGGCAGCAGGATGCACAGAGGTTGAGGTGCAACAAACTAATCCAGGACGACACACATCAAGGTGACATTGTGATCTACACAGATGGGTCAGTGGTGAGAAACAGACGTAGTGGCCGGGGTTTCATTGTGAAGGATAATGGATGATGCTTGAAAAAGGAGAGTCTGGCATATGAGACTACATCCGCCAGCATGAAAATGGAAGTGGAAGCAGTAACAGCGGCATTCTGATGGTTGAAGGAGACCGCTGCAACATACATTGCATTCATTATGGACTCACAGAGTATGCTTAGTAAGGTGGAGAAAGGAATGTTTGGCTAATGAACGAGGGGACGGGGCTCAAGTGCCAATGTCCTGAGTGCAGTGATATCAGTTCTTAACTCAACTCAATTTATACAGGTTAAATAACATGATACAGAAATGTGTAGCAACTGAGCTGGGACAGAATGGGTTAGACAGGGACTTTCTGTAAATGTATGGTGAGGTACATGGTACAGTGTGAATACTGTTAAATGTTAAAAAGTCTCCAGGTTTAGAAACTCTAAAATGTTAGCGGAGATAATTAGAAAGTTTGCTTAAGTGTTTACATTTTCAGCTTAAAAACTTTAAATGTTAGCATAGCTACAGGTTTACAAAAACTGTTCAAATATTACCACGTCAGCTTTACAAAAACTGTGAATATGTTAACAGAACATAGCTTTAAATAGAATTATTATACGTTATCATCCTTTCAGCCTCAGACTAACTGTCAATGTTAATAATTTTTCATTATTGCAATGTCAGTTTCAAACAGTATAAAAATTTACATTTCTTCAGTGCCGAAATCTCAGCCTCACTCACACAAGCTGTGTCCATGTTAACAATACTTCAATACCACAATGTCACTTCTCACAAGATGTGCCAATGTTAACAATACTTCAATACCACAATGTCACTTCTCACAAGCGGTGCCAGTGTTAACAATACTTCAATACCACAACGTCACTTCTCACAAGCGGTGTCAATGTCTACATTATGTAAATGCCTCAATGACAACTCCACATAAACACAGAAAATTGTAACATTATCTCAGTACCAAAATGACAGCTTCATACAAGCCGTATAATTGTTAACATGGCTTCAGCTTCCACTTTAACGGTGCAGTGATTGGAGTGCTGACTTACAGTTACAGAGTAGTGGCGTGATTTATTTTATTAACACATTTCTGGGAAAATTCAGGCAGTTAGTGTGATATTGACTATACCGCCCATGTTTCAGTTCATCACCATCATCATGTGCCATGTCAACAAGCCTGGGCGGTCATGGTGTGCCATCTCACATGATCACCAGTGCCGGATCAGGTCTGTGTTCGTGTCCCAACTATGGTACCATCCCCATTAACATGCCACACTTCTCCAAACACACTAACCCTCCCACAACACACCCTTTTAATCACAACACACCACCTCCAACACATGACACCGCACTCAACACACCACCACTCCCCCAACATTCTTATTCTACTTCATCCTCAACAGCCAGCAAAGAGTCCCTTCATTAATGGTACCAGATGCAGTCTGATTATGTGTCTATCTGGTCTTTTCCTTGGAGAACTGAGTGTCAACCACATCCTCTGGCCACCCCCTGCAGCACCATTCTCTCCAGGCCGTGATTTATCTATTCTTCCACACCATACACACAATCCTAAAGGACCCTGACGACACCTATCCCATCATGCGCCAATACCCAGTCAATCTGTCTGCCTGCTCATTTCCCAACACACCGGCATATCCTGGGCAACAGATGCTCCTATTTCACGTGCCACGCAGTGAGATAATGATCAGTTTTGACATTTGTTTAAGCATCTTCCAAAGGAGATTACAATATTGTGTTTTTCAGTTCCAGTTGTACACCCATGTGTGGAATGCTGATGTGCTGTGCACCCATGTGCTGTATGCTGATGTGCTGTACACCCATGTGTGACATGCCAATGTGCTGTACACCCACGTGTGACATGCTGTACATCCATCCGTGTGTGACATGCTGATGTGCTGTACGCTGATGTGCTGTACACCCGTGTGACATGCTGTGCTGTGCACCCATCTGCTTACTGCTGATGTGCTGTACACCCGTGTGACATGCTGATGTGTTGTGCACCATATGTGACATTCCGATGTGCTGTACACCCATGTGTGACATGCCGATGTGCTGTACACCCATGTGTGACATACTGATGTGCTGTACACCCATGTGTGACATGCTGATGTGCTGCGCACCCATGTGATGTATGCTGATGTCCTGTGCACCCATGTGCTGTATACTGATGTGGTGTGCACCCAAGTGCTGTATGTCGATGTGCTGTATGCTGATGTGCTGTTGCACCCACATGCTGTGTGCTGTTGAGACGCCATGACTAACCACTAGCAGGATTCTGCAATTAACTCCAGCTTGATTTTCTAAGTAACTGTACATTCAGTAGTTTGCCATTGCTTTCTGAATGAGAAGTCAAAAATTCAGTTGAAGAGCTGGGACACTCTTTATCCTTTTGGCTACATCAACTGTTAAATAATAAATAGTGATAATAAAATTCACACTGCCACACAAACAAATCCCCAAAAATCAACAACAACTTGAAACATACATGTGACCTAAACAAACTCACATTTTATAAAAGAAACATATAGACTTAAAGAAAGACTTAAAGAAGTGAAACAATACAACAACAAAATTTGGAAATGATGTAATCTAAGCAAAAATTTAAAGTTTTCAAAATGAAAATAAAGGAGATAACAGAAGAAATCAAGGGACACCGCACAAATGACAACCAGAAAAATGTGCATTTGTCACATTAGACTTCATTTATCAATACCAGGCTTGTTCAAAAACATGCATGTAATTTACAAATGCTAACAATAATTGTTATAAACTAATTATCTTTAAGTCTTCATGACACCCTTTCTGGTGCCACTGCAAGCACTTTCTGAGAAGGACCGACGGTGAGAAATCTAGCTGGTCGCCCTACCTCACAAAACAATGACCTAACAGATGTAAAAACTTGTTTCATACCCCATAAACAGCATCTGTCACTGGACTTCCATTATTTGTTGCACAATCTGGCGTCAAGAAGCCCGGAAAACAATGAGACAAAATCACATTAAGAAGGGACAGCATGAAAATTATAGTGAAAGCATCAAACTTGGTCAGAAATCAGCTGACGGTTCAATAATCAATTAAACACCTATGCTCCATTGTGATCAATAAGGCAAAAGAATTCAGAGAACACATAGCCACTGTAGAACTACTTTCTGACCATGCAATCAAATCTCCAGTCCTATATTAAAAACGTGTAATTCTAGGGGACATTACTCCAGTTGACATGCATCTTACAGAATGAATGTGCAAATTTTGTAATATACAGTATGGCATTCATACAGTGAATATCCCATTAACATAATGTAACATTTGTATGTAGATTATACAATGATAGAAATGGCAATAAGCTGTACAAAATATGACAAATAACTTTTGGAAGGGTGAATCAACAATACATATCTGTGTGGAGGGGGACAAGAAAGAGCTGAGTTCGGATCATGCCGTCTCCAAGACGTCAATGACTCTTGTGATGCCGTTGACGTCTGTGCTGCCAAATGCTGTCTGTAAATGGAAAAACCAAAGTTGCATTTGACGTCTTGCCAATCACATTATTTAACAATTTATTATTTAACTACCATCTAATTTACCTCATTTATCTCACTGTTTACTATGCTAAGTTACTAATATCTAGCTTATCACATTATTTGACAATGCTAAGTTAATTTGTTTACCACATTATGTGACAATGCTAAATTAATATCTTATATACAACATTATTTGACAATGCTAAATTAATATCTTATATACTACAATATTTCACAATGATAAATTTACTAACATCGAGCTTATATTATTTGACAATGCTAAATTTATATCTTATATATCACATTATTTCACAATGCTATGTTCTTCTTCTTCTTCTTCGTTCATCCGGAGTTTTTTTTCGGACGTGATTGCGTTGTGCCTGTTTACAGCAGAGCTGCGTTCTTGCGCCTTTAGGCCGACACATCCGACTTCTGCGGGCATTTGTTGACCGGGTTAAGCTTCCCGGGGCAATGCTATGTTCATAGGTGGCGACTGTGGCAGAGTGGTAGTGAATGTGCATCACAGTCCCGCACACTATGATTGAAATGTGTGTGTGAACATATGTATGTGCATGTGTGTGAGAACACATGTATGTGCATGTGTGTATGTTAACTATGCATCATAAAATGGATATCAGAGAATATTCAGAATTGTCTGAGAAGCAAAGCTGGTGAGTCAAATAACTGATCATTAAACTCTTCGCACAAATTAGGTAGTATTTGCCGTGGGATTATTTACTCTTTAGTGGTGTCACTGTCGTTGCACTATCAGAACATCAGTTTGTGAACTTGTGAAGACAAACAGAATGTGCTAGCAGATTTGAACATGTTCATCTGTCTGTATACAAGAAGTTCAAGTGTTCTCACCACTGATGCACTTCTTAAATGTGGGACATGGTCAAATGGCAACTGAACTGCAGCTGGGACATTGGGTGCAGGTGGGACACAGTGTGACCTATATCTTTCTCAGGTCTGACGATAGTCCTAAGTATTACATTTGCCTTTAAGGAATCCTTTCGGCACAGTGAGGAAAAGGTTGTAGATGGCTGACATAAAGTTCAAAGATACATTTAACCTATAAGTACAATTTGGCTTGGTGCCAGCAGGATCATATTCCACCCATTATGTCTTTATGTTATCTCCAGACATCCCTTGTACAAAACTCTCACGTCACCCTTGTACAAAACTTTGTCAGAGCACACTTGTACAAAACTTTGTCAGAGCACACTTGTACAAAACTTTGTCAGAGCACACTTGTACAAAACTTTGTCAGAGCACACTTGTACAAAACTTTATCAGAGCACACTTGTACAAAACTTTGTCAGAGCACACTTGTACAAAACTTTATCAGAGCACACACAAAAACTTTCACGGCACCCTTGTACAAAACTGTGGGAGCTGGGTCACCAGTAGAAGATGCTGCCACCGACATAACTGTACAGAAGAGGACAGATGGTAAATGCAACTTCTGCCACAGTAATTACACTTCGGATGTGAGGTTTGTGTTCGTATCAACACAGATTAATGTAGTTGAAATGATGCGCTTGCACTCCATAAACACCACAAAATATACATTGGAAGAAATCATGATCTGCACTGATTTTAATTACACAAAAGGGCCACATAAAGATGACATATACAACAAGTCTGTATTTTCTATCACTTTGGGTTAGAAGAGAAATGGCAAAGAAAGAAATAAAACTATCCTTCACCACAAAATACTTACCGTAGGACTCATAAACTTAACCAGTAAAAATACAGACATATAAACGTACACACAAAATATGTACTGTGAAACATATAAACTCAACCACAAAATATGTAATGTAAGACATAAACTTAACCACAACATACTTACTATAGGACATATAAATATACACACACACAAGACGCACTGTAAGACATAAACCTAAAGACAAAATACGTACTGTAAGACTCAAAAACATCAGTACAAAATACTTACCGTAAGACTCATAAAGTTGAGAAATTTCTTCAGCATCTTGATCATAGGGCCAAAGTCCTCGTTTGGAATTAGCTTCTTGACGACAGCGGCATACTCCTGCAGATGAATATTCACAACAGCATTACTTGAGTACTGCAGTGGTCTGGCAGCACAGAGCAGAAACACACACACCCAGGACTAGTATTCAAGAAACTGAACAGGCCATTTCCCTGCCAACATGGCACATTGGCAGTTGTGGTGCCAGGCCTGTGTTTTCTGGATTCTACAGCACCGGATGAGTGATGAGGTCAGTATTGTCTCAGCTGCCTGACCTCCCACAAGATACTTACACTAATTTCATGAGGCTGAATTGACTCTACAGCTATGATGGTGGTGGAGAAATAGATCCTGAATTGAGAGAGATCTGAACCCTGAACCACCAAGCTGGAAGATGAGAGCATTTGACCCAATGTTACCTAAGGACAGGAACCACTAGTAAATATTACACATACAATAAACTAAGCAGGTCTTCACGGTAGCATATGAGCTCACTGCCATGGATGCATGGACTTTGAATCCTTGTGTGGGGGGATCCATGGCTGAGAGGTCAGACGATATCATGATCGATCCCAGCATAGGGTTAGGGGTTCTTCCTAAGGACCGCTGGTATCTTCTTCTTCTTCTTCTACTGTGTTCATCCGGAGAGTTTTTTCAGATGTGATTGCGCTGTGCCTGTTTACTGCAGAGCTGCGTTACTGCACCTTGAGGCCGACACATGCGACTTCTGCAGGCATTTGTTGACCAGGTTAATCCTACCCGGGCTGATATCTACTGATACAGCTAAATCTGAAGTACGAGTGGGTTCACCTGATGGCAAGGAACAGTTAATAGGGAAAGCTACTCCACACGCAAAATTCAGTCCAGCACTACCAGAAGTAGTGTGTATGGACTACATTTGAGTTCAAAGCGAGCTAGCGAAAAAAAAAAGAAGCAAAAATTAATGATACAGCCTGTCCCCCTGGTCTCCTAGGATATTCAAATCAGATGCCTAGCCTTCTCGAAGGGCAACATACAGAAGGTCCCTGTGCAAACTGTGTACACAAACAATTCCACGAAAAGTTTGAAATATCAAATAGCAGGCATGTATGGTCTCTGAATAGACAAAACTGTTAGTAAAGAAAACCTACACACAGATAAATAAAGCCTGTGACCTTGGAATGGAATAAGTCCAGAGGAAGGAAACCTGACATAAATGCATACTGAAATCGGGCACGCTGGCATACGAGGGGGCACGCTGGCATACGAGGTGCACGCTGGCATATGAGGTGCACAATGACATACGAGGTGCACAACTAAATGTGATACTCTCCCCTTAAATGAGAATAGAAGAAGAAGATGAAAGAGATTCCCTACTGTGTCCAACTGGCCTTTCTAACAGATGTTGTCACATCTCACCCTGCATATTCTTGTGGCACCAGCCACTTGTCTAAAACCACATGGAACACATTGTGATCTTGTGTCCCTGGCTTTGCATAGTCCACGTGTAACATAACAGACAACAAAAATTACAGTTATCTAGCCACAGAGAAGTCAGTAGAAAACTTACCTTGTTGTCAACGATCGTGGAACCCAAGAGGAGTCCGGCATAGGAAGCCACGATGCTGTTCTCCATGTGTTTGCCAGCTTTGTGGAGAGCTACATGAATTCATGAACAAGGACAAGATTTATTCTCACATAATCATGATGTAAGACACAATTTATTCTCATATCATACATTCTATTCTCTATAAATGTAAACTCAATCATGAACAAATGGTAGATTTATTTTTACACCATGATGAACTTTTCTATAAATGTAAATCCAATAAATCCAATCTTGAATAAAGGCAAGATTTATTCTAATTTCATCATGAATTTTTCTATAAATGTAAATCCAATCATGAACAAAGGCAAGATTTATTCATACATCATGATGAACTTTTCTATATAAGTAAATTCAATTGTAAACAAAGATGAGGTTTATTCTCATACCTCATATAATTCTCATATCATACATTCTGTTTTCTATAAAACTAAACCTAATCATGAACAAAGGCAAGATTTATTCTCACATTATTACAAAGTTTTCTATAAATGTAAATCCAACATAAACAACCAGAACTTATCTTACGTTATCTAAACAGATTTATGTACAACTAAATTACAATTGATGGATAAGACCATCGCAAAGAAATTAACAAAGCCACACAAAATAACTGCAAAACTTTACAATAGCATAATCGCAAAATAAAGAATGAACACTGCGGCTGAACAGCCTTCAATGGCAAACAAAACCACAATTTGAACAGAAGAATGTTAAGTGATATAACTCATCCAATATGTGTCACATCACTGTAGGCAAATCTGTAGCAAATTTTATAAATGTAGTATAACCATGAACACATGCAAGCATTATTTTTAAACATCAGAAGCCACAAACAATATGCTACACGATTTATTGCCTGGCATCTATTTTGAACAATACCTATGACTAATGTTTTAATTCTTTCAGGCTATTATTCATTTATTCACTCCATATGATATATAACTGCAGTATGCACCTGATGAGATAAAGCGAAATATGCCAGGCAATAAATCATGCAGCAAATTGTTTGTGGTTTTTGTGTTTTAAAATAATTATTTTATCCAATCTTTACCTTGCAGCATCTGTAAACAATTATGAAATTATTATTAATATAGTTTACTGCCCAATCATAAGAAAGCATTCACTCCTTCAGTCTTTCCTTTAAAATTTGTTAGACACAGATCTAAGCACAATCACAAAGAAGCATTACTCATGTTTCTTCACAGAAGATCGAAGACTTTAGTGAACATGTCAACCTGTCAGGGTATGGTCAACATGTCATGACAAGATTGGTTACAGTCACAAGAAACAAGACAAGATCAGGATAGTATCTGATCAAACAAGACAAGATCAGGATAATATCACATCAAACAAGACAAGATCAGGATAATATCACATCAAACAAGACAAGATCAGGATAGTATCACATCAAACAAGACAAGATCAGGATAGTATCTGATCAAACAAGACAAGATCAGGATAATATCACATCAAACAAGACAAGATCAGGATATCACATCAAATGAGACAATATCAGGATATGACATCAAACAAGACAAGATCAGGATAATATCACATCAAACAAGACAAGATCAGGATAATATCACATCAAACAAGACCAGGATAATATCACATCAAACAAGACAATATCAGGATAATATGACATCAAACAAGACAAGATCAGGATAATATCACATCAAACAAGACAAGATCAGGATAGTATCAAATCAAACAAGACAAGATCAGGATAGTATCTGATCAAACAAGACAAGATCAGGATAATATCACATCAAACAAGACAAGATCAGGATATCACATCAAATGAGACAATATCAGGATATGACATCAAACAAGACAAGATCAGGATAATATCACATCAAACAAGACAAGATCAGGATAATATCACATCAAACAAGACAAGATCAGGATAATATCACATCAAACAAGAGAAGATCAGGATAGTATCACATCAAACAAGACAAGATCAGGATATCACATCAAACGAGACAATATCAGGATAATATGACATCAAACAAGACAAGATCAGGATAAGGTCAGATCAAACAAGGATAATATCTGATCAAACAAGACAAGATCAAGATACGGTCAGATCAAACAAGACAAGATCAGGATAATATCACATCAAACAAGACAAAATCAGGATATCACATCAAACGAGACTATCAGGATAATATGACATAAAACAAGACAAGATCAGGATAAGGTCAGACCAAACAAGGATAATATCTGATCAAACAAGACAAGATCAGAATACGGTCAGATCAAACAAGACAAGATCAGGATAATATCACATCAAACAAGACAAGATCAGGATAATATCAAATCAAACAAGACAAGATCAGGATAATATCACATCAAACAAGACAAGATCAGGATAATATCAAATCAAACAAGACAAGATCAGGATAAGGTCAGATCAAACAAGGATAATATCTGATCAAACAAGACAAGATCAGGATAAGGTCAGATCAAACAAGACAAGATCAGGATAATATGAAATCAAACAAGACAAGATCAGGATAATATCACATCAAACAAGACAAGATCAGGATAAGGTCAGATCAAACAAGGATAATATCTGATCAAACAAGACAAGATCAGGATAATATCACATCAAACAAGACAAGATCAGGATAATATCAAATCAAACAAGACAAGATCAGGATAATATCACATCAAACAAGACAAGATCAGGATAATATCAAATCAAACAAGACAAGATCAGGATAATATCACATCAAACAAGACAAGATCAGGATAATATCAAATCAAACAAGACAAGATCAGGATAATATCACATCAAACAAGACAAGATCAGGATAAGGTCAGATCAAACAAGGATAATATCTGATCAAACAAAACAAGATCAGGATAATATCAGATCCAACAAGACAGGATCAGGATATGACATCAAACAAGACAAGATCAGGATAATATCACATCAAACAAGGATAATATCCGATAAAAAGACAAGATCAGGATAATATCAGATCCAACAAGACAAGAGCAGGATAATATAAGATCAAACAAGAGGGTATGGCATAACTGTATAAGATCAGACCAAACAAGACAAGATAATGAAGGATAAGATCAGAACAAACAAAACAAGACAAGACAAGGATAAGATCAGAACAAACAAGACAAGATAAGGATAAGATCAGAACAAACAAGACAAGATAAGGATAAGATCAGAACAAACAAGACAAGGATAAGATCAGAACAAACAAGACAATATAAGGATAAGACCAGAACAAACAAGACAAAATAAGGATAAGATCAAAACAAACAAGACAAGGATAAGATCAGAACAAAGAAGACAAGATAAGGATAAGATCAGAACAAACAAGACAAGGATAAGATCAGAACAAAGAAGACAAGATAAAGATAAGATCAGAACAAACAAGGCAAAACAAGGCCAGTGTACAAAGTCAGGCATAACAAGGCCACACATGGCTAGAAAGACAGACCAAACAAGTCAACTCAATATCAATGAAGACAAGACATGGCTAGAACAAGGTCAACCAATCAAAGTAAGAGATATCTAAAATAAGATCACACCAAACAAGGCAAGACAAAGCAAGAAGTTCAGATTAATCTGGGCAAATGAAGAACAATCAAGACACGATGGCTACGACAAGATCAAGCCCAAAAAGACAAGACAAAATCAGAACAAATAAGACAAGACATGGATAGTATATGGACAGACCAAATAAGGCTAGGCATGGCTAGTGTAAGAACAGATCACATAATGCAAAACATGGACAGTATAAGATCAGAACAAATAAGACAAGACATGGACAGTATAAGATCAGAACAAATAAGACAAGACATGGATAGTGTAAGAACAGATTGAAAGGCATGAATAGTATTAGAACAGATCAAAAGACATGGATAGTATCAGAACAGACCAAATAAGCAAGGCCAAGACTGGATTAAGATCAGACAAACAACACATGGACAAGATTAGACCAACAAGACATGGACAAGACACGACCAGGCCAAACAAGTCAAGACCAAGAAAAGACTTCCTTCTTCTCTTTCCTGACATGCTAAGCAATTAATTTCCTGGATGCTGGAGTTTATGACAACACAAATAACGACAGCCACAACTGACCTTTTGTAAACGTCTCCTCATCATCTTCCAGAATGCTCTGATTGCCCTCATCCCCCTCCGAAGTCTCTCCTCCTTTGGCAGCTTTCTTCTGCTTCTCCTCCTCCTCCTTGGCCTTCTTCAGGTTGTTAGTAATCCACTGTATACCTGCTTCTGTCTCCTTCCACTCCCCACTCTTGTTCGGGGACTCTGGAGCAGGGGTATCAGGAGTCCCCACGGTGTCTTCCTCCATCTGACGGGCAGCCTCCTCTCTCTGGACAAACAGCTGATAACCACACAAACACTCAGTCACTGGTTCATTGATAGAAGAATCAACATCACAACATTGCAAACAAACCTAGAGATGCTTCATCTCTCGTAGCACATGTACAATTTGTAGGTGCTAATCATTCCGCTGGTATACCAGGGAGGACAGAAAGAGGAAGGTTGTCTTTAGCCTGAGGAATTAGGGCTGCCTGGCTAAGTGCAGTCACCGCAAACTGTGCGATGCAAGGGGGTGAACTGGAAAACATGACTGCGAAGACATGATACTGCTTATGAGTCAATGTTCTCAATGTTCACATCTGGTAGAACAGCAGTATTGTTCTAATATACGGTACTTGCTAGTCTCAGAATTTTGTTTAAAACATTTAAGATTAAAAACCTTGGTTTTTTTGTTTCAGTGACTGAAATGACACACATGCACATACATAAGTTCACACACACATGCACATACATAAGTTCACACACACATGCACATACATATGTTAACACACACATTTCAATCCCAGTGTGTGAGACTGTGATGCTCATTCACTACCACTCTGCCAGTCGCCACCTATGAACATAGCAGTGTGAAATAATGTGATATATAAGATATAGTACTTAGTACTCTTCTCTATGGCAGTGAAACCTGGACAACTTACTCACACCAAGAGAACAATTTAAACAGCTTTCATATGCGGTGTCTGCGAAGAATTCTTGGTATTAAGTGGCAAGACAAAATCACAAATACTGAAGTATTGGAAAGATCAGGTTGAGTGACAGTTTATTCCATGCTCAGTCTGCGTAGACTTAGATGGATAGGACATCTTAGGAGGATGGATGATGGTAGAATACCAAAGGATATCTTTTTTGGTGAATTACAGATGGGTAAGAGATCTCAGGGTCGGCCTCTACTACGATACAAAGATGTGTGTAAGCGCGACATGATTGATACAGGCATTGATAATGCACATTGGGAGCAAGTCGCCGATGAACGTGTTGCATGGAGGGCAAATATCAGAAATGGAATAAAGTCAAAGGAGAAAATTATTGCAGAAAAGTCACACACCAAGCGTTTGAGACATAAGATGGTGCATGATGGTGGAAATGACCACGTGTTCACATGCACCCACCGTGAACGGACATTTACAGCGCAAATTGGCCTTATCAGTCACACTCGCTACCGCCATAGTTAAAAGTTATTATGCCTTTTTAGAGCACAAACTATCGTCTGTCAAGACGGCAAGGTGCCAATGATATGATAAGATATAAATTTAGCATTGTCAAATAATATAAGAAGCTCGATCTTAGTAAATTTATCATTGTGACATAATGCATTTTTTCAACCATTTCAACCATTGAAGACAGAATACAAGTCTGCAGAGCTCGCGCCTACCTCAGAGTTAACGCAAACACACAACATCCACTGCATAGTGAAATTATGAAGGTGAAGGGCAGCAGGCTAAAAAGAGGACGGTCGTGGATGGGTCAAGCCGAAGACATTCTTCAACAGGTGTGTTCACTTGAGAACTTAGAACCTGGCGAGGAGTGGGTACAAGTGCCAATAGATTTCTGCACATCCTTATCAGTTTGCATCCAACTAGACAGAAAATGCAGACAAGAAAACCCGGCAGCTGTGGAGGTGGAAGTACAAGTGTTGATTTTCGAGAATTCGCTAGGCGGTGATGCTGTCATGTCATTTACACAGATGGGTCGGTCGTCCGACATGTGAGAAGCTCATGGGCCTTTACGGCTCAGGCCGGAGGGAGAATTGTGAAGGAGGACTCTGGTGCTTTTGCTGAGACCACAAGTAGCCTGACTATGGAAGTCATGGCAGTAAGTAAAGCAATAACATGGCTCGAGACACAGAAATTCACTAGGGCATGTTTCCTTAGTGACTCAATGAACATGCTCAAGAGGATAGAGATGGGGGAGATCCGAAGAGAATGGTTGCTGTCTCTGGAGCGGTCTCGGCTGACAAAGATTAGTTTCATCTTCGTGCCAGGGAATGCCGGAGTACAAGGGAATGAGCGGGCTGACAAGCTCGCAGGTAACGCTGTGAAGGGCAGTTGCGCCATGGACCAGGCTGACATTCTGAATGCTCTACGAGAAGTAAGACTTTTGCGAGAACCAAGTGATGACTGTGAATCTACAACCATGGTCAGACTGCGAGAACAGCAAAATAAAAGAGAGATGGCCAAACAAGAACACAACGCAGGATGCCAAAGAAGATTGATAAACCAACACAGAACTGGTGTCGTTAGCCGCTACACGCTGCGGGATTTGCTGAGGAGGGTATCCGAGCAATTATGGACTGAATGGTTCGATGTGCAATGAGGATGATCTGTCAACTAACAGCATTTTTTGTTTTTTTGGTTTGCATATCCTTTACAGGACATCGCTGTCAACGTCAGCATCTTTCAGTTGATTGTTGATTCCTTGGCAAGATTACGCTCAGTAGTTTGTCATTGCTTTCTGAGCGACAGGCTCACATACCCCGTAAGTTACTGACGCGGAGAGAATCACTACCGATTCTCGCGCACATCATGTTACTCATGATAGTATACAGGTTTACGGAGAATGTCGTGTAACCCCTCGACCAGGGAGACCAGTTCATGTGGTGGAATATGATTCTGCTGGCACCACAAGCCAAATCGTACTTATAGGTTAAATGTATCTTTGAACTTTCTCTCAGCCATCTACCATTTGAGCCTCCCTAGCCTTTGACTGTCCCCAATCTACCTACATGGCAGCAGGTGCGTGTCTCTCTTCATCTGGTTTCTATCCCTTGACCTGTCCAACATGGGAGACCATATCAGTAGCTGTGCTACCGTCGGCATAGCTCTTGGGGTCATTGGGACACTCAAACCCCTCTATCACAGTAAGGTGGAGACATGGCAGAGGGGTAATGCTTATACAGGACTGAAATTAACCATACTCATTTAAAATTTTACATAGAACAAAGCTTTGACCAATCTGTGCTCAACTATTTTCTGAATACTGAAACAATGACAAACAGAAGCTATGAGACTGCTATCTTGTCCTTGACAAACTCTGAAACGCCAGGTTGCTACGTTATGGTGCATAATGTGAAAGATGATAATGATGTGGTCTGAAACCTGCCATTTCAGCACACAAGTGAAACTCTCCAGCAGTTAGCTGTATAGGCATTTTTGCATCAACCAAGATTAAATTGAAAAGAAAAAAAAACAAACAAACAAATATGACCAACCTCGACAACCGCCTTGATGGCACTCATGGTTTTGGGTTGTGACTTCTCTGTGTACTTGACGTCTGTCTGCAGGATCATCATAATCTGACGGTTGGACTCTCTGTGTTCTACCAGGTTGATCAGCAAGCCAAGGCACTGTTGAGAGGACATGGGAAAATGACACTTTATGGTTTATCAGCAAGCCAAGGTACTGAGGGAACACACACGGGAAAATGACACTTTATGGTTGAATTGCCAAGGTACTGAAGAAACAAACACAGACATGGGAAAATGAAACTTTATGGTTGATCAACAAGCCAAGGTACTGAAGAAACACACATGGGAAAATGACACTTTATGGGAAGAGACAAGATGTGTGGTGGTCTTGAGCCTGAGGAATTAAATTGGCTAGTGCCATCGCATTGAACTGTGCAGGTTAGGGTTTTTGTTTGTGTGTGTGTGTGTGTGTTACATGACAGAAAAACATCCATCCTCTCACTGAGGATTCGAACCCAGTTCTCCCAAATGGGAACCTGATATTCTAGCCACTCAGCCAGATCCTCCTCACTTAAATACTATACTTTCCAAATTACCATGGCATTTAATAAAGCCAATGTATTTCAGTTTCCCAGACAAGATGCTACTTATGAGTTAATTTTCTGAATGTTCAAATCTGGTATGCAACAAAAGAGAAAGCAAATATATACCTAAATATGCAGCAAAATATACCTAATTGTTTCCAGTTCAAATCTGGTAGAACATCAGTATTGTTCTAATATACGGTATTTGCTAGTCTCAGAATTTTGCTTTGAAACATTTAAGATTAAAAAGCCTTGATTTTCTGTTTCAGTGAATGTGAAATGACCCATGACTCACATCTATATTTTGTCACAGGAGAAGATGCCTGTTCTCAATATTACAGAGAGACTTTAATTTATCATTAATACTTTAAGTACAGTTCTAGTCACTGCAATACTTCTCAAACATATAGATTTGTACTCAACTCTAAAACAGACCAAGCTAGTTCTAGCAATACTTCTCAAACATATATATATATATCTATATTTTAATAAATCCTAAAACAAGATTGTCTAACGGTAGATGATGCCATTCAGGCCTGAGTGTTAGGCCTTCCCACATTCAGGCCTGAGTGATAGGCCTTCCCACATTCAGGCCTGAGTGTTAGGCCTTCCCACAGTCAGGCCTGAGTGTTAGGCCTTCCCACATTCAGGCCTGAGTGTTAGGCCTTCCCACATTCTAAGCCAGGGCATCATGAGCTAGGTGACCAGATCCTGATGTGACCGGAAAATTCTAAAAAGTGTACCCATTTTCGGGGACTAGATCAATCCCAGAGGTGTGCTGATTAAAACAAGTAACCCTGCCACAGCTGAAATTTGAACCGGGACCTCTGTCCTGGCAGACAGCAGCACTCCCAATGATTGACTCTAATAATTACTGGTCCGCGCATCATGTCTATCTGGACCACTGTCCTGGCAGACAGCAGCAATCCCAATGACTGACTCGAATAATTACTGGTCCGCACATCATGTCTATCTGGACCACTGTCCTGGCAGACTGCAGCACTCCCAATGACTGACTCGAATAATTACTGGTCCGCACATCATGTCTATCTGGACCACTGTCCTGGCAGACTGCAGCACTCCCAATGACTGACTCGAATAATTACTGGTCCGCACATCATGCCTATCTGGACCACTGTCCTGGCAGACAGCAGCACTCCCAATGACTGACTCGAATAATTACTGGTCCGCACATCATGTCTATCTGAGCTTTCAGGTCGACCCAGCCTAAAACAGGCAGCAAAATGTCATGGGGACGAACGAACAAACAAACTTTATTTCCAAAGGGTCACAAATTGGGCACGCAGGCCCGTCTTACATTCGGCCCTTCCAATCACTCATCTTTTGTTCATCACTGTGCATGTTACATTCACATAGGAAAACAAACATTGTCAAATGAATGGTGTAAACATAAGCAAAGCATATTACCATGTTATGAGACAGGCAGGCAGGTGTACACAAGTACATTCATAAACACATACATACAATCCTGCATACACACTTACATCATTTACCCAAACTCTCACAGTTATGCACCCACTCGATAACAAGCACATACACACTACCTCACATACACAAATACTTTCTCACAATCACAAACCCACTAAATCCATCCACCCACAGGAAGTACAGGTGACTGGCACAACACTGTCCACATCACCCACTGAGTTTTGATTGGTTGATATAAATATGCAGCTGGCACCTTATACCCAATATTCCTCTAGCTGTGTAACAGGCTCCTTGTTTCCTTTTTTTTTTTAAATAAACATTAGCTATATTTTAAAATCTAATACAGAATAGTCATAAAATAGAGACATACCAATACAGCCAAATCAAACCTCTGCTCCACTGGGACACACCAATTTGTCGTCGTTAAACACCGTACAATGGTTTCCATCAACGACGTCTCCACCTCCAAGTCCAGATTTCCCAGTTCTGAAAGCCAAAATGTCAGAACTTGAAACAGCCAACACTAAATATTCAAATGTGTCAAACTTCACTGCTTTATTACAAAATGAAACAAACCCCAGACATTCACAACAGAAAGCAAGTGCGAAAACACAGCACTTCACCACGCTGAATATCGTCTCAGTAAGTCAATCAACGGAAACCAGACGAGGAATTTGTCAGTTTCACACAAACACAACCTTAAGTGATAGGATGGGTTTTGTGGCTAGAGCCTTCATCAGCACACAAACAATACACAGATATTAAAACAATTACACAAAAATGGTTTAAAGACAAGAGAATTGACTTCATTGCAGTCATGGCTCGTCTCTTTCCTCAGAGTGATCTACCAAAATAATTGCACACAAGCACAAACACCATAGTTCCAGAAGCAATCTCCAGAAGTCTCTGAGAACTCGTGAACGAATTGATGGAGTCTGTTAACAAACCCATGCCCCTCAGAGTGTGAGACAGACCGCTTAACCACTTCATCACAAAGACCCTCAAACAAAAGATAGTTAGCCGATGTTAATCTGTACGGTTATGAACCCCACCTTGGACATGTAGTCATTTTTCGTAATCACTGGGTTCATAATCACTGTAACAAACTAATGGTTCTTGTGTGTTAACATTCACCACAGAAGGCATGTGTAACACAACCTTAATTATATGTAACATACTCCCAGTAACAAATTTACAGTTCTAGTAAGTTACAGTCATCACAGAAGGCAGGAGAGCTAACACAGCACTTAAACATACAGAACATCCTCAGTTCTAGTAAGTTACAGTCATCACAGAAGGCAGGAGAGCTAACACAGCACTTAAACATACAGAACATCCTCAGTTCTAGTAAGTTACAGTCATCACAGAAGGCAGGAGAGCTAACACAGCACTTAAACATACAGAACACATCCTCAGTTCTAGTAAGTTACAGTCATCACAGAAGGCAGGAGAGCTAACACAGCACTTAAACATACGGAACATCCTCAGTTCTAGTAAGTTACAGTCATCACAGAAGGCAGGAGAGCTAACACAGCACTTAAACATACGGAACATCCTCAGTTCTAGTAAGTTACAGTCATCACAGAAGGCAGGAGAGCTAACACAGCACTTAAACATACAGAACACATCCTCAGTTCTAGTAAGTTACAGTCATCACAGAAGGCAGGAGAGCTAACACAGCACTTAAACATAAGGAACATCCTCAGTTCTAGTAAGTTACAGTCATCACAGAAGGCAGGAGAGCTAACACAGCACTTAAACATACAGAACACATCCTCAGTTCTAGTAAGTTACAGTCATCACAGAAGGCAGGAGAGCTAACACAGCACTTAAACATACAGAACACATCCTCAGTTCTAGTAAGTTACAGTCATCACAGAAGGCAGGAGAGCTAACACAGCACTTAAACATACGGAACATCCTCAGTTCTAGTAAGTTACAGTCATCACAGAAGGCAGGAGAGCTAACACAGCACTTAAACATACAGAACATCCTCAGTTCTAGTAAGTTACAGTCATCACAGAAGGCAGGAGAGCTAACACAGCACTTAAGGCGATGCTAACCTAAAAATATTTAATTCCATAATACTTAATTTCTATGTTCTTTTATGGGATAGGGTTTGATATTAAAGACTGCTGATCGATAAAATATTGTCAAATTGACTTTGCACTTAACGGTTGCTATGGAAACCAAGATAAACAGCGGCCATCTTGAATTTCTTAATGTACCTCTAAAACATTTATTTTTTAATGTACAGGCTAAATTCTTTGTTTTATGTGTAAGTAAATAGACCCTTTACAAGTTTAGTAGAATATTTTAATGATATCTCTTAGCAGTTTTTTTTTTCAAAATGTGAAAATGGTAATGACATTTTTCATGACATTTTTTTTTTTTTTTTTAGTGTAGCACAAAAACTAAAATGTAATTTTGAAGAATAATCTACTCACAATGTAAGCGATATAATAAAGAATATCTCTGCAAAGTTTGAGTGAAATCTAATGAATAGTTTTTAAAACAATTGTACTTATGTATAAAAAACTGGCGAAATGAGAAAACGGGGAAAAACTAATTATGTTTTTGTTTTTTATTACTAATGCATTCTTTTACAGAGAAAAAAAGTGTAAAACTGTATCTTGAGTGTTAAAATTGTCCTGTTGAATATGCAGGACCTCCCTCCAGAGCATGCAGCTCACCTTGTCTCTTCAGTTTGGCCGCTCGTACAGTGTCGCGTCTTTTAGTTTGTTTGTCCTTCTTGTACTTCAGACTATTTCTTACTTGCTTCTGCATCCTAAATGTTCCTAGTCTCTGCATATGCAGGCCTGTAGAAGGTCCAAAAACTGGGCAGTGTCTTGGGCAGCAGCAGCTCCAAAGTTGAACTCTCTTGCTGCAGTTATAACTGCAAACTGAACGCGCTTGCGAGAGGCAAAGTTGTCTTTAGTGCATCGAGCCCATATCAAGCTGTGTAAACACTCATTTGAATTCTGAGTTTGTCCTGACACACATCTACTAAGTAGTTTAGTTTAGTTTGCGCAGTGCTGTTCCAAGGCGTTTACTGACATGGTTGATACACTCCTCTTTGTCTATCTGAATGTCATCCCCATATGGGTTGATCTTGGTAAGTTCCGCAAATGTTTTGGTGTCACCATCAGAAAGTATTGACGTGTAGCGAAGTTTATGACGGGCCACAGACAGTCGCCACAGCACCCTTGCAGCCTTCACCTCCATCATTCCAGCAGATCCTGTGAAATTGTTGTCACAGTTTAGAAGATGTTCTGCCTTCCATGCTGCAAATTCATCTGGTTTGTCCCTGGAATGTGTCTTACCAGTGGTTTCACACACCTGGCAATATGTGGACATAACATGGGCATCTATGCAAAGTCCTGTAAGAACATCCACTGCACAGCCAACTCCAATGTGGGATGTGTGGCCTCTAGTCAGCCAAGTGCCATCAAAGCTGACACTAATATCTAGCACATCATTGTCATGTAGAGTTATGCCTGACTGTTGTGCATGAGCCTGTCGAACATACTTTACGGTTTGAGAAAAAACAGTGTCCTCCAGATCTTCTATCTTTGAATATAGTTTATTCGCTTTGCTGTGAAATGTTTTGTGATGAAGACCTTGCAGGTTCATGTTTTCACAAAAATTGTTGAATGTCGTTGCACCCATCCCACAGACTAATGCTGAATATACTGACTGGCTGTTGACAGCAAAAGATCTATCCCCATCATTACTTCTTGCAGATAGGTATCTTCCACACAAAGCTTCACAACAAGAGCTGTAAACCTCTGCATACACAGCTAATCCCTTGGTTTTCTTGCTGTCAGTTTTCAAAATAAGACTATCATTTTTACAAACTGGACAACATAACAATTTGATTATTGCCTCAATTTCTGAACAATCAACTATTGCTCTGTGTTCCCGTTTTTGATATCCATTGTCGTCACCAGAATCATACTTGCTGATAGTGGATGTTGTGTATTTATACGTATCTCTTTTAAATTGGCTTCGGGTAATAAAAGAATCACTTCCACAACTTTGAGAAGAACACGATAGCGCTGATTCATTCAGGTTCACTGTCAAAACACTTGGATTTGGAAGTGGCATGTGCGCACTTTAGCTGGGTCGCTTTCAGTAGTTTCAGAATTGTCTGTATCGTTTACAACGTTCTGATAGGCTTTTCGCTGCTTACCAGCATTTGCGAGGTGTAGTCTGAGAGATTACTTACGTTGAGTAGATGACTTTATGTTAAATTTCTTAGAACGAGGCATATTTCAATGCGTGTCAGTCTGTCGTCAACAATGAACTTTCAGCACGTCGCCAGGTGTAAACAACACAAAGCCGCCATTTTGGAAACCCACGTGATCAATTTCAGCCATCGGCGAACGCGGATTGCTAACGATGTTCCATATATGGAAGTTTCCGGAAGATGATAGACACGAATAAACCCGATGTACACAGAAGAGCTTCCGATTAGACGAACTCGTAGTTTTACGAACAGTTACGGAAGTTCACGACCTTTCCAGGGATACCTTACACGAGCGTGTCGTGTTTTCCTGAGATATCGTTGCTAGGATTTGAAAACCGTCAATTTCGCAACAATTTTCAATAATTATACGATTTGACACAGAGGGTGGGTTCAGTAAATTATGAATATTGCATAAAATAACAGTTTTGAAACAAAAACAAGTACAGAATCTGATAGAAGACATGATAATGTGCCTAAAAATGAACTATTCCAAAAATAGCCAAGTTGACCAAAAATCGATGTTTTTACTGCCGCACATCGCCTTAAACATACGGAACATCCTCAGTTCTAGTAAGTTACAGTCATCACAGAAGGCAGGAGAGCTAACACAGCATTTAAACATACAGGACACATCCTCAGTAACAAACTTACGGTTCTCATGAGTTACATTCAGCAAAACCCTTAACACAGCCAGCATGCAAGTCAGGATGGTGTAACCAGGTAATTCCTTCAGTGCTTTGTTCTCTTCCACATTTTCCAACATCTTGTAAGATGGCATACAAGTCTGGCACAGACGCAATGTTCTAGAAGAATAAATATTTTTGCTTCTATTAAACATCCACCAGCAAATAGATGTCGGTGTTGCAGTAACCAAACTACACTAGGAAATGAAATGTTCAGACTACAATCACCAGTCCGCGTTTGGTTGCATGTGAAAGAATGCCGCTGGAAAGGGCTGTCTCACTAATCAAGTAGAACCATTCAAGTATAACAAATAAAGTTTGCTGAGCGTGAAGATGATTGCATGTCATGTGACAATTAACTCACATTTCCTGCATGTCAATAGCTTTCACATGTTTCTGTTGTTTTGGGTGATCTCTAATATTTACTTCTTGCCTATTGTGTTTTTACACAGCTCAAAGTGCCAAAAGCAAGCAAAATCAAGGACCCATTTCCACACCAGGGTATATGGTGCTAAACCCGTATGTGTATAGACAGTCAGCACCCGGTGGGTGATGTGGTCAGATTCATGTGGGCTACCTTCACTTCCCACGACATCTCCTGGTACTCCTCTCTGGTTGGGTCGGCCTGGCCTGTTTTTAACATTCTGCTCCAATGTAGATTTGAACCCTGACCACTCGGTCAGAAGGCAAGCACCTAGCCACTATGCTAATGAAACTTTCTAATATGCAGTATGCATTACTGAGATGAGTGGGTGGCAACAATTTCAAGGAAGGAAGGAAGGAAGAAAGAAAGAAAGAAAGAAAGAAAGAAAGAAAGAAAGGTTTATTGTTTGTTCATGTACAATGAATTGTGAATGTAACATGCAGAATAGACAATTAATTTATGTTTGAAAACTGAGTGGTTAGAAGGGATGAATGTAAGACGGGCCTGCATGCTCAAATGACCCATTGAAAACACAGTTTATTCCTTCATTTGTTCATGTAGGAAGAAGGTAACCCATCCAATCATAGATGGCATCCAAGAGAAAATGCACAATGGCCAGGTTACCTTGTACAGGCCTGAAGTAATGCTGCATTCTTGTAGGAGATCAGATAGTTCTGGTTGTCAGAGTTCATCGAGCTAATCTGGAACAGAATGAAGGGATTGTAGCTACAGTCCTGTCCAACTTACAATAGTCAACACAAATACAGTCAGTCATTCAGTCTGTCATTCAGTCAGCCACTCATTCATTCAGTTAGTCACCCTGTCACACACCTCCAGATGCAATAGGCACATGGTGCTGGCCCCATGCCCATAGACCAATCAGAACTAACTGGGTCATGTGGACAGTAGCAGATATTTCCTGGCACCCATTTTATCCTGGGTCGAAGTTTTAAGAATCCACCTCGGTGCAGATTAAACACCCATGGCCACTGGGCCGGCAAGCGAGGGTCAGGTCGATACACTACCATGGCTGATCATAAACAAATATGGCACCGGCCGATTTCCAGCAAACACTCAATGGGAATGTCATGAACTTGAACCTAACTACTGCTTGTAGGGGAGTCATTAACATGGAGGCTTAAGTGGGGATGTCATGAACTTGAACCTAACTACTGCTTGTAGGGGAGTCATTAATATGGAGGCTTAAGTGGGAATGACGAAGAAACTATATACACAGTAAATTCACATTTGAAGTGGCATTCCAATAAATAATGCGGACAAAGAAAGTTAAAATGGCAGTATTTCCTTAGCAGATGTTATGATGACAAGTTTGCTGAGCCAGATAAAATATGTTTCACTTAAGAAGGACTATACAGATCCTAAACAATCCAGAGGTGAGGAAAAGACACACGCACTGAAAGGACACATTAAGAACACACTAGTAATCGGGCCAAGGATTTTGAATCCAACAGTATCCATAACAGTGTTCAGGAAATCAACTCAGTCTGCTGCTCTATCATCTACGCGCTGTTTGAAGTGAGCAGCAGCCACCACTCTCATCGCTGCCTTGTCTTCATGGGCTTAATAATAATGTGGTCAACATGTTCCTTAAAACTCAGGCTCATATCAAAAAGTACTCCAACATAACCATGTGTATTCAGAAGCCTGGGTCTTCCATTCTGTTTCTGCAGTGAGAGTTCAACTGTCACACCCACACAAGAGCATGAATACTTTAAATGACCTGTATAGTTTTAATCTTGACAGGAAAGTTGATGTTGCTGTTTCCTTATAGGATTCAGTCTTGCCATGGCCGATGAGTCCATATAGCCTTGTTTTGACTTCTTTACTTGACTACCATTGCTGCATACAGTGAACCCCTGATATTTAAATGTTCACTTCTAGTGCTTGTCTATTTATTCTGATACTGGTCATGCTATGCTCCCTGTAAGTGCTCAACACTAGCAGAGAAAAATCAATCTGACCAGCTACTTTCCCACACTACCTGCTACAGGAACTTGCAGCGTTTACAAGATCACAAAACTACATTACCCCATTGTGATAATAAGTTGTATACATTATTTCACTGACAGATTGACCTCATTCATCTTCGGACAGCAGGTAGTGAGATCACAGCTGGATGAAATATTTTTCCCCCCACCCACCACCAGCCCCTTGAAAACTGACATCAGAGCACCACACAACTGCTGCATGAAATACACAGAAAACTGAAATGACAGCACTATACCACTGCTGAATGAAATACCTAGAAAAATGAAATATTCTAACATTAACCCCTAAAAAACTGAAATAACAGCACACACCAGTCAAATGAAATCGTCTGATTTTCCTCTTCCTCCACCCAAAACAGAACAATGAAATGATAACATTCCACCAGCACTGAGCCAAACATTCCACCAGCACTGAGCCAAACATTCCACCAGCACTGAGCCAAACATTCAAACACATCCCCATGCAACTGAGCAGAAACGACTCATGTACAATATCCTCGTCTTCTTCTTCTGCGTTCATCCAGAGAGTTTTTTTTTGGGACGTGATTGCATTGTGCCTGTTAAAGCAGAGCTGCGTTCTTGCACCATTAAGCCAACACATCCGACTTCTGCGGGCATTTGTTGACCGGGTTAACCTTCCTGGAATATCCTCGTTTTATTTTGTTCCTCTGGCACCTTGCGGTCTCCAGGTGATGTACAATATCAACATACTAAATTCTAAAACAAAACAGTTCACTTACATTCTCCAAGACCCTGAGGCAGCGGTCCAGCTTTTTGAGAACAGGCATTGCCTTCTGGATATCCTGTGAGATATCCTCAGGCAGGCTATTCTCACAGACCGTCACTGTGGATAAAACAAAGCCAAGATGATAACCAACATGGCAACTCACATGTAGCTATATAGTGATCTGGACATAGCCAGATTTATTTCAGAAATTAGTCTGGTACCCACAATAGCATAATTGTCATCATGTGTCATGCTGATAATCTTGGGTGATCAAGGTTCATCATCTCAAGAAACCACTAGTTTTGTATCAAGTTTGTCTTCCTTGTAATTTTTCCAATTAAGTTTGCCAGCTGCCACTAAGTTTCAAGTTTATTTCCACCTCATAATTTGCCCAAAACATCTGGACTGTCTACGTTTAATTTCTCTAATCAGTTTTTAATCATCAGTTTCTGGAAGGACTGTCCCATAAGTTTTTGTCTATGGCATATGATGATGATAGCACCCACAATCCTAAAACATTCAACAATGTTGTTTGTCCATCAAGAATGATGATGACCATTCATTTCATCCAGTGGGGTTGAAGGTGTGGAGCCGTGGTTCTAAAATGGCTGATAGGGCCTATTTTGGCTCGAAATATTCTTTGACGCACACATCAAGTTGAGTGATGCAGATACTTAAATGGTTAGTTCATGTCCTTTACAGGTCACAGCAGTCAACCTCAGCATTTATTGGTTATTTGTGAAGTAACTTGGCAATTATTAGTTCAGTAATTTACCATTGCTTTCTGCATGGCCGACACCTCAAACTACTGACATCAACGCAAAACCGTCTGCTTCCAAGCGCCCCCGGCTGACTTCAAATCCTAGACTCAGTATGTCGGGGAAACACTGGTAATAGGGAAAACTAATCCACACACAAAATTCAGTTCAGTGTTACAAGAAGTTGTGTGTATGGACTGCACTTGAGCTCAAAGCAAAACACAAAATACACCTGATACAGCTTTCAGAAACAAAACACAAAATACACCTGATACAGCTTTCAGAAACAAAACACAAAATACACCTGATACAGCTTTCAGAAACAACGGCTGACGAGAAACTTACCAGAATCTACAATATAGTCCAGGCCTCCAGCTGACCGCAGTTCTTCCTTGAACCACTCCCCAGCACGTCGTGATGTCAAGCTCAGCAACGACTCCATGGCAAGATTGCCAGTCTGCAATACAATCAAGACCAGTGTTATCTCCATGGAAGAGGAGACAAGACAAGCAGGTGGTATTCACACATGATACACTTCTAACCTGCTGAACTATCTAACTTACTGCTGACCACACCGAAACACTCCTTGACAATACTAACATGTCTATTAATATAAGGGTCGTTCATTTGAAACCCGTTCCAATGACTTTATTACAAAAGCATGAAAGAAACAACGAAACATTAACAGGTTTGGTGGAATTAAACAAAGCATTCATTTTGAATGAATTATGCACCATGGGTTGGTCAGAAGAAGTCGCCGTAGGCATTCAGGCAAGCATCCCATTGCTTAGGTAGGCAACGAATGGCGTCCGCAAAAAAAAGGATTGTGGTTGCTCACTAAACCAAGTGTTTACCGGGTTCATTTCATCTGTATCTGTGTGAAATCATTGCCCCTTGAGAGCTTTTTCTTAGAGGTCCGAACAAATGAAAATCACATGGTGACAAATCACGACTATAGGCTGGATGAAACGCAGCAAGTGGTTCAAACACCATCCCATGTGTTCCTCTTTTTGGTGGTCGGTCAATATTGGTGGTACCCACTGTGAACACACCTTCCGATATTGCAGTTTCTTATGAACAACCTTTGGAATTGTCCCAAATGACACATCAGATTCTTTCGCTAGCGAACGTATGCTTCGACAACGGTTCATCTGTACTGCTGCATCAATTGTGGTGATGGTTTTTTCTGTTGCAACAATATGCGCTTAACCCAGCCGTCGAAGATCTGTCGTGAACTGACGTCCTTTCCGAAACATTTGTGCCCAGTCTGTCACTGTTGTCTTCGACACACATTTGTTACCATACGCTGCCTGCATTCTTCAATAAATGTCCACGGGTCGACATCCTTCAAATGAATTAAACTAAATCACCGCTCTTTGAGTTTCTCTGGACGGATTTTGGATCAACCCGGCCACTTTCTCAAGGTCAGAAACAGAACCTATGCATCATCAAATCAAATCAAATCAAATCAAATCAACTTTATTAGGGTCACAAATTGGGCGCGCAGGCCCGTCTTACATTCGGCCCTTTCAATCACTCGTCTTTCGTTCATCAAGAGCATTATACATTTACATAGGAAGAAAAATAAACATTGTGAAATGAATGTTGTAAACATAAACAAGGCTAATTACCATGTTATGAAGCCCATCTCCCACCTATCCATACATCACCCCACCCACACAACCCCACTTACCCACACACACGCGCACCAAGGGACACATAAACACCCCCACCTACCCACACACACGCACACCAAGGACACATACATACCCCACCAACCGACCCATCCCCCCCCACACTGCCCTCACCTGATCCCCCAACCAAAACACACTCGCCACCCACAAACATTCCCCCACCAACCCACACATCCCACGCCCATCCACATCTTAACCCACACATCCTCTCCCCACCCACACCTCAAACCACCCATCCCTTAGCCACATCTCCATCGACAACATATTCCCCACCCATGCACACAATCCCCCACCAACCCACACATCGCACATTCACTCACACATCCCCAAACCATACACACACATCCCCACCAACTGACATGTCCCTACCCCCCCCCCCCACCCACACACACACCTCCCTAACCACCCATACATCCCCAATCCACACACACACACCCCACCACCCACATATACAACTTCCACCCACCCACACATGCCTTAACCTAAACCCCCACCACGCAATCCCCCACCCGCACATCACATACACCCCCTACCACGCACTATTCCCAACCCACGCACCACACACACATATATCCCTCACCAACACATCCCCACTTACACACCACACACATATCCCCCACCCAGATACCACACAATATTCCCACCCACACCCACACAGATACCCTTACCCATCCACCCCACATACCCCCACTCACACACCACAAAAATCCCCCACCCACACACACATACCTCACTCACACAATATCCCCAACCAACACACCACACACCTCTCCCCACCCACACACGCATTCCCTACCCGTCCACCAAACACACTCACTCACGCATACATCCTCCACTACGCACTCACACACCCCCACCCACCCACCCCCAACCAAACATCTCTCGATCACAATACCCCTACCCACACACATCCTCCACCCACTCACACATCCCACCCCGACACATACAACTCCCTTACCCACCTACACATCCCTAAGCCACTCACACACCCCCACCCACACATTCCCCATCCACACACATCTCCCACCCACACACCCCCGCATACTTCAACCAACAACCACAATCCCCTACTCACCCACACATATACCCCACCCATACGCACATTCCCCGCACCCATCACACACATCCCCCACACCACACACTATCCTCCACCCATACCACCACAAACATACCCTCCACCCACACATCATTCACACATCCCCCACCAACACACCGCACACATATCTCAAACCCACACACCATACACATCTCCCCACCCGCCCTTGCATCCCCAATCCACCCAACACAATCCCCTATCCACACAACCCCGCCTCCCACACATACTTCCTCAAACCATCCACACATCTCCACCCACATAAACACACATCCCCCGCATCCGTCCCATACACATATCCTCCACCCATACACACATCCCCCACACCCATTCCAACACCCCTACTTTCACCCCCACACATCCATCCACACATCCCACCAACACCCACAAATACCACTACCCACCAAAACCCACATACCCCAACCCATCCAAACGCATACCCCCACCCACGCACCCCCACCCACACTTATCCCCACACTCACACACATCCTCCACATACAGTCACACTTCCTCACATCTAGACACATACAAAATGTCTCACGTTAGTATTGAAACTAGTATGAAAAAACTCCCACACTTTACTCACACACATACACTGACACTTGTCATGAGCAGTCTCATAAAAATGTTAAACATGGAGAAAAATGTGTACATAAAATGTATGTGACGTAAAAATAGTGATGCTCTCTCTCTCTCTCTCTCTCTCTCTCTCTCTCTCTCTCTCTCTCTCTCTCTCTCTCTCTCTCTCTCTCTCTCTCTCACACACACACACACACACACACATTCACTCTCCCGCTCATTCTTTCACTCTCACGCTCACTCGTTCTGTCTCTCATTCACACTCACTGACTCTCTCACTCAAACTACAGTAATGAACATGAGTTTATATTATGCATGATAATCAATTGGTATTTAACTGATAATATGACAGATGAGAATACACAAACATATGGATTCGCGTGTTACATAACATGCGTGTTACATGACATGCATCTGCTCAGCTCTCTCTCTCTCTCTCTCTCTCTCTCTCTCTCTCTGTATTCTTTCGTATACACACACTCACACGCATGCGCGCGCGCTCACACACACACACTAACACATCAACTCTCCCACTGCCTCACTCTCTAACACACAATCCTACACACACACACACACACTCACTCTCTCAATCACACTCTCTCACACATACACGTACACATGAACGCATGCACGCACGCACACACTCCCTCACTCACTCTCACACATACACGTACGAATGCATGCACTGACACATTCCCCCACCATTTCTCGCTCAATCACTCTCTCCACACACACGCATGCACACACGCATTCACTCTCTCCCTCTCTCTGACACCCACTCTCTCTCTCTCTCTCTCTCTCTCTCTCTCTCTCTCTCTCTCTCTCGCTCCCACACGCACACACATATATAGTGAACAATTATAATGAACAATTATACTGAACAATTATACCAGTAAATGAATTATGGTGGCATATAGTCGGTATGGATTAAGTATTGAAAGAGTTTTCGGTTAAATGTGTAGGGACTCATTGGAGTTTTCAGATCTGGAGGCAGATGATTCCATAAGTGAGCACCAGAATAGGCAAAACATGTTTTGTATAGGTCCAATCTAGGCTTTGAGACATGTAACAAATTTAGGCGCTTGCTGTTCATTGCATTAGATTGAATCAGCGGCAGAAGATACTCTGGGGCATTTTGAGATATAATTTTATTCACTAATTTGGCTTTGTTGAAAAGGAAGCGCTTTTGTAGTGGTAGAAGTCTTAGATGACTGTACAAATTATTACTTTCAACGTGCTTTATGCCAGAAACCAGACGAATAGCGCGGTTTTGTAGAGAACATAGTCGTTTTAAATTAGATTTAGGGCAACCATCCCAAACTGTGGAACAGTAATCGAGATGTGATTGGATATAGCATGTATAGAATATTTTTCGTGTGCTTTCGTCCAGGAAGTGCTGAATTTTAGCAAGTTGGTAAACTTTTTGTGCTATTTTCTTGGTAAGAGCGTGAACATGAGAGCTCCAGTTCAAATGGCTGTCTATTAAAAGCCCTAGTGTTTTATGTTCAGTCACATTAACTATAGGTAACGTGCCCATGCGGAGTTCGAGCGGTGATCCAGTTATGGCTAGTGTCTGTAGTTTTTGTCTGGTCGTTATTAGCATGGATTTGGTTTTGCCGATGTTAATTTGCATGCGGTTTTCATTGCTCCATCTAGTAAGATTATCAAGTTCCTTTTGTAAAGAATTCTCTAATTCACTACGGTTTTCTTGACTAGTATATATAGTACAGTCGTCTGCAAATAGATCACAAGTTGTATTGATATATAAAGGAAGATCATTAATATAAACTGCAAAAAGCAGCGGACCTAGTATTGAGCCCTGAGGCACACCAATATTAAGCTGTGTGGGTCTTGATAGACAGTTGTTGAAGGACACGACTTGTTGCCTGTCGGATAGAAATGACGTAATTATGTTCACCATGTTGGTGCTTGTCTTCATTTGCTTTAGTTTTCTAATTAAAATATCGTGATCTACCATATCAAAAGCTTTTTTAAAGTCTACAAACACCGCTCCACAAATTCTACCGTTGTTGATGTTTAAGTGCCAGTTATCGGTCATTTTTGTTAGAGCACTATGGCAAGAATATTTAGGTCGAAACCCAGATTGACTGTTAATTATTAGATCGTTGTTAATTAAATGGTGTAACGTTATTTTATGAATGTGTTTTTCTAGTGGTTTTGATAGCGACGATAATAAGGAAATAGGTCTATAATTACCCAAAACGCTATTATCGATTGAGCCATTTTTAATTAGCGGAAACACTTTAGCAATTTTAAAAGCAGATGGAAAGTAGTTTTTGGCCAGGCACTGGTTATATATGAACGTTAAGGACTCACTAATGACTGGTGCAGCACAACGAAGAATTCTATTACTGATACCATCTAGGCCGTGTGAGTTTGTTGATTTGAGGTTCAAGAGATATTTATAAACGTCTGCAACAGACATTAAAGGAATCTCATCGGGAATATTTCTGGTGCACTTCTCCTCACAGAATGATGCCAGTGAACTTAAATTACACGATGAGTCTGGTATTGAAGACTTTAGATTCTCTATTTCTGATTGAAAGAACCAACTGAATTCATCGCATGTTATAGAATTTGGTATTGCTGATTCTGTAGGGCGTTTCTTATTGGTTAGCAAGTTAATAGCCTTCCATATATTTGTACTGTTTGAATTATCTACAATCAAATTTTTGAAATGATCTTTTTTTATCCTACGAATTTCATATTTAACTTTATTCCTTAGTCTGCGGTAATTGATGAAGTCTTTATTTTTGTGTGCTGTATCTCGCTCTCTCATGATTTCCAGCACTTCTCTAGTGACCCATGGGGATTTTTGTTGATTTTTGACTCAAACTTCTTTGATTGGCACGTGTTTATCGAACACATTGTAGACTGTCTTCGTCCAGAAAACTAATGCATCGTCCGGGTCAGGAAGTTGGTAAACGTGATCAAGGGCTGCTTTTCTTAAGTCTTGCAAAAATAAATCTTGGTTGAATGCTTTAAAATTCCTAAATTTGATACTTACATGTTTATGTTTAACCCTTTAACAGGCACAGCGCCTGATAGCGTTCGATGCGTTAAACAGGCGTAGCGCCCAATCGCGTCTTTGATGACTAGTCGTTTTAAAAATGCGATCTCTCGGTTTTCCGACACTTCCGATCGCTACTTTCACTTTCGCCGATAGCTTGACAACGTGGCCGCCATTTGTAAACGCGCTACAATGACTTTGAACAGACTTTAACGGACTTTTTTTGATAGTTTTCGGGATTTTTACGCTGTTTTTCAAAATGGATTTCGGCGATTCTTCAAGTGATAGCCGAGATTTCGCTCTGTTCAATTTAAATGACATTAAAGGGCACGAAGTTGATTATTAATCGGAGCTAGATATCAGTGCAAAGCGTTACTTTGCATTAGCAGTCGTGAGTCGGACTTTAAAGAAAGTGATTATGATTCTGAAAATGTGTTTGTAAATTACCGTATAGATGACGGAAAATCACAAACAACATGCCGTATTTCGTAAATATTTGTGTTCATATATGGATTACCGGCAACAATCACGTGAGTAACATATTCTGCATGCTTTTCCCTTCATTGTGTTGTTTATTTTACTAAAATCGGTTGACTAACACCTTATTTGTGATGTTTTTACTAACGCGACCCGAAATTTTACAGAACCTGAAAAAATCTTGCCCGTTCAGGGCTACAAAATGGACAAGCGTCTGCCCTGTAAAGGGTTAAGAGGTTTGAACCCAATTCTTGACCATGTACAACATACCGGGTAGTGGTCACTAACTGTACAAACAGGAACAGAACATTCAATAATATTATCTGGACAAGTAACATATATATGATCAATTATAGTTGAGGATGTGTCAGTAACCCTTGTGGGACGGTTTATTAGTTGCTTGAAATTGTAAGAAAGAATGATATCGTCCCATGTCTGGTTGGATTTAGTAATATCTATGTTAAAGTCACCTAATATCATGACTTCTCTACCTTCTGTAAACACTCTATCCATCATTGTAGTGAAACAGTCATACCAATTGTACCCAGCACACGGATTCCTATATAGGTATCCAATGAGAAACGGCTGTTGGCTGGCTGGCTTCACCTCTAACCAAACACATTCTATCTCTACTGACTCGAGATCACTTCTACGGGAACAGTTGAGAGAATTGGAAATGTATACAGCAATACCTGTCTCTAATTTTTGATTTGCGTCTCTTCGAATTACTTTAAACCCCTTAAGAGTGATTTCAGAGTCGGATATTTTGTCGTTGAGACAACTTTCTGTGATTCCATACACATGGAATTGTTTGCACAGTATTACCGAAAGCTCAGGTAATTTATTGAGCAAATGATAGATGTTGAGATGGCCTATACGTAGGCCATCTTTGTGAAGCCACTGATCGTGATTTGCGAACATTGCACGATGAAAGGATGATGTCGCTTGCGGTAGACATTTTCAGAGTTTTTGAAACTTTATTTAGTAGTAGTTAAGACTATTAGATGGGGTAGGAAAATGTCTGTGCTGGAGTGACATCATGAAAGCTTGATGCAGGGCTGCAGGATTGTATTGCATTAGCTGTTGAAGTTGGCGGTTCCACTGATAGGAGTGTAGATTACCATCCAACGAGGGACCACTGCTGTGAGAGTTACTGGAAGTGCCTACATTAGAAGCATACATCGGGGGCACAGCAACATTGTTTAACGGTGTCCCCTTTGACACAATAGGGGGAGGCTGCTTTATGGGCAAGGGAGGAAACAAACCATCATAGTTATCAACACTGGGATTTGAGCATGGGTTGCTATCCACGGCATTGTATTCCTGGGGTATAGGCAATGGTGGTGCAGGAAGAGAAGGAGCATTTTCTGAACACTTAGATGTGGCTGTCGCCGGGGGTGAAGTTCGGGTTACTCCTGTAACTGGTGCTGGTTGTTGTGCACGTTCGGGATATTTTATGTTCTTCGCTAGTATACTACTTCCTAGCTTGGAACAATGTATTTCTTCTTCTTCTTCGTTCATCCGGAGTTTTTTTTCGGATGTGATTGCGTTGTGCCTGTTTACAGCAGAGCTGCGTTCTTGCGCCGTTAGGCCGACACATCCGACTTCTGCGGGCATTTGTTGACCGGGTTAACCTTCCCGGGGGTTTCTTAGGACGTTTGACTCTCACTGTTGTGGTGTTATCCCCCATCCCAGCTGGTCCATATAGAACAGCCGAAGATCCTGGTCAACCCTCAAGGGAAGGCAGGGGCAGATCATGGGCATTCCCCGCCATCCAAGGAGGCTTCCATAATTGCAGAGCCGATACATAGCGCTCTGGTACTGGGCTCACCCAAGGAATCGTCACGTCCTGCACATGGCTGCTTAGCCTCACTTCCGTATATTGGGCCTTCCGTTCACCATAGGCTGTTCTTCCGGAAACCAGAAGTATGCAGTCTGCAGATGACATCCACACAGTGAGCTTTCGATTCGGACTTTCCATGTAATGGATTTGCTATCCAAGCAATATTCCATTTCGTGCCACTAGGACACTTTTCCACCTTTTATGAAGTCCACACAGTGGGCTTTAGATACGGACTTTCCACGTAATGGATTTGCTATCCAAGCAATATTCCATTTCATGCCACTAGGACACTTTTCCACCTTTTATGAAGCCCACACAATGGGCTTTTGATTCGGACTTTCCACGTAATGGATTTGCTATCCAAGCAATATTCCATTTCGTGCCACTAGGACACTTTTCCACCTTTTATGAAAGCCCACACAGCGAGCTTTCGATTTGTACTTTCCACATAATGGATTTGCTATCCAAGCAATATTCCATTTCATGCCTCTGGGTCTTCATGCACCTTTAAATGTCAACCTGTATGTAGTTAAAGTAAGCTGCGGTCAACTTGAGCTTGTTGATATCTCCATAGAGCTTGTCCTCAAATGAAGCAGGTGTGGGCCAAAATATCTTTCTCTGTTCTGCATACGTTGGGCAATCCTGCAGCAAATGTTTTGCTGTCATTTTTCCAGTTCTACAATTACATTCATCGGTATCTCCTATCTTTAGTTTATTGAACAAGTGGTATTTCAGCCTGTTATGTCCTGTGCGGAGTCTGAAGATTGCTACTTGTTCTCTTCGGTCGAGTTTGTAATATGCATCATCCTTCTGATGGCCTGGATGCTCAGATTCCCATTTGGTTCTATAAGTGCTTTTTATCAACCTCTTTGCCTCATTATAGGTTATGTCTATGTCAGGCTGTGGTAGTCGTCCGCCCTCTTTTGCCAGTCTGTCAGCCTCTTCGTTTCCAGGTATACTGCAATGTGATGGGATCCACTGTATTACAACTTTTTGGGATTTCTGGCATAGACCATGGAGTGCTGCTCTTAGGTCAGTTAGTTCTGTGCTGTTATTGCTCTTGAGTATTGAGACAGCTGACTTTGCATCTGTGAAGATAGCTATTTGCTTCTCTTTATTTTCCTCCACCAGGAGCATTTCCTGCTGCAGTTTTCAAAGCCTCTACCTCCGCTTTGAAGTTACTTGAAAATTTTCCAGTTGCCATTGAATGTGTTTTTTTCACTCCATTTTTTAAATTTAGGAGAATTCCTCCTCCTCCATTCTCTATTGAATTTTTGGCTGATCCATCTGTATATGCATGGGTCCAATTCCTGCTTGGGTAATGTTCTTTTATGTAGTTTAGGGTTATTTCTCTTCTTTCGGTTTCATGCTGAGTGTTCTTTTTCTCAATACCAGGAATGTTTTCTATCATCTCAGGCAGTTGCTGCTGTCTCCAAGCTGGGAACTTGTGTGCATTGTGTATGGGCTTGACTGTTGATATGTTAAGTATAGGATCTGCCCTAATCCTTCGTTTGCAGTTTCTACAAAGTTGCTACGCTTCAGTCTTCCCTTTCCAAAACCATTAAATCTGTTGTACATAGGGTGGTCTGTCAATCTTCTAAATTTTTCTGCTTGTTGCTGGGCTCTGCTATCTCTTCTATCCTGCATTGGTTGTAAACAAGTGATCTTTTCTAGTTCATTAATAGGCGTTGTCTTCAGGCTTCCAGTTATGATTCGCATTCCTTGGTTTTGGACTCTACTTATTTTGTTAAAGTTTGACTTAGCTGCTGTTGCCCAAGCTGCAATGCCATATTCCAGTACTGGCCTCACCCGTCCAGTATATAACTTCTTGAGAACTTTCTCATCTGCTCCCCACGTTGTACCAGCAAGCTTTTTCATGATTGCCATTCTCTGCCTTGCTCTTGTTCGATTTTTCTCAACCTGTGTCTTCCATGTCAGGCGACGATCAAAGGTGACTCCTAGATAGTTTGGATTTTCTTCATGGCGCAATATTTTTCCATTCAATACCAGCTTAGGTTGCTGAGTTTTATTTGAGAGGGAGAACACTGTGCATGTTGTTTTCTCCTCACTTATCTTCACTAGCCATGATTTGACCAGTCCTCTAGCGCTAATAAGGCTTGCTGTATTCTGCTGTTAGCTGTACTAATATATTCTTCAGATGTCCATATGGCTAGGTCATCTGCAAAGGAGGATGTGTGTACTCTGGCTGGAAAATTTTCTGTGATGTCATTTATATATGCTAGGAATAATGTTGGTGAAAGAACTCCTCCTTGGGGGACACCTTGCTCCAGCAGCATCATTTTGCTTGTTTGTCCTTGTACTTTTGTCCTGGCAGTTCTGTTCTCAAGGTAGTGGCTGATCCATTTATACATTTTTCCACAAACATGCATGTTTTGCAGTTTTACTTTCAGTCCTTCCTTCCATACTTTATCAAATGCTTTTTCTAAATCTATCCAGACTGCTAGTGTGTGCTTTTTCTCTTGGAAGGCATCCTCTATTTCCTGAGCTATATAGGTTATTTGATCTTCAGTGGATCTGTATTTTCTGAATCCTGCTTGGTGTGGTGTTAAGAGTTTGTTTTCTTCCAGATGCCATGTTAGCCTGCCATTGATAATGCGTTCCATTAATTTTCCTACACAGCTAAGTAGACTGATAGGTCGATAGCCATTTGGTTCTTCCAGGTCTTTTCCTTTCTTTGGGACTGGTATTAGTATAGCTTCCTTCCATGCCTGTGGGACTATTCCTCTCTTCCAGCTGTTATTTAGGACTGCTAGTAGTTTCTTCTTTGCCTTGGTGCCTAGTCCTATTAGCATTTCATTTGTGATTCCATCCTTTCCTGGTGATTTCTTCTTTTTTAGGGTATTCATTGCCTGTTCCATTTCTTCCATTGTTAGATTTGCCATCATATATTCTGCTGCTGTCTCTGTATTTCTATGATGTATCTGTTTGTCTTTGATTGCTTTCTTCTGTTCGGTTGTAATATCAATGTGGTTTGCATTTGCATAGTGTTCCATTAGTGCATTTGCAGCCTTTTTGCCTGTAAGCAAGGCATTTCCTTGTTTAATTGTTATTTGGAACAATGTATTTGATCCCTGTATAGTTTTTTCTTAGGAGCCCCGGACGACGAAGTAAAGTACGGGGTGTTATTAATGAAACTAATGGCATTGTCTTTACAAAATTTAAACAAAGTTAGATTGGCAGCATCGGCAGTCCGACGCTGGAATCCATAACATGGTGGAATGATGATGAAATGATGGATGAAATGAACATAGATGAGTTAGGAAATTTATTTCGTAACAGTACCTCCAGCGTAGATAGTTGTGAGGTGCTTATGATGTTATTATCCATTATGTCATTGACACCAATATGGACTGTCGCTTTTTTAATTCTCTCATTCACTTGGAATTTTCGCAGTGTAGCGGTAAGCCTATCAATGTCAGCGCCTGGTAGAGGAAAGATTGAAGTTGACTCGCTGTCAGAAGATGACATGCGATCACTATAGATTCCCTTTAGCAGGGAGTCTCCAATGATAACATGAGTTGCACTGTCATCTATAGTTAGGTCACGCTGCTGGCGTGTCCGCTTGGGCTGTTGTTGCCACTGACCACTGCGGTCTTTCTTGTGTTCTTGATTATTATAGCTTGCTTGCGTTGGTTGTTGATGCCCAGTAGTGGTAACAATTGAACTTTGTGATTCCTGGTCTGCTGCTGGAGAGTCTACACTTAAGGCCTGGAACCTGTTGCTGATATGCACATCAATGGGGTAGATGGATGGTGTGCGTTCTACAGGTTTAGAAGTAGTTTTGTTGATTGTAGAAACTGTCTGTATGTCATTATGCGACGAACATTCACTGGTAGCACACGCATCTATAACACCAAGGGTAGTTTCTGTCTGTGCACTTTTATTAGATGACTGTGCACTTCTTAGTTCTAAAGCATGTATGGATGCTTTGAAAGTTTCCTTCTCTTGTCTAAGGAGGCGGATTTCTTCTCGAAGAAGAAGGTTTTCGTTTTTAAGCACAGCAATAATATTAGTGGTGTTGCTGGTAATAAAATCTGTTAACCTCATTTCCAAAGCCTGAATAAGTTCACGACAATCAATATCATTGTGGCTCTGTGGTTCGGCCGAAGAAAGAGTGCTTGAATGTGATGTGCTGGTTTGATTAGATTGAGCTGGTGAATTCTGTTGTATGTCCAGCTGGAATTCAGTGTCTGATTGTTCACTAGACAACACGATTGAGGTTGGCGATGTAGATGATCGATTCATTCGCTGAGCTGGCGTGCTCGTCAAAATTTGTCCCGTCTTGTTCTTGTTTACATTGTGCCGCTTGGACACAGTTGATGATCGCAAGTTGGAGGACATTTTGGCAACATAGGCAGCTCGATAAGGCAAGGAATAAAATAATATTGCAGGCTTTTCTGTAGGTCGTGCGTGACGTTTACTTGCTAGCCATGCATGGTTAATTCTCACGTTGTCGTAAATCGATAATTGGTAAAATTGAAAAATGGGTGATCTTACCGTCACGATTCACAAAGAAATCCTCATTTAACTAAATACACATTCACATAAACTTGACATTTTGTGTTGTATGTAAATCCAGCTTTAAACGAACAAAATGATGGAGTAAATATACGCGCAGGCCTTTCTGTAGAAGGTGCGTGGTGTTTATCACTTGTTAGTCACGCATGGCAAAGTCTCACGTTGTCGTGAATCGATAATTGGTAACATTCATAAATTGGTGCTCTTAGTAGTAGTAGTAGGCCTCTTTCAGTCCTGAAGGACTATAGAGTTGTGCCGCTTGGGAGGTGCCTGTATAGTCCAATTCGAGAATGACAATCTCTGTCACAGTTTCCGCATCTGTGAGACGAGGCAAGTCCCGCAGTAAGTGACTGCTCTTTGAGCCTGTGCCGTCTCTCCTCAGTTTTTTGGATCTGATTGCGCTCAAAGAGCACCAGTCCGTTTCGTACATCTCTTCTCCAGGAGCATCTGTCTGTTGCAACTCTCTCCCACGTGTCTGGATCTATTCCAATGGTTTTCATATCTTGTTTACACACATCCCTATATCGCATTTGGGGTCTTCCGGTTGGCCTCTTTCCTGTGGCTAGTTCTCCGTAAAGGAGATCTTTGGGAATACGTTCGTCCTCCATTCGAGATACGTGGCCCAACCACCGGAGGCGTCTCTGCTTGAGGAGGGTGTGCACTGTGGTATATCTGCTCTTTCAAGCACCTGTTTGTTTGTTATGTGGTCTTTCCATGTTATGCCCAGGATACGTCTCAGACATCTTATGTGGAAGGAATTCAACTTCCTTTCCTGTCTTGAGTACAGGGTCCAGGATTCAGACCCGTAGAGTAGTGTGCTAACAACACAAGCTTTATATACTTGAGCTTTTGTACGCTCTGTTAGTCTATTATTCTCCCAAACTCTTTTAGCTAGCCTGGAAAATGTTGTGGCTGCCTTTCCAATGCGTCTGTCGATTTCTGTCTCTAATGAAAGATTATCTGATATTGTCGATCCCAGATACACAAAATCGTGGACGACTTTCAATTCATAATTAGAGATTTTGATTGACGGAGGCGCATCAGCATCTTGTTCCATCACCTGTGTTTTATTTAGGCTAATGGTGAGCCCAAAGTCTTTGCAGGCAGCTGCAAAACGATCGATGAGCCTTTGGAGATCTTCTGCTGTATGAGTAGTCAGTGCTGCATCATCTGCAAAAAGTAGTTCTCTTACGCATCTTGGTCTTATTTTGGGTCTTTGCCTTGAGTCTTGATGGGTTAAAAAGTTTGCCATCAGATCTTGTGTGGAGGTATATGCCTTCAGTGGCAGTCCCAAATGCTTGCCTTAAGAGAACAGCAAAGAAGATACCAAAGAGTGTAGGAGCAAGCACGCATCCCTGCTTTACTCCGCTGCTGATGCTGAATGACTGGGATGTTGAGCCGTCAAATAAAATGGTCCCCTGCATGTTTTCGTGGAATGATTTCACGAGACTAAGAAGGGTGGGTGGACATCCAACCTTTTCAAGGACCTTAAAAAGGCCGCTTCTGCTCACGAGGTCAAATGCCTTTGTGAGGTCGATGAAGGCTATATATAATGGCTTCCTCTGTTCTCTGCACTTCTCTTGGAGCTGCCGGAGTGAGAAAATCATATCGATGGTGGACCTGTTGGGTCTAAATCCGCACTGCGATTCGGGGTAGATTCTTTCAGCAAGAATGTGTAATCTTTTAAGGATTACTCTGGCAAAAATCTTGCCTGTAATGCTGAGAAGGGAAATGCCGCGATAGTTGTTGCAGTCGCTTCTGTCGCCTTTGTTTTTATAAAGGGTAACGATGTTTGCGTCTTTCATATCTTGTGGTATTGATTTTTCTCTCCAGGAGAGCTGTAATATTGCATACAGTTCTGGGATGATTGTTTCTTTGCTACATTTTAAAATTTCTGGTGGAATACTATCTTTTCCAGGTGCCTTGCCGGATTTGAGAGAGTCTAGTGCTTCGCTGATGTCTGTGAGGCAAGGTTCGTTATCCAAGGCATGCATGGCGGACTGTTGATCGATGGCTTCCAGAGCTTCTTCGCTGACAGTGTTATCCACTGAGTATAGCTCTGAGTAGTGTTCTACCCAGCGATCCATTTGTTTCGCTCGATCTTTTATGATTACCCCCTCAGTTGATCGTAAAGGGGCCATCTTATTTTTTTGATGGACCGACAGCTTGCTTGATGCCCTCATACATTCCTCTTATATTTCCAGTGTCTGCACAAGTTTGAATTTGAGCAGAGAGCTGTAGCCAGTACCTGTTCGCACATCTTCTTGCCATCTGTTGTACTCTATTTCTGGCCGTTCGCAATGCCTGCAGTGTTTTCTCTGGTGCTCTTACGGCCACATAAAATAAAGAAACTCTCATTTCATTAAATAAACAGTCACATAGACTTGAACTGTTGAATAGTATGTAAATCCAGTTTAGAACGAACACAATGATATACACAGCATCGTGATTGAATTGAGTAAACTTATTAAAATAATCAAAGATCGGGAGAATATGTGAAAACACGTCCTCTCGAAGCCGGAAACCGGAAGTCTTCCATTATCATCATGGGATGATAAGCACGTGCTCTTTTATTCATTGGTCAGTACTTATCACATGACTATGACATGATCATGTTCAACGTGCGCAATTATGCACAGTGCAGCACGAACAGATTTCAAATGAACGCTCCAAATAGTTTGGGTAAAAAAGCCTCAAACTGACCCGAACCCAAAATAGCCCCCTCAATATGCAAACTGAGGAGAATCTGGCTGAGTGGCTACCTGGGTTTAAATCATTGGTAAGGTGATGGATTTGTTTCTGTCTGAGGAAAAAATAAAAACCTTAACCAGCACAGTTTGCTGCGAATGCACTAACCAAGCGGCCTTAATTCCTCAAGCACAAGACCCACCCTGTCCTACAGCTGAAGGTGCCTTGCGTAGTAATTAGTTTTTTTTTAATGCAAACTGAGTCAACAACAGAAGTGGAGCATGTCCAGTGTCCTCTCCTGATCTGACAGATTCAAGCACTCATTAACCATTTGTCAGCGCTCTCTTAGTCTTCTCCACATTCTTTAAACACACACACAAAATCTAACAAAATATTTTACAACTCATTACAAAAACTATTTCATTACCAAGAATACCCTATGAATGTTTTGCTGTGGCTGTACGTGCCAGATTTCAACAATATACAAAACAGTGACATTTATATTGTGTAATGTGTTCAGGAAGGGATAGATATGGTGAACAGAAAACACTACAAGACATTAAGAGGCTGAGCACAGTATTCACTCAAGGTGAAGGTTACTTAAGCTGAGTTATTACATGTCCAGGATCCAGAACAGGACACCATAAACAGAAGTGAAATAAAAAAAACGACCCTACTTAGCCGTCTGTTGAAAAGAGTTGAAAACATAAAGAGATTGCTAGACCACTAGAGAACTCCATTAAGACTGTTTCATACATCTTAAGAAGGTCAGACAATAGATGTATTTCTAACTTGCAGTCTGAGTTATAACTGCTATTACCAAGCATATCTACTGTGTTAAATTGATGTGGCAGTAGAGCTGGTGATAATTAAAATGAATCTAAATTACTATTCTGAGAAGTAAATTTCAAAGCTTTCGTAGCTGACGGCATTGACATACATAGACAATGGTGGTTGAGCAGGGAAAACAAAATAATGTTTATAAATATCTGCATGTTGCAAGAGAAGACAAAAATCTATGACAACATGGAGCTAATAACAAAAGAAAAATGAAAAGAACAGGGTAGAGTGTCTTCCGAATGCCCTCTAATTGACAAATTGTCTTGGGATGGGGTGACTTTTCACCTTGTTATGGTTCAAGGTTTCCGCTTGATGAAGCATGCCAAGTTCATGCACTCAGCATGCTGTGACACTGAAAGAGGGTTACAGCAAATTCCCATGATGATGTAGACATTCAGCACCCAACTCTTGCACGCATGTTTGGAAAGCTTTCGCATATAATATAAATGAGTGTGCCAATTGCCAATTGGGATGGAAACAAAGTCATCATCACTCCCCAGACTCTTCATGTTGTACAAGAGTTCACTCAAACCACAGGGTTCCTACAACAACTCTTCATGTTGTACAAGAGTTCACTCAAACCACAGGGTTCCTACAACAACAATTCATGTTGTACAAGAGTTCACTCAAACCACATAGCTCCTGCAACTCTTCATGTTGTACAAGAGTTCACGCAAACCACAGGGTTCCTACAACTCTTCATGTTGTACAGAGTTTACTCAAACCACATAGTTCCTACAACTCTTCATGTTGTACAAGAGTTCACTCAAACCACATAGTTCCTACAACTCTTCATGTTGTACAAGAGTTCACTCAAACCACAGGGTTCGTACAACAACAATTCATGTTGTACAAGAGTTCACTCAAACCACAGGGTTCGTACAACAACAATTCATGTTGTACAAGAGTTCACTCAAACCACAGAGTTCGTACAACTCTTCATGTTATACAAGAGTTCACTCAAACCACAGTTTGTACAACTCTTCATGTTGTACAAGAGTTCACTCAAACCACAGAGTTAAGTGCAGCTCTTCTTGTTGTACAAAAGTTCACTCAAACCACAGGGTTCGTACAACTCTTCATGGTGTACAAGAGTTCACTCAAACCACAGGGTTCCTACAACAACTCTTCATGTTGTACAAGAGTTCACTCAAACCACAGGGTTCCTACAACAACAATTCATGTTGTACAAGAGTTCACTCAAACCACATAGCTCCTGCAACTCTTCATGTTGTACAAGAGTTCACGCAAACCACAGGGTTCCTACAACTCTTCATGTTGTACAGAGTTTACTCAAACCACATAGTTCCTACAACTCTTCATGTTGTACAAGAGTTCACTCAAACCACATAGTTCCTACAACTCTTCATGTTGTACAAGAGTTCACTCAAACGACAGGGTTTGTACAACAATAATTCATGTTGTACAAGAGTTCACTCAAACCACAGAGTTTGTACAACTCTTCATGTTGTACAAGAGTTCACTCAAACCACAGAGTTTGTACAACTCTTCATGTTGTACAAGAGTTCACTCAAACCACATAGTTCCTACAACTCTTCATGTTGTACAAGAGTTCACTCAAACCACAGGGTTAATACAACAACTCTTCATGTTGAACAAGAGTTCACTCAAACCACAGGGTTAATACAACTCTTCATGTTGTACAAGAGTTCACTCAAACCACAGGGTTAATACAACAACAATTCATGTTGTACAAGAGTTCACTCAAACCACAGGGTTCCTACAACAACTCTTCATGTTGAACAAGAGTTCACTCAAACCACAGGGTTAATACAACTCTACATGTTGTACAAGCGTTCACTCAAACCACAGGGTTAATACAACAGCTCTTCATGTTGTACAAGAGTTCACTCAAACCACAGGGTTCCTACAACAACTCTTCATGTTGAACAAGAGTTCACTCAAACCACAGGGTTAATACAACTCTTCATGTTGTACAAGAGTTCACTCAAATCACAGGGTTAATACAACAACTCTTCATGTTGTACTAGAGTTCAATCTAACCACAGGGTTCCTACAACTCTTCATGTTGTACAAGAGTTCACTCAAACCACAGGGTTAATACAACAACTCTTCATGTTGTACAAGAGTTCACTTGAACCACAGGGTTCCTACAACAACTCTTCATGTTGTACAAGAGTTTACTCATACCACAGGGTTAATACAACAACTCTTCATGTTGTACAAGAGTTCACTCAAACCACAGGGTTAATACAACAACTCTTCATGTTGTACAAGAGTTCACTTCAACCACAGGGTTAATACAACAACTCTTCATGTTGTACAAGAGTTCACTCATACCACAGGGTTAATACAAGAACTAACCAAACATATAGAGACAAACCCCAGTCATACTTGTGAGGCAAACTCCTATATACATGCTACCACCACCTACCAAGACAAATCCTAAGCCAAATTTGTCATGACTAACCCCATAAACATTCTTTCCCCACTTACCATGACAAACCATAAGTCAAACCCCATAAACATTGTTTGCTCACTTACCAGACAAATCCTAAGCCAAACGACACACATAAGTACATTCTTTGTCCACTTACCAAGGCAAACCCTCATATACATTCCTCGCCCACTTACCAAGGCAAACCCCCCATATATATTCATCACCCACTTGCCAAGACATACCCCATATCCACTGACTCCCCACTTACAAAGACAAACCCTACATCAGCTCACTCCCCACTTACCAAGACAAACCCTACATCAACTCACTCCCCACTTACCAAGACAAACCCTACATCCACTCAACCCCCGCTTACCAAAACAAATCAAAAGCCATACTTACGGAGACAAACCCCAAGTCAATTTCTCTGGCGTGCGTTTCCTGCTGCAGCTGGGCCAACAGTTCCATGACCTTCTGCTTGACCTTCTCCAGCTCCCTCAAGGTGGACGTGTCCAGTGAGCCCCGCTCGGCAGCATCCAGCTCGTTGAGCCTCAGCATCAGGTTGAGGCTGTCCTGATCCAGGTCCATGTTCAGCCGGTCTCGACTGAGCATAAACATCATGGCCGACGTGCTGAGAGCCAAACACTGTCAAAGAAATAAAGAAGGTGCTCATGACCACAACATGGAAATAAACATAGCAGAGGATTACAAGAACTGATGTCACAGCACTCGGGGCATTCCTATATGTGCTCCATCCTCATGTTCAACAGCCAGCGAAGAGTCCCAATACTAATGGTACCAGTAGCCATCTGATCATGTGTCCATCTGGCCTGTCCTCGGAGTCCTGAGTGTTGGTCACATCCTTTGGACACTCTCTGCAGCACCATTCTCTCTAGGCCATGATATCTATCTGCTCTTTCACCATACACACAACGACTCCTGGTTACGTCTGCTTTATCATGCTACAGTGGCAACCCTCGGAGGCCTCCAAAAATTGCACTCATGAACCAAATGACTAAGTCTAAAAACAAACCCACAATGTTTGGGGTGTCAGGCAGGTGATTGGACCACCCAGCACCGGAGACCCTTAGGCATGTGACGATAATATAATCCCTTTAGCTGTGAGCTGGCAGCTGTTGACAGCTCAACTGCCTCCCTGACAAACAGGCAGGTCCTCCTCAAGTCTAGCAGTGAACTAGTGTTTTCATGTTCGGGTGTCTTCTGCTTCTGCCTTTTACCCTCCAATGAAGCAGACCCTTAACCAACTCACACAAAGTCCTCCTATCTCGTGCCGCTCCCTCTCTGCCCATGTTATCCACCACTGTCTCTAATCCTCTTCTCTGTGTGTCTTTATGTCTCCCTCTCTGCCCATGTTATCCACCACTGTCTCTAATCCTCTTCTCCATGTGTCTTTATGTCTCCCTCTCTGCCCATGTTATCCACCACTGTCTCTAATCCTCTTCTCCATGTGTCTTTATGTCTCCCTCTCTGCCCATGTTATCCACCACTGTCTCTAATCCTCTTCTCCATGTGTCTTTATGTCTCCCTTGTGACACAGTCCCTTGTGTTCAAGCATCATCATGTACGGTTCTGTTGCCCTACAACTGAGTTGTGTGCGTGGCGCGACACTGTGAGCTGTGAATTTTGCGTTAAATGCTTTTACATCTGTCCGCGGTTGTTTGTAGCTTGAACTGCATGTTCAGAATAATGGCAGCCTGTTTGTCACAGAACTGACTGGTTTGCCTTATGCAGTAATGTGTGGCTGCTGATTTTCTATTGACTTCTGCTTCCACTGACGATCAACTATTTTTTGTGAAAACTTTTGTGTTGGCATTCTGGCGGCGGCATTATGCAAGGTGAAATGCTTTTACATCTGTCCACGGTTATTTGTAGCGTGAACTGCATGTTGGGAATAATGGCGGTCATCTTGTTGCAGAACTGACTGGAGTCTTGGCATTCTGGCAGTGGCATTATGCACAGTGTACCTGTGCAGGCTGTTGGTTTGTAGAGACTTCTGTTTGTTCCACTTTTCACATGGGACATGGACTTCCGGTCACGAACATGGAGGATAGGCAGTGGAACGGTTAAGGCTTCTGGAGTGTTTATGCTCGTGGCTACCATTTGCATTCGCATTTTCTCATGTTGGATTGGTAGTTTATGGTTCCGTCGCCCTGCTACTGAGTTGAGTGCGAATTGAGGTGTGAATTTTGTGTGAAATGGACTGCATGTTCAGAGCAATGGCAGCTGGCTATGTCCCAGAAATGACCGGTTTGTGTGCCTTATGCAGAAATGTGTGGCTGTTGGTCTTCTGGTGACTGCCGCTTCCTTTGACGATGAGCTGTTTTTTCGTGGAGGACTGTTGTTTTGGCAATCTGGAGACGGCATTATGTACAGTGAAATGTTTTTTACATCTGTCCAAGGTGTTGTGGCATGAACTGCATGCTCGAAAAATGGCGTAGCTGGCTAGAAAACATATAGAAATGGAACAATAACATCTACAAATATCTGCTTGTATGGCAGCTGGTTGTGTTGCATAAGTGACCGGTTTTTTGCCATTATGCAGAAATGTGTGGCTGCTGGTCTTCTAGTGACTGCCGCTTCCATCGATGATGAACTGTATTTTTGTGGAGGACTTTTGTGTTGGCATTCTGGCGATGGAATTATGTACAGTGAAATGTTTCTTTACATCTGTTTGAGGTTGTTATGTTGCATGAACTGCATTTCGGAGAAAAAATGGCGTGGCTGGCTAGAAAACATCTAGAAACGGAACAACATCTAGAAATATCGAGACTTTGTAGGCTAACAATTGGCCTTACCAGCCATACTCGCCACCGCCATGGATCGTAGTTATTAAGCCTTTTTAAAGCACAATGTACCAAACTATCGTCTGTCAAGACGGAAAGGTGCCAATGACAATGATGGTAGGCTAACATCTGGTTGGGAAAGTGACTACCAATTCCATCAAGGATGAACTGTTATGTTTCATAGAGGACTTTTGTGGTGACATTCTGGCAGCGGCTTTATACATGGTGTGCCTGAGCGGGCTGTTGTTTGTCGAGACTCCTGTCTTTTCCACTTTTCACATGGGGCAGTGAGGAACATTTTATGTGATATTCACTGGCACAGGAACGGAGCATAATGGGGACTACCCGTTGCTGTGATGTTGGAACCATGACTGACTAACTAACTAACTAACTAACTAACTAACTAACTCACATGGGACAGTGAGGAGCATTTTGCATGATATTCACTGGCACTAGATTAGTTGGTCAGAGATCACATCTACAAGTGTGGGTGAAGTGTAGTTGGGCAGAGATCACATCTACAAGTGTAGATGAAGTGTAGTTGGGCAGAGATCACATCTACAAGTGTAGATGAAGTATAGTTGGGCAGAGATCACATCTACAAGTATAGATAAAGTGTAGTTGGGCAGAGATCACATCTACAAGTAACAAACCTGGAACATGTACTTACAGGGTCAGAGCAGGCATCATGCAGGAGGCTGAAGATCTTGGCGGCCGTCCCATGGGCACGAAGATGCATTCGAAAGGCAGGCGAGATGCACTTACCGGCCAGTTTTAGGCAACTGAAAAATACCAACATGGACGCTTTATTTCATAACCCATGCTGTTAACAACCCAATGCTGATACTACACAATGTACTCTCTATGTGGATAGCCATGATTTGTTGGGCACGTAATGAGGAGAAATAAAGTGAACAACTTAGTGACAAATGGCAAACGAGCAAGGGGAAGGTAAAGAGATAAATACCTGGATGGCCTGGTGATATGGCATAATCAGGATAAAATCACAGACCTGATTCAAGACTGATGATCATTGAGATAGCGAACTATGACTTATCAGCATGGCGCATGACGAGATGATCTGGTAGACAGGGCGGCTGAGAAACATTAATTCCACCTCATAACTCGAGCAGTCTTGCTAGGTTTCACAGTGTGGATGATGCAGATGTTTACACAATCAGAAACAGATGGTATCCCCTCAAACCTGGGGTGGTGGATCATCTCCCTATCCTGCTCAGATACACATGGGTAAACTAGGCCTTGCGTGCACATAGTGTACTTTAACAACCTCTCCACAGTTGGAAATAACAAAAAAGCGTGTCTTGTAGGTTGACTGGGGACTGTCAAAGGCTAGGTAAGGCAAAGCTAACAGAAATGACTGTTGAGATCACATGCACTGTGCCAGATGCTTCACCAAATCATCACTACATGCCTGGCTAAATAGTACAGGCGTTCATGTCTCTCCACAGATCTTGGCCTTTGGTGTTCTGGGCCAGTTCTATTGACATCCCTCCATGCCATGGCTTAGGTCTAGATTGTCCCGTATCATTTCTTTCTGATGCATCTTTCCTTCTACCGTTCACTTGAAAAGTATCTATATTTGCAATGTTGTCTTTAGTATGAATTTCAGTCTTTTTTATGAGTAGTTCACCCAGTGGTCTATAGTTTCTTAATACTCCTCAAGTAAGTCATTTTGTTTAAAAACTTTTCCTTTACTACAATGGCCAACAGTTATTGCACTTTCAGCTATCATTACTGTGACATTGCTTAATGTAGATTGCATCGCTAAAAAGAGAGAGAGACGAGATCCGGTCACAAAACACATAATGCAACTTTACAATCACACAACACACTATGACATTATTTGCAATAACAGGTTGACGTTGTTTTGCCTAAATCTTTCAATGTAGAGCTGAATCTGAGAAATAGAATCCTGTGCGTTCACAATGGCCAGGTTCTGAAACACGGACAACTTGCAAATGTGAAAAAATGTGCACAGGCATTTGAGATGTGATTTTGACAGAATATGACAACAAATAGACATTAAATATCTGGAAAATGTAACAGAACAGAGAAGACTAATTTTAACGTCATTAAAAATAAGTGACTGCTCTCGTTTTACATGTCCAAAATATTTCAATTTTCTGGTAGTGGGAAGAGCTTGAGAGCGATCAAAAGGTAGTTGTCGGTTATGTTCACAAGTCTGCAATGGCAGACAGAAGATCTCTGTATAAAGACAATGGCTACGGACATCAACCAGTACGTACGATCACTGCCAAGACAAACAGGAATGGCAGACTACCTTTGTTACAGATGTCTAGTACCTTAAGAAATACAGGCATGACAGAAATAAAGATAGCGGCGCAAAAATGAGAATTATGGAATGGGATTATCAGAAAGCAACATGACCAACTCAAGGGTGAAATGCTTGATGAATGAGAGACTTGGATGTTAAAACTGGCGCGGCCTGGTACAAGAGGCACATCAAGAGAATGAGGGGCCTCGTCAACCAACACAGAACTAGCAACTATTAGCCGCTGGATGCTTATGTGTATGTTGGGGGGGAGGATCAGAGAATCTATGGACATGTCCGGAGTGCAAGGATTATACCCCAATAGATAACTGACTGACTAACTTGATGATAATGACTTGGTGATAGCTTTCAAATAATGGAATGCAGCTGTCACAAGCCCTTTGGGCAGATAGGAAACATGAAAAGATGAGTTTTGTTGGGTAATCTGTTATATTTTTCAATATCTTTTGCTGTATGGCAGTGGATCTTGGAACATCAATGAACAAATAAGAAAAACTTAGAAGCAACAGAGATTTGGTTCCTGAGACGAATGTTGCAAATTCCATGGACTGCCAGAGTAACTAACAACAAGTTCCTGAAAGAGGCTAATGAAACGAACACTATATACAACAATAAGCATGAGACAAACAGCTTTCTTTGGTCATGTGATGAGAAGAGAGGAATTGGAGAATATAGGGACTTTGGAAAGATCATTGGGAAGAGAGACAGACCAAGAGAAATTATGCTGGATGGACAGACGGTGACATGGAGGAATACCATCAGCAGAGTTAATCCAGAACACCAAAGACCGAGATCTGCTGCGAGATATGAATGCCTAAGCCAGCTGGCAGGACACATGATGATGAAGATATTGCATTATTTTTCCCCTTGGTCCTGCATTATACACTAAATCTATCCATATGCTTTACCACCAAAACAAATTTTGTAAACCGTACATAGGAAAGTGACATACCTAAGGCAGCGTATTGGGGTGGAGTTTGTGTCCTGTAAGCTATCCAAGAGATAGTCAACTTCGTCCATAAAGTCCTGAGTCTCTCCCAGCTCTTGAACTTCATGCGTCTGCTTGACATTATGAACCACAGTGTATAGCTGAAACAAATCAACAATACGATTAGACAACAAACTGGCTTTAAGCTGATTATATAATTAGAGTTAGAACTGCTTTCCACATACAGATGTCAATCATGGACATGTGGTATACAGGTAATAAAACCTGGACAACACAGATATGGTTTGTTTTTTTCAAAAGAATGTTAACAATACCTGTTTTGTTTTGTTTTTGCACTCGCTCACTTTAACTCATACGTACTTCATTTACAAGCTAACACTTCTAGTGCACTAGACAGATTTTAGCATGTGAGCTATTTACCAGTGTCCCTCGCCATCAAGCGAACCCAATCCAACTTCCGAGGTATTTGTAATTGATGTCCACACGTCGAGGATGAGACGTCAACATTTTAGTCCAACTGACCAGTGGAGGGATTGAATCAGTTACTTCGGCATCAACACACCAGAAAATTCAGCGATTCAATCATGCTGGCCTCCAACATTACCCATGAACATTAGAGTGTTGGTGGGGCGCTGAAGGCAAGAAAAGAACAGCAATACTGTGACATAACAAATCTCACCTTGGAAAAATAACAATTAGACGATATGTACACCTGTTGCACATGGTAAACATCCCCCAGCAGTTGAACATAGAAAGGCACCTATTAACTAGGTGCCACTAGGTCCGCATGGCCGAATGGATAAGAACGTGAGTTCTTACACATCCGGTGTGCTGATGCTGAGGTAAGTGGTTCAACCCCTACACCGGACAGCTGGACTAAACTGTTGACCTATCCTCCTTGACTTGGGGATGTTAATTACAAGTACCTCTGAAGCCGGCATGGGTTCGCCTGATGGCGAGGGCCATTGTTAATAGGGAAAGCTAACCCACACGCAAAATTCAGTCCATCACTGCTATAAATAGTGTGTATGGACTACGCTTGAGTTCAAAGCGAACGAGCAAAAAAAAAAAAAAAACTATGCCACTATCTTCTTTTATTCTTGAATGAAGTAACGGCTCTCAGCAAATTCAGGCCAAGTCATCCTATCATGTGCAACCTCTTTCAGCCACCTCCATGTCCTCCCCACTGTATTCATCTCTTCTCTAATTCTCCTCTCGTGTTTCAGGTCACCTTCTATGTCACTCACCTTGTGGGTTACAGGCAACAAACATTCTAGTTACACCATTATCAGGTTTTTTTCAATGTTTTCTTAATGTGTCCTACCTAACATCCGCTTCTGTTCCTCATCTCGCGATTCACCGGTGTTTGTTAGCTCTCTTCATGGGGGGAGACGAAGACCTTCATGATGAAGGCGGCATAAGGTTCAATCATCTAAATACAACCTGTTGTGCCAAGTCTGTGGTACTGCCATACCAAGACTGCTATACAGTGCCAAAATGTTACCAAATTGGACAAATAATTAACCATAACTCATCCAAAGCAGGCATGTTAATGTAGCTGATAGGGTGCTGCACTGATGTATTGAGCGTGGCCAAACGAGGGCCAACACTTGCGTTCCTCATCCACTAAAAGAGGAAGAAACTGCCCACCCATTCCTCTGTGCATTCAGGCATATAAAGTGTGAAAGCCCTGACACATCACAAGCCAACAGCAGGTTCCTGCTTCAAGATATATTTTTGTAATAACTCATCTGAATATAACCATGAAAAAGGCGTTTAAAATGCAACAAAGACACAAAGTATAGAAACATTTCTGGATGAAAAACGTAAATAAATCTGCTAAAGCAATTTTTTAACTCCAGTAGTTAATCAGCTTAACAAGTTAATTACAATGCTGAAAATTCATAATAAAACACATTCAATTAAGCACATCAACCCAAAAAGAAAAAAATGGAGACACCAAATACACGACAGACAACAAAGATACCTCCTTGTGAGTCTTGTTGACTTTGAGTGATGTGTACGCTTCATCATACTGTCTAGTTGGCCAGTGCACTTCTCGTTTCAATTTTGGGCCTTTTCCAGAATCTTTCAGTAGAACTATGCCATCATCATTCTCTTTCATTGCAGTCTTGTGTGATTCCACCTGAAGAGAGACAGATCTACAGGATAAATGGATGAATTCAACCAGAAATCATCTGTGTTTCCACCTGTAGCCCATGCCTAACCTCCAGCACTTTCAATCATTTACCATTTACATGACAACAAGACATGTTGATGCTGCCGTATCATTAATGTTCAATAGCTAACAATTACACCAACAGGAAATAAACACGCAGAACAAAATAACTGTGTACTAAATATATTGTGGCCAGTCTCCCTGGCCTAGGTGTTAGCGACTGTCTTCATAATCCTGTTTATCCACGTGAGCAAACGCAGCTGCGAGAGAATAGGTAGCGGTTCTTGCCACGCTCATTACTTATGGGATATGTGAGCCAGCTGCTCAGAAAGCAATGGCAAACTACTGAGAGTAATCTTGCCAAGAAATCAACAACAGCGGTAAGATGCTGGTATTAACAGAGAAAGTCCTGTAATAGGATATGCGGAGAAAAAAATAATATATTGTGTGCTAAATATATAAACATATAATCCTGTTTGTAAACTTCCTTCTCTTTCATCAGCTTAACAGACAGAAATATGTGTGTCACACAATAGAAGTATTACACGACAATAGTTGAACAAACAGTTTTATGCTAAACTCAATCTAACAATGAGCAATGTTTAAAAATATGAGGATAGGATATGGGACGAGTGAGAAAAAGAGAACACGAGGAAACTGAAAAAGATAGTAGAGAAGATAAAAACAGAGGCAGAGGCAGAAACAGGAAGACAAGGGAAATAGCAGACATTAGAAAAGAGCAAAACAAGAATAAAAGAGTTAGTTGTATATCCTTTACAGGACATAGCAGTCAACTCCATCATTTTTGGCTGTTTGCGATTCCTGGGCAAGTTTTATGTTCAGTAGTTTGCCATTGCTTTCTGAAAGACCGGCACTCATACCACTGAATGGAAACCAAAGCAAGGCGGTTTGCATCCAAATCGCCCAGCAGCTGTGTTGCGAACACAATATGCAGGATTACGAATTGCATTTGTAACCCTTCGCCACATGGCCGGCAAAAGAAAAACAGAGAAGAAAATGAGGACAGAGAACAATACTGAGACAGAGAAAACAAAGAGAAATGCAGATGTGAACAGATGCAGAGAGGGGTTGGAAGAATAAGGTGAAAGAGACAGATGGATGCAGTGATGAAAGAGATGGAGATTAAGGAGACAGAAAAGGTGTAGACAGAGAAGAGAAAGACAGAGAATGAACGAACGAACGAAAAAACAAACTTTATTTTCAAGGGTAACAAATTGGGCACGCAGGCCCATCTTACATTTGGCCCTTCCAATCACTCATCTTTCGTTCATCAATAGTGCATGTTACGTTCACATAGGAAAAAACCATTGTCAAATGAATGTTGTAAACATAAACAATGCATATTACCATGTTATGAGACACATCCCCCATGCACCACACATCCTCTACACACCCACACACACACACCCAGGCACACATACATGCCCCCACCCATCCTCCACTCACACACAGACATCCCCCATCCACCCACATACAACCTAGGCCCACATACATGCACCAACCCACTCACCCCCACACCTACACACATCTCCCCACCCATCTCATAACCCACACACACTCACCCACCCACACACCCCCAACCACTCAGCCAAGCACACATCCCCACCCACACACATCTCCCTGTCACCCCACACACACTTGCAGCATCCACACATCCCCATTTACAAATATTCCCCCACCCACTCACCAACCCACACACCCCCAACAACTCAGTCAAGCACACATCCCCACCCACACACACATCCCGCACCTACCCACACACACATCATCATTTACAAATATTCCCCCACCCACACAATCTCCCCCACATCCCCACACCTACACACATCTCCCCACCCATCTCACCCACTCATACACCCTCAACCACCCAGCCAAGCACACATCCCCACCCACACACACACATCTCCCTGTCACCCCACATATCCCGCACCTACCCACACACACACTTGCCACCGCCACACACATCCTCATTTACAAATATTCCCCCACCCACACAATCTCCCCCACTCTCTCACACATCCCACACCCAATGACACACACACACCCCACCCATCCCCAACCTATCCACATTACCCATCCACACATCCTTCACCCACACACACCTCACCCATACACACATATCCCAACCTACACACACATCTCCTCACAGATATACACATCCTCCACCCACACATCCACCATCACACACCCCGAACTGTACACATCCCCCACACCACCTACACACACCCACTACCCACCAACACCCCCCCACCCACCCAAACACATACTCCAACCCACACATCCCCACATTTTCCCACCACCCTCGTATCCCCTCAGAGAGATGGAGGTAGCAACATGAAAAAGATAAAGAGAAGAAGATAGAGAAATGAAGGAGGCAGTTTCAATTACTCACTCATCTTCCGTACACGAAGTATATGTTATGCATTATGCATGTTACATTCATGTGGGGAAAAAACATGGTAATATGTATTATGAGCATATAAATAATACATAATAAAATGTTAAGGTCGATAGAGACTCAGAAGGATGGATGAATAGTGACTGGATGGCCATGAAGACGGATAGACACACAGACACAAAAAACAGATGCACATAGATACACACACATACACACCCACCAACCCAACTTTTTTTTTTACCCAATCAAATATGACAGGCATCCACATAAAACTACACAGACAGATGAAGGAGACAGAGAGCTGAAAGAGACTGACAGCTGAGAGAGCTGAAAGAGACAGACAGCTGAGAGAGCTGAAAGAGACAGAAACACTGCAACAATCCCACCTCTTGGTCTCCCTCAGGCTCATGCTTGTTGTACCAGGACCGGGCGTTGTACGTGGCTTTAGCTGGGGACTAGAAGATGTGACAGGACATCAGTTATCAAACACGAACATTCATTATCATAAACTCTTCTAAATTATTATCTTGTCAACTGGCGTTGTAAATCATGTCACCTCTCAGCCCTAAGTCATGTAGAACAATTTATCAAATATTGTCCCTTGACACAAGTCCAGTGCATACAATTCCCATTCTCTCTGCTGTTTACTTTTCAAGAATCTACACGTTGTTATAATCTACACAAGTTTATCATGTATCTTGGCTTTTATCTTTGTGAGGGTCCAACTCCTGTTATTACTATGACTAATACTACTCATGATTTTTTTTTTTGTCTTCTTTTACTTTGCTCCTCTTTTAATGGTGGGTGTGGTGGTAGTGGTTGGGTTTTGTGAGTGGACATGTATGTGTATGAATTAGGGCTGTACCGGATTCAAATTTTTGAAATCCGGCCGGAGCCGGATTTGGCTGGATTTATGAAGTGAGATCCGGCCGGAGCCGGAGCCGGATTTACAAATAAAAAAATAAAAATAAAATAACATACTACATCACTTGACTTAGGTGAGTGGAGTCACTCGACTGTTCATTACTGCAGTTCATTACTATAGACATGACAATGATGACATATACTCATATTAAATCATTTAAATGTAAAATAATTACATTCACAGTAGAATAAGTAATTAAGTAATATTAAGTTCCATAAGTTCAAGATGAAACATAATACATAAGCACATAATGCTAATTTAGTAATTTTAATTGTTAGTTTTCAGTTTCAGTTTTTAGTTTTCACATTGTTTTCAGTTGGCAAATTATCAGCTCAGTTACAACTCACAACAACAGTACACTGAACAGATTGAATTTATTGAAATACATTCATTTAGTAATTTCACTATTTCAGTCAGTCTTCATTATGGCTGTGAAGTTGAACTCTCAGAGTCAAGAAGAGACGAGTTGTATTTCAGGAAAATCAACGTCTCCGCATTTTCTGGTAAAAGGCTACTACGGTGGTCAGTGATAATGTCTCCTGCAGTACTGAACAGCCTTTCCGATGGCACACTTGTAGGTGGTGGTGCAAGAAATACCTGCGCCAGTCTAGCCATGCTTGGAAATCTTTGCTTATTGGCATGCCACCATGAAACTGGATCTGACTGTCGAGTTTGAAGTGGCTCTGACAGGTACTGTGTCACCTCAGTGTTAATGCTGTTGCCTTCGGCACTTGCAGAACGATCTGCGGTGGGATTTTCCTCGACAATTGTGTCAAAACAGCTCCATAGGCTGGACTCGTACTGTGTGGCAGTGCTCACAGAAGTCAAAACACTAGTACTACTACTACTAATAGTAGCTGATGGATCCTGTCGACTGACTGTGTTTGCTGAATCAATAATGGAGTTAGCTGCTAACAGCAGATGGGCTCGTGCATCACTTCTACCACGTTCGGAGAAGAAGCACAGCTTGAATCGAGGATCCAGTAGTGTGGCACAGGTGTAAATACTGTTGGATTCAATGTCCGCAAATCTGCTGCTAACAGCTTCAAGCAGGGCTGCTTTCATAGTTTTGATCCCAGCATCACGACCTTCTTTCTGGAGGAAAGCCATGAGTGTTTTCACTAATGGGATCACAACTGATATTGATGCCTGAGCTGCACTTATTTCACGTGTGATTTCTTCAAATGGTGCCAAAGTAGCTACCACATTCTCCGTGACTGCCCACTGTTGTGCCGTTAGCCCAGTTACCGAATCAATTTCAAAATTTTCAACACAGTACAGGCTGATGCTGCGCCGTTGTTCTAACAGACGTCGTAACATATAGAACGTTGAGTTCCATCGTGTTGTCACGTCCTGGATAAGCTGATGTTGTGGTAGGTTTAATTCATTTTGAAGTTCATGCAAACGACTGGTTGCTGAAGAAGAGTGTTTGAAATGTCCTACCAATTTTCTTCCAGCACTGATGATGCCAGCAACATACTTTTGACTCAAAAGACCATCACGCACACACAGCTGCAGTGTGTGTGCAAAACATCCAACACTTGAATAGCTGCCATCACGAAAGCATTTGGCAATGTTGAATGCATTGTCTCTCACAACAACATGGCACTTCTCACGTGCAATTGACCACTCATCCAGCATCATTTCAAAATGTGCAAGCAAGTTTGTGGCCGTGTGATGTTCATCACATGCAGTACAATGGAAGACTACACTGCGGAGAACGAAGGAGTCTGTTAACCAATGGCCAGTGAGGCCCATAAATGACTGAGTGGTGTGTTCAGCTGTCCACGTATCTGTTGTGAATTATATGTAATCAGCGTCAGATATCATTGCTGCAATTTTTACCTTCAGACGTTTACACATGTCAGGAATGATATGTTCAGCAAAGTACTTTCTTGAAGGCAATTCATACCTTTTTTCCATTGTATGCATCAACTCTCTGAAACCTGGTCGTTCCACTACTTGAAAAGGCTCCATATCTATGGCTATCATTCGGGCTACGGCAGCATGAATGCGTTTAGCATTGGGACTGTTGATGTCCCAAATTTTGGCCCGGTCCCATGCCTGCACAATTGACTGCTGGGTACTGCTGCTTGCTTTGTGCAAACACGGTCCCGGATTCATCATAGATGTGGTCGCCAATACACTGGCCTTCAGTGATGCTTTCTTTTCCATCATTTCGTCATAGCTTTTCTTGTGCATCGATCGCAAATGGGTCTGCATTGATGATGTTGAGAAGTCTTTGGGGCGATCTGATCGTCCACGCGATAACTGTTTGTCACACAACTTACATATTACCTTCGCTGAATCATCGTCTTTAACCTTGAAGTAATCCCAAACGGCGCTGTATGACTTAGATTTTGATGCCATTTTATTTTATGGGCAAGACCAAAGAAATTTACGAAAATAAATATTCAAGTCCCACAAACTCATGAAGTAATGCACCATTAAAATTCAAAATGAGTGTTTTTTTTCTTAAAATTCTTATTTACATCAGCGAGAAATAGTAAACCGGAAGTGCTACTGTGCTATTGCCTAAAATTCGACGTGGCCTCATGAAACATGTACAGAAAATTCACGTGACTAGGCAACACAAATCCGGCCTAAATCCGGCAAAACTGGACCGGAGCCGGAGCCGAAGCCGGATTTGTAAAAATGGCCGGATTCCGGATTTGCCGGAGCCGAAATCCGGTACACCCCTAGTATGAATACACGTGTGTGGTCACACCTGGTCATGCACTATTTTTTTAAGCGTTCGCTCACCTTGAATTCAAACGGGGTCCATATATGTGTTCTTCTCATGCTCTGGACTGATTTGTGCATGTGGATTAACTTTCCCTATTACCAGCCTTCCTCACCATCAGGTGAACCCACTCCAACTTCTGAGGCACTTGTAATTTACGTCCCAAAGTCAAGAATTAGAAGTCAATCTTTTAGCCCAACTGACCAGTGGAGGGGTTGCAACCACTACCTCGACATCAATACACCGGAAGTTTAAGAGCAACATTCAGTCATGCTGACCTACCTAACTTAGAGGCCTGCATATCCAAGAAGTATTGGTACAAAATTATATCACACACCTCTGATCTCTTGGATAATGAGATGGATACCTAGTCTTCTTAGATAAGGGCAAAATACAGGAGGTTGCTTGCACAAGTAGTGCATGTTAAACATCCCTTGGCAGTTGGAAATCACAAACTGTAGGACGAAGGGCTACTGCTCTGGCAAAACTTAAGAGTGGAATCTGTCTAGAGGCTGCAAACCTGACACAGATGCGTGCCAATGTTGGACACACTGACCTTTGAGGCGCATAGCTAGGTTTGTCACATTCAGCTCAAAAGAGGAATGCAAAAGAAGGAGAAGAATATAATCTTGCACTGACAGCACAATGCGTCTTTCTTCAGGAAAACTACATATAAAAGGAAACTTATTGCTTGCTTACCAACCACCAATGATTTGCAGCCACATGTTACTAATGTTTCAGCAGGACAAACAAACAATATAAAACATACATCAGTTATCAGTTATCAGTTATCAGTTGGGGTATCTTCGTTGCACTCCGGACATGTCCATAGGTGCTCAGATCCTCCCCCCAGCATATGCATCAGCGTCCGGTGGCTAATAGTGCCAGTTCTGTGTTGGTTGACGAGGCGCTTTGTTTTCCCGATGTACCTCTCGCGTCTGGCTGTGCCGATTCTTACTCCCAGGTCTTTCATCCTGGAAAGCGATGTGGAATCACTGGCGTCAAAATCCTCTGTTCTCGCCATATCTTTAAGGGCGTTAATGACATCGGCACGATCCATGGGCTGGCCATCTACAGGGGGTGCAGAGCCAGCCAATTTATCAGCTCGTTCATTTCCCTCGACTCCCGCATGTCCCGGGACGAAGATGAAGGTGACTTTGCGGACAACAGACTTCCGCAGCGACTCAGTCCACTGTCTACGTACAGATCCAGCTTCGACCTTCTGAATCATGCTCATTGAATCACTTAGTACACACACGTTGGTATAATGCTGTGATTCCAGCCATATGAAAGCCTGTGTAACTGCCATCACCTCCATCGTCATGCTGCTCGTGGTCATAGAGTGGGCACCACTGGATTCTTGAACGGTTCGGCCCGCTGAACGGGCCTGTAAATGCCCACGCACTTCTCTGCTGCTTTACAACAGATCCATCTGTATAGATGAGCACTTCGGGGCTATCTGAGTGATCATAGATGAGCGCGTTAACCTCTGCATTGACAGCGGCAGGGTTCTGCTCTCTGCACCGTCTGTCGAGTGTGATAATGCAGGAGAAGGTACACTTAAAAGCTGGAGGCACCGGCACCCATTCCTTGCCGGGGTTGATATTGGTAAGACTGCAGACCTGTCCGACGACATCTTCCGCCCGACCCATCCATGATTTGCCCCTCTTTAGCCTGTCACCCTTTTCTCTGAATACAGCGTCATGCAGAGGGTGCTGCTCATCTGCACTTATTTTAAGTATGCACGAGCTCTCCAGATCTTGATCCTGTGTTCCATTGTCGGGAAGTCAAGGAGGTATCTCATTGCTACACAGCTGGTGTCTCTCGTGCAGCCCAAAATGATGCGCATGGCTTCGTTTTGTACCTTTTCAAGTCTTCCAATCTGTGTAGGGCTGACAGTGAGGATGGCCAGGGCATACTCGATGCGTGAAAGCACAAGTCCTTGGAACAGAAGTAATAGCAGTCTTTGCTCGATATTGGCAGTCGCCATGACTCTCATTGCTGCCAAACCTTTTCGAGCCTTCGTTATGACATAGTCGACATGATCTTTGAAGGACAGGCTACGATCAAGATATGTCATTGACTGGGTTCTACTCAGAATGCTCCCATCCATTCTTACTGCCGGCAGGTCTGTTTTCACAATATGGTTGTTTAGCGAGAACCATGTAACCGTTGCCTTTGCAGGGTTGACAAGGGCATCGGCATCAGCACACCATGAGGAAATTCGATCTAGTTCGCCCTGCATATAGTTGGCAACCGCCTGTCTATCTCGACCCTGTCGATACACGAGGATGTCGTCAACGAATGATAGAGTCCTACCCCTCCCATCCAACTGTTGTTCAGTGATCGGCACCGTATACACGTTGAATAGTACTGGTGACAGTGGTGAACCCTGTGGCAATCCTGGACATATCGTTATCGGCTCAGAAGACCAACTCCCGCATCTTAGCACCACCTTCCTTTGGAGTAGAACTGCAGCTATCCATCGTACAAGGTGAGGGTGCACTTTCAGTCTGAGGAGGGTTTGCATCAAGTGCTCGAAAGATACTCTGTTATATGCGTCCTCTAAGTCTATGGCGGCCGCACATGTCTCTTCTCTGACCTGAAATCCTTCATAAACATCTTGAGCAAAGACCGCCACATTCAGCCATGACTCTTTGTTGCGTCTGTATCCTCCATGTGTGGGCGGGAAGCAGCCGAGCTGTTCCAAGTCCCAAGCAAGTCTGTGTGCTACAATTTTCTCCAGTAGCTTGCCAACAGTATTCTGCATCGTAATGATTCTGTAGCCGCTTATCTTGGAGTGGTCTTTGTTCGGTTTTGGCAGCGGCAGCAAGTAGCTGTGTAGCCATTCTTCTTTGACCTGAACATACATAAGACCAAGAAGCTACCCATGGGTGTATTCCAGACCTTCATGGTCCTAACCAATCAAAACAATGCCAAACAAATATCCAGCTGGAGCTAAGGAGCTCGTTCTTTATGCGACGCTTTCGGCGGGTCGTCCTGCGGATAGAGGCAGAGCCACGTGAGAAAACCCGGGTCAATGAGGTCTTTCTGGTGACTGCCGATTCCACTGACGTTGAACTGTGGTTTCCGTGGAGGACTTTTGTGTTGGCATTCTGGCGGCGGCATTATGCACAGTATACCTGTGCGGGCTGTTAGATTGCAGAGACTCCTGTCTGTTCCACTTTTCACATTGGGAGCACTTTGTGTGATATTCACTGGCACAGGAACGGAGCATAATGGGGCGACCCGTTGCTGTGAAGTTGGAACCTCGACTAACTAACTAACTGATCTTGGTCCCTGGGAATCAACATCCTAGCATTCCAGGCAAACCAGTTGCCGCTCAGTATCTTCCAGCAAATGTAATGTGTCGATGCTGACTGTCCCAGTAACACACTGGCTGTAAACACTTCAGATTTTCCCCCTTATGTGTCCCTCCTTGCTGGAACCACACTTAAAACCAAATTCAAATAACCTTAAATATGTTTCATATATTCTATATATTCTATATATTCCGGTATTCTATCTTCTGCTGGCAGTCATTCATAAACAGTCTTCACTATAACTCTGGCTCCTGTCTTACATGACCAGCTGTAAGCGTACATGCTGGTCTATGTATCTGGTAAATGCCCATCACAGGTGGTGGGAGATGGCAGATAAAACTAAACATAGTCAGGAGCCCACACCTTTTTCTCAGAAGGCAGCAGATTTATTTTTGCAAATACAGGCTAAGAAAATGACTGAAGTATCAGGCACCAGGTAGAAATTTGTAGGCGCCATCGCATCTGGACTCCTGGATTTTTCTACCCCTGTGGGGAGGTCTAATATATAACTACCAGATGGACAGATGTCAGGCAGGTGAAATGCCGTCTGGCAACTTCATTTTAAATTGTATCTAGACATCTGACTACCTCTTTCCTGTTTCTGGGAATACCAATTGCATCTATGTCTAATTTTTTTTTTTTTCAACAAGCCACGCCTAGACTATTTTCTGGAGTATTCAGGGATACTGTCATCAATCACCTACAAAGAAGCATTTGCCAAGAGTTTTCTCACGTACAAGGGATTTCAACCCGCACGCACCACTAAAGATACAAGTGAGTCAACCAGAGGTAGGAAAAAACTAAACAGAATTCAGGGGCTAATAGTTTTTTTTAAATAGGGGTTAAGAAAATGACTGAAAATGCAGATACCATGGGGTTAGACACCCTGGATTGTTCTAGCCCTAGAGTCAACACACCAACAATACAAACTTAATACACTGGGACCTGAGGGTTTGATCCCAGTCTTCTAGAGGATTCACCACCAGCCAACAAAAGCCGCCAATGCCAGCACACACTAACTAGTCACTAAGCCACCGCTGTGATGAAATGCCTCGGATGGGTTTCAGAATACCTATCTCCTTCCTCAAGAGAGGAGAGAGAGAGAGAGAGAGAGAGAGAGAGAGAGAGAGAGAGAGAGAGAGAGAGAGAGAGAGAGAGAGAGAGAGAGAGAAACAAGATGCTAGCAATTAGCTTATCAGACAGACATCCCAAGGCAAAAAGAAGAGAGAAAACAAATGTATGAGACACAAAGATGTAAATTAGCAGGTACGACAAACAGAAAGCAAAATGTGATTTCAAAATCAAGTAAGATGTCACCACAGCACAGAGCAGAAACTTTAAAATCTGTCTGATTTGAGAGTCAGTGTCACAAAATGAAACCGTGTGTTTATCCGGTTGATTATTACAGAGGATTTTCGGATTAAGCGGACGATCGACCAGCGACATCTATTTGTACTAACAGAGTAAACACAGTTGTACAGGTTACATCGTGTCAGCCCATAAACACATTTGGTGGTGAGGGAGAAGGATATGGAATGGTGCCGTTTGTCATCTATACTGCCGGACATCAGACGGAAATGGCTGCTGGGATTGTCACCACGGAACAGAAGAGTGACAAGTTTGTCAACATTTGAATGCAGATGGAAGCCGTGAGATCACAGGGGCAGATGTAAAACGGAAGTACCTAGTACGGAAAACAGTGCATCTGTCAATTCTTGGTTTCCGGAACATCAAGATGATTGGCAGCTTGGTATCGAAACTCTTTGTTGGGAGTTTACAGAAACTAGCTGGCTTGTTTTGAGAATCTAGGCAATTACTGACAACTTTGACAGGATTTAAGCCAGGAAAATAGTTCTTGACAGGGGATGATTTGCCACTGTGCCACCTGTGTGGGGGAGTAAAGGATAACGTCACGTGGACAACTTTGGTAGTTTGCCATATAAACTCGAGTTGAGATCAACTAGGGTGGACTTGAATAATGCTCTAGACAGAGTGCAGGGCACTGCAGTGCCAGTGGAAATAATATCTACCGTGTGTTAATTAGTGACTTAATTTTACACGTGCCTATATGGCAGATGTAGATATGATTTATAGGACTGCAGTAGTGCCATTTAAGGTATAACCTATTATAATATATTCGTTATAATTACTTTAGGCAGTAGCCTTGTTAAACTATAGTGTGATGATTAGCACTGTTAGTGGAAACTAGCTAGAGTAGTGAAGTGATACTTGGCTCTGTTAGCTAGAATAGATTAGTGAAGTGTTGATAAGCTTTACTAGTTGAGTAATGAAGGATAATTGGGATCTTCCCGTAGGTGTCCCTGGTGGGCGGGGTTCCGCATTCTGTTTGCTGATATTTTTTCTTTGTCATAGCCTGATTCGACTCTAGGTGGGTAGCTAATCTGCTCTATGACTAAGTCTAGTTAGCTAAAGATCATTAAGCAAGGTGATAGGCTTACACTCAGCCGAAAGGATCAGTGACTAGTACTATCACCAGATGTGTTGTTTCTATCCTAGGTTCCCTACCAGATCCAAGGAAACTCTACAAGTTTTGGGAAAGAATTAAAAAACCCATTCTGAAGAACACCAGTTCAAGAGTCAATAAAGTTGCATACAGAAACGTAACTTACGCTAGAAGGAAATTGATTCATCAAAGAGAGTGATGCATACTGATGCACCACACAGCATCAGACAGTAGTAACGAACCGAGAACCGGCTAAGAGTACCTAGTGTTAGTACAGTAACAATTAACATTAGTAATTAGCACTTATGGACTGAAGTGGTTCGATGTGCAACGAGGATGATCTGTCGACTAACTAACTAACTAACTAACTGCGTACACACTGCAAAAGACTTGTGCAGTTTGTTTAGGAACATTAGGAACGGACATTGTGTAGAGTGCAACCGGTCCCTGATTAACTCTTAATACCACCGGTGTCTATTTCGGATGTTCATGAAATTGGATTACCAGAGGTCTACAGAGGCAAAGCATTATCCGGCAAGATGGTTCCGGCAACGGGTGAGACGTACTTGTTCTGACGTAACGTGCTGTGGTCTATCTTTGCTGTGATCAGCTGACTGAGTTGATGTCTGAGAGACAGAGTCTACACACTTTATAGAACACGTCACACATTTTCTTCGCATACACGTCTCATACACGTTACACTTTTATTTTAATAAATTAATCTTTATTAATTTCTAGAAGCAAGAGTTGTTGAGTATGTTGCGTTGGGGAAGTATGAGAAGGGGGCATAGTACGACAGTGTGAGAGTGATAGGAAAAGGTGTCCATAGGCTGATGGAGTGTGTTGGACGGAAGCTGGTGGATTCTCCAGAATATTGAGGGGGAAAAAAAATAATATTATAATGTGGGTGTCGGATCTCCTCACTCCAGGGACGACACTTTAAAGGAGGACACGACATTATTGGGAGCTCGTCCGGGATCTTTGGACAGCGGGATCTCTCGTAAACGTGATCTTTGGACAGCGGGATCTATCGTAAACGTGATCCTTGGACAGCGAGATCTCTCGTAAACGGGATCCTTGGACAGCGGGATCTCCCGTAAACGGAATCCTTGGACAGCGAGATCTCCTGCAAGCAGGAACGTTTGACAGTGGGATCTTCTGACAACGGGGTCTTTTGACACGGGATCCTTAGTTATAAGAGGGAGATATCAGTTTGGAGAATCCAGCTAGAGTGAATGTGGATAGGGGTTAGGACTAATATCTTACCTGTTCACACTTCACACGTCTGCATAGGTCTGTGGTCCTGATTCTACTCTTGTCACTGAGTGAATGTACTGTGTGTGGTAATATCTAGATTTATAGTACTTGTTCATATATCGGTATAGTAATTTGCAGTTATATTGTACTAGACCTGCTAGCTTACCTCTCTGTATAATGGCCACCCCTAAACTAACCACGTTAGAATTAAAGGCAAAGGGGGAAGAAATGGGATTGGCGGGATCTGCTCTAACGGATTACATACAGGAAGTGGAGAGAGAGTATCGTCAAGCAGAAAGGGAAGATCGAAAGGCCGAGCTGGAATTGAGAAGGATGGAATTGGAAGCTGAGCAAGCAGCTAAGAAATTGGAAGCTGAGCAAGCAGCTAGGAAATTGGAGGCTGAGCAAGCAGCTAGGAAATTGGAAGCTGAGCAAGCAGCTAGGAAATTTGAAGCTGAGCAAGCAGCTAGGAAATTAGAAGCTGAACAGGAAGCACAGAAAAGGGAGCACGAGTACCGGATGAGGGAACTCGAGTTGAAGAGTCAATCTAATGGAGAAACTGAGGGAGCAGTTGGAGGTTCCTCCATCCCAGGATCAACACCAGTAGGTGGACATGGGTACCATGCTATGAAGTTTCCTTTAGCGGTCTACGAGGAGGACAAAGAGAAGATTGATCAATACCTTCAACGCTTCGAGGCTATGTCAGTTGCTATGGGTCTGGAGCGTAACAAATGGAATCTTAAGCTATCCCAGGGATTACGCGGGACGGGATACGAGGTTTATACTCGCCTGCCACCAGGACATGAGAACAATTATGATGAGTTAAAGACGGCTCTGCTGAAACGATTCGAGGTTACGTCACATACCTACCGGAAAAAATTTCGAGCAGCGAAACGAGAACCGGGAGAGTTGTTTGCCGCCTACAGTTTGCGTCTTAAATCTTATCTCCATAAGTGGATGGATTTGGCTGGGTTCGCACATGACTATGAGAGTCTGGAAGAGCTCATGGTGGTCGACCAGCTGAAGAAGCAAATGTCTAAACCTCTCAGGACGTTCCTGGGAGAACAAGGAGCGGAACGTATTGACCTCGTGAATAAATTAGCAGAACGGTTCGTCGAGGTACATGGGGAGGCAGGGGAAAACCTTTCCACCAACACCAAAAGTCAAGAGAAACATGACAAGAAGAAAGCCAAAAACTCAGGAACAAAAAAGTGGGAACCTTATGTGCAAAAATCAGAGGATAATTCAGAGAAGAAGAAGGAGGGAAGCAAGAGCACTTCAAGCTCTACACCTAAACGACCGTGGTCGGAGAAGTGGTGTTCAATTTGTAAGTCACCCTCTCACAATACGAGGGATTGCAAATCGAAGGCTAAGAACCCTCACTTTGCAGCATGTCAAGTGACCTTCCAAGGAGGTTGTCACGGAAAATGCCAAGGTCAACAAGGAAGCTCGCCACCAGGAGAGCTCATTCAAGTCCGACAATAGAAAATCTAGGACAGGGAAATGGTGCAACCAATGTCAGTCGAATACGCACAATGCTATTGACTGCAGGGAAAAGTCAGGAGACACTCAATTCGTCGTGTGCTCAGGGAAACCTAAGGTGGAGCCCACCGAACAGGTCGAGGCCGAGGAAGAGACTCCAGACCAGGAAAAACCACCTGTAGTGGAATTGGTAGAGGTTAACGGTCGTCAAGTGGAGTGTTTATACGACACAGGACTGGACGGGGAGGCCGTGATTTCTGCGGATCTGGTACATCCAGAACAATTCACAGGTGAAACATTGGATATACAGCCTGCACAGAAGAGTGCTGTAACCATGAAGTTGCCCATTGCTAATGTGGAGATTCGGTCACGGTACGTCACCGGCACCATCAAGGCCGCTGTATTGACCGATCCCATTTTTCCCAGTCATCCTAGGTTGCCGGTATGTCTTTCTGGGAATGCCCAGGGAGCCAATTCATATGGGAGCAATGCAGACTCGCTCTCAGACGAAAACGGAAGAGGCAGACGCAATTGTGACTAACCCAATGCCGGGGGAGCTACGAACTGCCCAGAGTGAGGATGATACTTTACGTCCTTGCTACAAAAAGCTGCAGAAAAGTGCTGATCCACCAGGACGGGGGCAGTACTACATGAAGAATAGGATACTCTACAGGAGAGCAGGAAGGGGAGACAACCTATACGGTCAGTTGGTCGTCCCGAAAGCTCATCGGTCCCAGATTCTTCATATGGGGCATACCATCTCCTTTAGTGGACACATGGGTATTGCCGCCACCATGCAGCGGATTTCCTGCCACTACTATTGGCCGGGAATGACAGATGATGTGCGTCGGTATGTGAAGTCATGCCCTGAGTGCCAGAGGGTGGCACCGAAACACTGGACAGCACCGGTGATGTTGGGTGAGATGCCCATCATGAACTATCCTTTCGAGAGGGTAGCCATCGATATCGTGGGTCCACTTCCCAGGACTAGGAAGAGGAACATGTATATACTCACAATGGTGGATTGCTGTACAATGTGGGGTGAGGCTATACCGTTGACCACGATTGACTCGAAAAGAGTGGCGGACGCACTGATGGAGGCCTTTACCAGATTAGGCTTTCCGGATCAAATTCTGACGGATAATGGATCTCAGTTTTGTGGAAAACTCATGGAGGAGGTATTTAGGGTGTTTCACTCTAACCACATACATACCAGCCCTTACCACCCTCAAGCCAATGGACAAGTAGAGCGTTTCAACGGCACGTTGATGACAATGCTCAGGAAATTAGCGCAGGAAAAACCTGATAGGTGGGATGAATATATCCCAGCAGCACTCTTTGCCTATCGGGAAGTTCCTCATGGCTCAACAGGACTACCACCCGCTACGTTGCTGTTTGGTCGTCCAATCAAAGGACCGTTGGAAGCCATGTTGAGGAGTTGGACTGAAGAGGGGACGTCAGAAGAAGTGATCTCATCCTATCAATACGTGGAGGAACTGAAAGAAAAACTCCACAAGGGATGGACTCTGGCAAATCAAAACTTGAAAAAGGCCAGGAAAAGACATGCGGCTTACTACAACCGTAGGTCTAAAGAAAGATCTCTAGAGGTGGGAGATAAAGTCTTGTTGCTACTCCCAACGGGAAACAACAAACTGGAGATAGGTTGGCAAGGACCATTTCCCGTGGAAAGGGTGATATCCAGAACCAACTATCAGATCCGGATCCGGGGAAAGTCGAAGATTTTCCATATCAATCTCTTGCGGAAATACGAAGAGAGACCCGGAGACAAGGCAGCTCACCTCATGGCAATGGCAGTTGCAGTGGAGACAGAAGTGGGAACCAGCGAGGGCAGGGAATATCCCTTGGTACACCAGGAAACCTATAGGGATGTACAAGTGAACCCTGATCTGACCTCACAGGAGAGGGAAAAGATAACCCAGGTTCTCAAGTCTCATAAGGAGATACTGACTGATAAACCAGGACGAACGAGGTTGGTGGAGTTTGAGATGACTTTGACCACACAGGAGCCGGTTCGTCAGAAGGTTTACCCAGTGCCATTCTCTAAAGAAAAGGCCCTGGAGGAGGAAATAAAAAAACTGCTGGAGGATGACGTGATTGCACCATCCACATCCCCATACAATGCGGGGGTAGTTTTGTTACGCAAACCAAGTGGAGAACACAGGTTGTGTATAGATTACCGACTTCTGAACAGTCATACACAGTTTCAGGTGGAACCTTTGCCGAATCCAACTCAGTTATTCGCTAGGCTCCATAAGGCTCGGTACTTTTCAAAGGTGGATCTGAGTCGGGGGTACTATCAGATACCAGTCAAACCGGAGATTCGACCACTGTTAGCTTTCAGTACACCCAGTGGACACTACGAATTCAAGGTCATGCCCTTTGGACTCAGCAATGCACCTAGTGTGTTTACACGCATGATGAGGACTTTACTAGATCCGTTACAGGATCCGTCCATCATCTCATTCATGGATGATATTCTGATTTCCAGTGACAGCTTGGATGACCACTTACAATCCTTGGAGAGAGTGTTTAATAGACTCAAGGAAGCCGGGCTTACTGCTCGTCCAACCAAGTGCATGATTGGTTACCAGACTCTGGAATTTCTAGGTCACACCATCACTCCAGGACACATTGTTCCAGAAGAGAAGAACCTGGAGAAAATCAGAAATGCACCAAGGCCAAAAACGAAGAAGGATATGCGATCTTTTCTCTCGTTGTGTGGGTTCTACCACAAATTTATCCCACATTTCACTGATCTGGGAGCTCCGTTGACGGAAACCTTGAAAAAGGGATTACCGGATCAAATCATTTGGACACCAGAATGTGAGAATGCCTATAGTCAGTTAAAGGAGGCCTTGGTCAGCAAACCTGTATTACAGCTCCCTGACCTTTCCAAACCATTTGTGTTGAGAACGGATGCAAGTGCGATTGGAATTGGAGCCGCTTTATTACAGGAAGGAAAAGACGATGCTTCGGTTTTGAAACCTGTGGCATACGCAAGTAAGAAACTTCTACAGGCGGAGAGGAATTATTCAACCGTCGAGAGAGAATGGTTGTCCCTCGTATGGGCAGTGCAAAAATTTCAGCCATATTTGTATGGAGTTAAGTTTCGGGTTCAGTGGGATCATCAGCCCCTGATGTTCCTGGCTACTTCTCAGAAGCTCAACGCACGTTTGATGCGGTGGTCGTTGTTACTTCAACCGTATAATTTCACAGTAGAGTACATTCCTGGGAAGGAAAATGTTGGAGCGGACTTCTTGTCAAGACACCCAGCTCCTGAAGAAGAAGAATGAATCATCTGGATTAAACTCACGGTGGAGAAGAGTGAGATGGACTACTCTCTTAGGAGGGGGCCTATGTCACAAAATGAAACCGTGTGTTTATCCGGTTGATTATTACAGAGGATTTTCGGATTAAGCGGACGATCGACCAGCGACATCTATTTGTACTAACAGAGTAAACACAGTTGTACAGGTTACATCGTGTCAGCCCATAAACACATTTGGTGGTGAGGGAGAAGGATATGGAATGGTGCCGTTTGTCATCTATACTGCCGGACATCAGACGGAAATGGCTGCTGGGATTGTCACCACGGAACAGAAGAGTGACAAGTTTGTCAACATTTGAATGCAGATGGAAGCCGTGAGATCACAGGGGCAGATGTAAAACGGAAGTACCTAGTACGGAAAACAGTGCATCTGTCAATTCTTGGGTTCCGGAACATCAAGATGATTGGCAGCTTGGTATCGAAACTCTTTGTTGGGAGTTTACAGAAACTAGCTGGCTTGTTTTGAGAATCTAGGCAATTACTGACAACTTTGACAGGATTTAAGCCAGGAAAATAGTTCTTGACAGGGGATGATTTGCCACTGTGCCACCTGTGTGGGGGAGTAAAGGATAACGTCACGTGGACAACTTTGGTAGTTTGCCATATAAACTCGAGTTGAGATCAACTAGGGTGGACTTGAATAATGCTCTAGACAGAGTGCAGGGCACTGCCGTGCCAGTGGAAATAATATCTACCGTGTGTTAATCAGTGACTTAATTTTACACGTGCCTATATGGCAGATGTAGATATGATTTATAGGACTGCAGTAGTGCCATTTAAGGTATAACCTATTATAATATATTCGTTATAATTACTTTAGGCAGTAGCCTTGTTAAACTATAGTGTGATGATTAGCACTGTTAGTGGAAACTAGCTAGAGTAGTGAAGTGATACTTGGCTCTGTTAGCTAGAATAGATTAGTGAAGTGTTGATAAGCTTTACTAGTTGAGTAATGAAGGATAATTGGGATCCTCCCGTAGGTGTCCCTGGTGGGCGGGGTTCCGCATTCTGTTTGCTGATATTTTTCTTTGTCATAGCCTGATTCGACTCTAGGTGGGTAGCTAATCTGCTCTATGACTAAGTCTAGTTAGCTAAAGATCATTAAGCAAGGTGATAGGCTTACACTCAGCCAAAAGGATCAGTGACTAGTACTATCACCAGATGTGTTGTTTCTATCCTAGGTTCCCTACCAGATCCAAGGAAACTCTACAAAGTTTGGGGAAGATTTAAAAAACCCATTCTGAAGAACACCAGTTCAAGAGTCAATAAAGTTGCATACAGAAACGTAACTTACGCTAGAAGGAAATTGATTCATCAAAGAGAGTGATGCATACTGATGCACCACACAGCATCCGACAGTAGTAACGAACCGAGAACCGGCTAAGAGTACCTAGTGTTAGTACAGTAACAATTAACATTAGTAATTAGCACTTATGGACTGAGTGGTTCGATGTGCAACGAGGATGATCTGTCGACTAACTAACTAACTAACTAACTGCGTACACACTGCAAAAGACTTGTGCAGTTTGTTTAGGAACATTAGGAACGGACATTGTGTAGAGTGCAACCGGTCCCTGATTAACTCTTAATACCACCGGTGTCTATTTCGGATGTTCATGAAATTGGATTACCAGAGGTCTACAGAGGCAAAGCATTATCCGGCAAGATGGTTCCGGCAACGGGTGAGACGTACTTGTTCTGACGTAACGTGCTGTGGTCTATCTTTGCTGTGATCAGCTGACTGAGTTGATGTCTGAGAGACAGAGTCTACACACTTTATAGAACACGTCACACATTTTCTTCGCATACACGTCTCATACACGTTACACTTTTATTTTAATAAATTAATCTTTATTAATTTCTAGAAGCAAGAGTTGTTGAGTATGTTGCGTTGGGGAAGTATGAGAAGGGGGCATAGTACGACAGTGTGAGAGTGATAGGAAAAGGTGTCCATAGGCTGATGGAGTGTGTTGGACGGAAGCTGGTGGATTCTCCAGAATATTGAGGGGGAAAAAAAATAATATTATAATGTGGGTGTCGGATCTCCTCACTCCAGGGACGACACTTTAAAGGAGGACACGACAGTCAGACAGAGATTTTAGGGATATTTTCCAGGTGAAATGAATATTCCACTATTATCATTTAGGTCACCTTCTGTACTGTAACAAGTTTTCTCTTTCGGCTAATTTTTCCAATACCTAAATCTCATGCTCACAGACTTTCATTATGGACACTAGGCTGACTCAAGCGAGTTCTTTCACATGCTAATGTCTGAATCTTTGTTTCCATCCTTTGTATTTCCTATGTTGCTGTTATCATTGGCACCTTGCCGTCTTGACAGACGATAGTTTGTGCTTTAAAAAGGCATAATAACTTTTACCTATGGCGGTAGCGCATGTGACTGATAAGGCCAATTTGCGCTGTAAATGTCCGTTCACAGTGGGTGCATGTGAACACGTGGTCATTTCCACCATCATGCACCATCTTACGTCTCAAACGCTCGGTGTGTGACTTATGTGCAATAATTTTCTCCTTTGTCTTTATTCCATTTCTGATGTTTGCCCTCCATGCAACACGTTCAGCATTTGCTGTTGCAGTTGCTGTTATACTATTTTAATATTGATGCATTCTATGAGTCCATGGTGTATCCAACATTATGCAAACCACGTTCATTGTGAATATCATGTGAAGTCTACCCATTTGTGTGATTGTCAGAACCATGCGAGGCTAACACTGAAAGAGACTAATCACTCAGGGACAGTCCCTGATGCTGACACCAATGTAACATCTGTTAGTTGAACAACGTAACCAGAATGTCTACATTTAATTTGTGTTCAGTGTGGTCGTGTGTGTGAAAGAACATTTCACATTCATCATGTCCATGTGTCTTGACTGAGAATGACAATCATGTGACACTTATTCGTACTGACAAAACAGGAGAAGGGAGATTATGTATATCAGGAATGTGCATCTACGAGAGAGAGAGAGAGAGAGAGAGAGAGAGAGAGAGAGAGAGAGAGAGAGAGAGAGAGAGAGAGAGAGAGAGAGAGAGAGAGAGAGAGAGAGAGAGAGAGAGAGAGAGAGAGAGAGAGAGAGAGACACAGACAGACAGACAGACAGACAGACAGACAGACAGACAGACAGACAGACAGACAGACAGTTAATGTTAATGTGGGATCTGGTAAAAAACAAACAAAAGCAGTATTAGATGTATTTTTTTTTTACACAGAAACAAGAAATGAAGCACATGTGTTATTCAGTAGGAATGAGTAGGGGACCTTCATGCACAGGCGCCAACAAAGAGCATCAGCCACTGGCAGTCAGCCTGCGCGTGAATGAGTGTGATGTGCTCCAAATGGATTTTCATTTGCTTCAAAATAACAAATAATGAGAACAGCAAAATTGCAAACATTTTGCAAAACACTTGTCAATATCAAAGTGGAAATCATTCGGAAGAGTCAATAGCCTTTGGCCATGATGCTATGAGCATCACATAAATGAAAAAGTGGTACATCTGCTTCCAAGATGCCCGTATATTGGTGGGGAGTGAACCATCTTCTGGCTGACCCTCAACAAGCTGTAATGACAAGGTCACTGACCAAGTGCAGACTTTGGTCATGCTGAACTGTCGTGTCATCATCTAGAAACTTGAGGATGAGGTGGGGATACGCACTTGTTCTACACGCTACTTTTTTAAGGGATGATTTGGTCAAAGGACAGTGTGTGAAACTCATGTTGAAGCTCTTGATGGAACAGAAGCAACTCCATCTGGAAGTCTAGGAGTTCATGCTAGACTGCACAAACTGTGACCCTGACTTCCTGAACATCGCAATCACTGGTGATACTGACACCTGGCCATCTTGACAGACAATAGTTTGTCTAATGGAGTTATACCTCTCCATAGCACAAAGCCTGGGCTGAATTTAGAGACCATGTGTTGCCCATGCAGCATGATCTCTCGCATAGCCTGCCTAGTTTACTCCAGAGGAAAGGTAACACCAATACATCTGGAACATGATAAGTTGCACAAGCCGCCAAATCAGCAAAGTAATACTCTAACCATCCACCTGTTTTAGCTTCCATCCTAGATCAACTGCCGACCAGGGGTTAGGGCCTGGTCTGCCCTGCCATCTGTAGGTTGCATATCCTCGCACTAGGATAAGAAATCACTTGTGATAAGTTTTGGGTTTATCGGTACAACCCAGACACCCAGGTGAGATAGAGAGTACAACCCAGACACCCAGGTGAGGTAGTCAGAGGAGAGGCATTCACCATGACCGGAGCAAAAAGACAAGGCAGGTGCGCAGCGATAGCAAAGTCATGTTGACCGTTTCCTGTGACTCCCATGGCAGTGCAGTATCATGTATACGCACCACAAAGATAAAACATGACCATCACGCACTGTTCCCTAGGCCAATACACATTCAGTATGTGTGATGATTACAAAACAGAGCATGAGGATTATAAAACTACACCTTTACTTATAAAAAGAGGGAGCATTATAATACTACACCTTTATATATAAAAAGTGTGAAGGATTATAAAACTACATCTTTACATATAAAAAGTGTGAGGATTACAAACTTAACCTCTATATATTAAAGAGTGAGGATTATAAAGCTACATCTTTATATAAAAAGTGTGAGGATTATAAACTAAACCTTCATATATTAAAAAGTGTGAGGATTATAAAATGAACCTTCATATATTAAAAAGTGTGAGGATTATAAAACTAACCTTCTGTGGGCTGTTGCCAAAGATTTTCCTTTGCAAATCGGAGGATCCAGACAAGGATTTCTTTGACTTGAAAAATTTTCCGAGGGGCAACCATGATGCCCTCCTTCTGACTGCCCTCTTCCGAGACACACTGACTATTTGAAGGAGACTCCTGAGAGATACACTGACTATTTGAAGGAGACTCCTGAGACGTGAGGTGTTCAGAATATTCTGAGGCATTATCTGGTTCACCAGTGGAATCTGTCTCATTCCCCTTCTCAACATTCCGAAGACGTGCTGCTAATTGTTCTCTGGCTGCAATTGGTTCATTGTTTTTTATGTCACTAGCAACTTCTTCAAGTTCTGTATTATTCTGTGGTTCAGTAGGCTCGGATGTTTCTGATACCTCCATCTCTGCAGTTTCAGGTAAAGGTTCCGTAACCGTCTCCATTGTCTCCTCCATTGTCACATCCGTCTGCTCAGTAATTGTTTTATCATTATCAAGTAAGGAAACCTGGTTATCACTAATAGCTTCTGTGTCTTCACTAAAAGATGCAGGCGTCTGATTCAACTCGTCGTCTTTGAAAACAGGCGGCTGAAGCTCTTCTTCCACCTGAGGAGCGCGAGATTTAAAAATTCGATAGCGTTTACCACCCCGCCCTGATGAGGCATCACCTTGTGAGCTACTTTCTGATGATACTGCAGCTGGAGATGATAAGGATGATGTGGCAGGATCTGCCAGAGATATATTAGAATGTCTGCCTCTGCTAGCACGTTTTGTAGCAGACGGATTGACCAATGAAATAGTGCCATCACTACCAACAGATAATGGTGAAGTTCCCTCTGAATTAGCTGCCACAACTGAAACATTCCGAAGACGTGCACTTGTCCGGGTGGGCGCTGCATCTGCACCAACTGGTGAGGATTCCGCATTACCATTTTCACCTGGTGTTGCTTGCAAGCCAGTTGCGTCTGATGCCACAGGAACCAGTGTTCCCTTCTGTTTAGAATTTCGGGAAACATATTTTGCCTGCGCATCTACCTGAGCTTTGGGTTTGCAAACAACAACAACAGTTGTGCCCTGAGCTTCATTAGCCAGTTCTTGCTTAAACACAACTGTACTATTGTTCATGCCTTTTGTTGATGCGTCTGGTTTCTCCTGCAACTGCTGAGCAGCGTAATTTCTTTTGTATTGCTCAATCAGCTCAGGATCAGAGACAGTCAGAGGCTTTCGCCCTCTCGGTCCTCCCTTCCTTTTATAGCCAGACTTCCTTGGAGGTGGGGAATCTGGTTTATCCACTGGGGTAACAACTTCTCCAGAGTAAGTCTTCAGAGGTTCCCTCTTGAACTGAACAGGGAAAAAATCATCATCCTCATTCTTCACTTCATCATTTTCCTCCCTCTTCTGTAAATAAGTAGATGCCTCTAGTTTTCCTTCTGAGAAGAACACTGTTTGCCCAGATGGCATTTGCCTGCCAACTTCCACAAACTGGTCCATGATTATAGGCTTCTTAGATGCTGTTCTGGAATAGGTGCGGAATGCTGGTGAATTTGCGGCCTCTTCTTTTTCTCCTCGGAAATCTTCATGTACTTCACCTTTGACTGATATTCTAGAGGCAGGCAATTTTGTCGGCTGGTGAGGCTCTTGCTCCTGCGCTGCTGTGTCCTGCTTGGCAGCAGAACTAGATTTCCTCTTGTCCTCAGTGTCAAAACTGAAGGGATCTTCCCCTTTGCTTTCCATCTTCAGCTTTTTGGGTTCAGTAACACCCTCTGAACTGTCACGAACGGGGACATAGTTGGCTTTCCCCCATTTTGAAATGGACATGGCTGCCTTAACTTGAACAGTCCTGGCATCGGCTGTGTCATCAACATTGCGATTTGCGGTACTGTTTCGTACTCTGCTGTAAGTACGTCCAGCAAACCGTGAAGGTGGAATATCATCTTCACTCATCATGAATCTGAAAATAAAATGATATATTTATTCAATCATTCGTTATCTGTAATCTTTTAGCCAGACGTGCATGACTACCTCATAGTCAAGTTGTTACTTTGGTATCATACAAATGTTGTCCCACCAGTACGATTACAATCTGTAATCCTTTAGCCAGACATGCATGACTATCTTATAGTCAAGTTGTTACTTTGGTATCATTACAAATGTTGCCCCAACAGTACGATTATAATCTGTAATCTTTTAGCCTGACGTGCATGGCTACCTTTTAGTCAATTTGTTACTTTGGTATCATTACAAATGTTGTCCCACCAGTACAATTACAATCTGCAATCTTTTAGCCAGACCTTATAGTCAAGTTGTTACTTTGGTATCATTACAAATGTCATCCCACCATTAAGATTCAAGGGTGGACAATTTCTACAACTGGGCACATACCCCCAAGATCCACACAAGATACTACCATATTATGGACAGACCAGAACAAATCACTATTCTGTGCTTCAGAACAGGACACAAATCGATTACACAACCACATGCATACACAATTCAAGCCTGGCAAACCAGCCATGTGTGCATGTGGACTGGTGCCCTACTGGGGGACCATGTACTTAAAGTGCTCTTCTCTAGCTGTAACATGTTGCATCACCAAATAGTGGATTTTCAAAATTACAGTTGGAAAGCTAAAAAGCACATTTTCAGACGACCGTGTTGAAAACACAGCAAATTCAGTACATTCCAACATAGCAGAGGTAATTGGTATCCTAAACATAACTGCAAGAATCTGTTTATGTTACGTCTAAAGTTTAGACCGAGAGAGTTTAGCAGAGAGGGATCATCCTTTTTCATATAGACTGGAGACGAGTCTGTCCTGGTGCAGTCAGTCATATGGTGTTGAACATAAAAGTGTGATGACGACAAGATGTTTTTGTAATTCAGTGGATTTTATACAGACAGGTTCTGAATCCCTGGAAATAACAGGTAAGGGAATACTTGCAGTGGTACACTGTATGTATCGGTGGAACGCCAGTTCAGTATTATTCTTTATGTCATAGTAGTGGTTAGTGACTTAAGTCTATTCTGAAATACATCATGCAGTCTCTCTTATGAAAGATATAGGTTGTCTCTCTTTGACTATGACTAGCCTTTAATGCAATGAAATTTATACTCCATCCATCCATTATGTGCCATGCCGATAAGCGTGGGCGGTCATGTTCTGCCATCTCACTCGATCACCAGAGTCGTGGATCAGCTCCATGTTTCTGTCTCGACCATTTATACTCAGAGACAGTAAATGTCCCTTTATAGTCTCCATTTATGTTTGTTTTGATCTACCAAGATAATCTTTCTTTGTGATTACTTAAATGTCTCTTTTGTATGTGGCAAAACGTGCAGGCATATAGTATAAAGTATATACATATTTGAGTGTGTAATGACCAGGTCATAATTTTATGCGACACTACCCTGAGGAAAGGAAATAATTACCAGGACAGTGTGACTGTGCCAGTACCATAGACCAATGGGTAAATTAAATTTCGACTTAGTATGACGCCCGGTGCATGAAAGGGATGAGACATGTCTTGCAGACATGAATTGAGAATTGCCTATGTCCTGTGGATATGTTTGGGTAATAGGCACATCAAATCATGGGAGGGACAACACCCAACCAAGGAGGTATAGACCAAATGTACAGCTATTGAGCTCTTGAATCAGTATACACAGCAGGAAAGGGTCTAGCTGACTTACCACTGTGTAGAAGCATGTTTCCTTTTTCCCAAATCCCAGGTAATTTATGAGAATAAATACATGTTTGTATTGTACGTATTATATTGACAGATGTTGGTAGTGGTCACGGGCTTACATGTGATGCTCCTAAAACTGGGAGCTCCCTGGCCTGAGTGGTGGAATCCTCAGTGAATGAGGAGAGCCTTTGCCTTTATTTGCCATTAGAAGCACATGACTATCAATCGGTATTTGCCACTCAGGACTGTCCTGTGCTACTCAGAATGCAGATAAATGGCATGACAAACCCATGTAACCTCATTACTCCTTTACAATCATAGGCCAACAGCATTTAGAATCAACAAATCCCTACAGTTATCCTCCACAAGGGATCATGAACACTAGTTTAGAAGACTAGAATCAGCTGTACCAAGATTAACTAGTTGTTACCATATCTTCCCAGAAAATGAACTTTACTATCGGTGCTTAACGTAACCAGAGACACAAGGACAATAATGTTAAGTTAACTGTGCTAGAACTGTTGGACTTCGGAACCAACAAAAATATATCCTGGCCTACCACAGGGATCACCATTATCTCCGGTACTGTTCAACGCCTACACAGTAAGAATTACCAGTGAGAAGATCACTGGACCTGGCAGGACATTGTCATATGCCAATGATGTTTTAGTGTATCGTCAGGGTAAGGATAGAGAGCAGGTTGCTGTGGAACTACAAGCTGAACTCAATCGCATAAGTACTAGGTGTGATGAAGCTGGGGCAATCCAACAAAGGCAACAGTGACTTGGTTCTCGTTGAATAATCATATTGTCAACACTCCAACACGAACTGTAAAGCTGTGTTCAGAGATGGTGGAAAGAACGCAGGCAATGAATTACCTGGGGATACGGTTTGATCGAAGCCTTGCTTATAATGAGCTCATAGACCAGGTTATAACAAAGGCCAAGCGGGGTTTGGCTGCAATGCTGGTGATGGCGGCAGCAAACTGTGAGCAGCGCCATCTATGTCTTCTGTACGAGGGGCTGGTCATGTCTGTTTTGGAGTATGCAATGGCAATCCTGACTCTCAGCCGTAAGCAGATAGAAAGGATGGAAAGGATACAGAATGAAGCTATGCGCATTATTCTTGGATGTACAAGATATACAGCATGCAGCGCGATGCACTACCTTCTTTGATTTTCCAACTACTGAAGAGAGAATACAAGTTTGCAGGGCACGCGCCTACCTCAGAGTTAACGCAAACACACAACATCCACTGCATAGTGAAATTATGAAGGTGAAGGGCAGCAGGTTAAAAAGAGGATGGTTGTGGATGGGTCAAGCCGAAGACATTCTTCAACAGGTGTGTTCACTTGAGGACTTAGAACCTGGCGAGGAGTGGGTGCAAGTGCCAACAGATTTCTGCACATCCTTTTCAGTTTGCATCCAACTAGATAGAAAATGCAGACAAGAAAATCCGGCTGCTGTGGAGGCTGAAGTACAAGCGTTGATTTTCGAGAATTCTCTAGACGGTGATGCTGTCATCTACACAGATGGGTCAGTCGTCCGACATGTGAGAAGCTCATGGGCCTTTACGGCTCGGGCCGGAGGGAGAATTGTGAAGGACTCTGGTGCTTTCACTGAAACCACAAGTAGCCTGACCATGGAAGTCATGGCAGTAAGTAAAGCAATAACATGGCTCGAGACACAGACATTCACTAGGGCATGTTTCCTTAGCGACTCAATGAACATGATCAAGAGGATAGAGGAGGGGTCGATCCGAAGAGAATGGTTGCTGCCTCTGAAGCGGTCTCGGCTGGCAAAGATTAGTTTCATCTTCGTGCCAGGTCATGCGGGAGTACAAGGAAATGAGCGAGGCTGACAAGCTCGCAGGTGAGGCTACTGTGGAGGGCGGACGCGCCATGGACCAGGCTGACATTCTGAATGCTCTACGAGAAGTGAGACTTTTGCGAGAACCAAGTGATGACTGTGAATCTACAACAATGGCCAGACTGCGAGAGCAGCAAATTAAAAGAGGGGTGGCCAAACAAGAACACTACGCAGGAAGCCAAAGAAGATTGATAAACCAACACAGAACTGGCGTTGTTAGCCGCTACACGCTGTGGGATTTGCTGAGGAGGGGATCCGAGCACTTATGGACTGAATGGTTCGATGTGCAATGAGTATGATCTGTCGACTAACTAATTTCCCAGTGTTCATTTATACTTTGTAATTTAGGTATTGTGTTTTATCTGTTTCTCATTCACTCAGTATTATTATATGCCCACACAGTGGAACAGTCAACGCCAAGCATTATCTTCACAGATATCAATGATTAATAAATATTTATTTATGAGAATTTAGTCAATTTAGCTTGGCCAATTTCCCTGGTGAAGGAGTTCTTCTTCTTCTTCGTTCATCTGGAGTTTTTTTTCGGACGTGATTGCGTTGTGCCTGTTTACAGCAGAGCTGCGTTCTTGCGCCGTTAGGCCGACACATCCGACTTCTGCGGGCATTTGTTGACCGGGTTAACCTTCCCGGGGTGGTGAAGGGGTTAATGACTTTCTCTGTCATCCTGTATATCCACATAGAGGAACACAGCTGCACAAGATTCGGTAGCAGATCGCGTCGCGTTGCTTACTTACAGGGATAAGTGAGCCGGTCGCTCAGAAAGCAATAGCAAACTACTGAGCGTAATCTTGCCAAGACATCAACAACAACGGTAAAATGCTGTTGTTGACAGCAGAGTCCTCAAGTTAAATAGGATATGCGGAAAAACAAAGTCAATTTAGTTTGTGTTCTTATCATGGTTTCTCCACGTGTAGTCTCTTATGTTGTTTAAACCAGGTATTTATCAACGAAGTGACTATTCGCAATGGAATTGCGAATATAAAAAAATTATATTTGCAATGGAATTGCGAATAGAAAAAAATTATATTCGCAATCGAAGTAGGTCACGTGATTATTCCTACGCGTGTGTCCATATTACTATTACAATATATTGTTGATATCAACGTGTCCTCGGTAGCTTAGTGGTTAGTATCTCCGCCTGGTGCACGGGAGCTCGAGGTTCGATTCCCCGCCGAGGAGGCAACATTTTTTTATTCATTTTCAGGAATTCGGTGCCACCAATGCTAGTCTGATGATTTCGCTTTAGGCATATGTTTTCTACGGGTTTTGTGTATTAGGTGTTGTTTATCTTGCTGCACAAGAACCTGCACACTTGTCTTTTTGTTCTTATCTGTTCTCTACTTTTGTTGTCTTGGGAAAGGAACTTAGCCACCCGAACACGAGTTCCTCTCTCTCTCTCGCTCTAAGTCTCGATCTCCTACCTCTCCCGTTCTTGTCTTTACCACTCTTTAATGTCTTTCAATACATCTTTTTCATATCTCTGTCTCTCACACTAACTTCATTATCTATCTCTCTCCTCTCTCTTGTCCACCTGCTTCAGATATACCGGGTTTTCCTGCACTTTATATGCGTAGCATTTCCTTATCCTTGTTTATTTATTAATTAATGAGGCCAGTCAATCGAAATCTGGTGTTTGAATTGCCTAGTCATGTCTCTCTGAGGCGAAGCATACTACTGTCAGCTTGGACCAGAACAAAGTCACTCAGAGAGGATGCAATGGAGGCCATAGAAAGTGTCAAATTAAGAGAATCATCACTGCTGCGATATTATCAGGACATAAATAGTAGGACGGTAACGTAAACAAACATGGATGCCTGGTAACAGTAAGTGTACAGAAACGAAAGTTAACAATTCTTGAACTCGCCTGGGGACAGAATTATTTGTAGGGATCGTTATTTGTATTGGGGATACCTGTTCTGAAAAATTATTCTTGATATTTAAACAGGACTAACGTAATGTAAAAATAAAACGGGATGCCAAAAGAACGGACAGAAGTAAGAAGAAGAGTGATTCATTAAAAAATACGGAGAATTCGGCAGAATTAAACTCGCAACAGTGAACATTCCTATTTAAATTAACCACCTTCTTAGACTTCTTAATGGCCCAAACTAAAATTGACTAGTGAGCAGACGCTGTGACATGTTTGTTACTTCCCGCAATTTGATTGTGAATATAATTTTTCTCTATTCGCAATTCCATTGCGAATATAATTTTTTTTTCTATTCGCAATTCCATTGCGAATAGAGCCTCCCATTTATCAATGTACTATTCAATCTTTTATTTATCAGAATGAGTCAATTTAGTTTAATATTTTGTTTATTAATCAGGGCTTTTCCATTTACTTTTCTCTATCCATTCAATCAATTTTTCTCCTCTATCATTTCGTACTCTTAAACCATAGTTACAAACTGCATGTCACATTCTCTCCTTTTTTACGCTGAAATTTTCAAGTAACATTTTGAATTATTAACTGATAGGGGGCTGAGTGGTCTCGAGGTATGGTGTCCGCCTTGAGTGCTGGAGGTCCCGGGTTCAGGCACTGGTGAGGACCGGGATTTATTTCAAAAATCCACCTGGACTTCCAGTAATAAAATTTCCCCTGGTCTCTGGGTAGTGAGATCGGATGCCCGTGTGTATTGTTGCGCACGTAAAAAAATCCCTTGGCAGTTGGAAATCGAAAAAGAGAAGCCTAACGGCGCTGCCCGGGCAAAATTTCGAGTTAAAAATCTACCCAAAGTAGTTCAGGATCCTCGCCGATGCAACGGAGTTTGTGCATTGAGCTGAGTTTTTTCAGACTCAGGTTTGAGTTAGGAGGAAAACGGAGCACTTATGGGTTAAACCGTGTGCCATGATGTTGATCCAACGACTAAACTAAACTGATTTAGCTGACACCTTGTCAAACTCACTACAATTCAAAAACAAAAAGTGCAGCTATATTTCATGGACTGTTCGAATTCTAAATGCACAAGCTCTTAAATTAAAACAGCTTTCTGAAGATTTATAACCTACAATAATTAACTATTGGACAACTGGTAATTAATTCTTATTTCCTCCATATTTTCACATTTCCATCAAAAGTTAATAAAGTTGAAACCGAAACGTCGAGATCCGATTTCAGAAGTTCAAGTGGCAACCAACTCCGTAAAGTGTAATTAAATCGTGTTTACGTGAAGAATCTATAAGACCAACCAAACCACTCCCTTTGAGACAGTATTTAAAAGAATAAAATACTCGACAGTACCTGAATTTGGGTGTAATAAATCGCCGTTGTAAATAAAAAGTGTGATTTTCCCCCTCGAGGCCCGCTCATACAGCCTTACATTTCTTCAGGTAGACCGCCATTTTATTTCTGAATGCGAGTTAACTTCCCGTGCGCATGCGCATGCAGTTGCAAGCCGTTGTTTACAACAATTGTTTACAACCATTGATGCTCGCACACATGTCGCCTCAATTGTACACAGTTGTTGATGTCTTACTCTTGTCACTCTGATGTTTAGTTTCATTTCCGCCAAGCTATCTGTAAACTATCGCTGTGTTGTATCAAATATATATATATATAATTCCTTGTATACCCTTTACAGGACATCGCAGTCCTCCCCAGCATATTTTGGCTGTTTATGATTTCTTGGCAAGTTTACCATTGCTTTCTGAACGACCGGCACTCATACAACTGCATTAAAACCAACGCAATGCGGTCTGCTGCCAAATCGCCCGCGGCGGTGTTTCCAACCCAATATGCGGGATTGCGATTTGCGTCCGTAAGCAATTCGCCACAGAGTCTTCAAGAAACAAAATGAAAACTACATTGATTAGAGAAATTAGAGTAGACGGTCACCATTTTTTATGCATGTTATCGGTAGAAATAAACTGGAGAACTTGGTGACAACTTGCAATACTGAGAGGGAAAGAACAAGAGGAAGACAGAGAAATAATTATCTGGATGGGTTAGCCACGTGGTATGGTCGAGACAAGAACACGGAGCTGATCCACGACTCTGGTGATTGAGTGAGATGGCGAAATAACGATATCTTATATATCTGTCTGTCTGCCTGTATGTATGTATGTATGTATGTCCTTTATTTGTTCGCGAACGGCCCATCCGATTGAGATGAAATTTTCTACACGCCTTCCTTTCATTCCAGCGCTGCCAACTGTCGTATTTTTTTTTTCTTCTTCCTCCTCCTCCCTCCTCCCATTCCCAAAATACGTACGTAAATATATGATGATGATGATGAAAGAATCCCCGAACCAAAACGCTAGGGAAAGGGAAGAAAATGACGTGACTACACAGAATCGTCACACGGCAATCATCATCATCATCAAGTGCCGTGCCGGCTGGCGTAGGCGTTCAACTCTGCTGCTGATATATATGCCTCCATGCCACGGCAATATCAATAACAATTCATCTTTTTATGTGTAAGGAAGTTATCTACAGTCGTGTAGAAGGGAAGAACAATCAATGGAAGGACCGAAATCACAGAACCTAGACGAGTATGAATTCGGAATGGCGAACTCCCTCCTCCTCTCTTCTCCTCCTGCCTCTACCTCCTCCCCTCCTCCTCCCTCTACCTCCTCCCTCCACCCTCCTCCTCTTCCTCCTCCCTCTACCTCCTCCCTCTCCCTCCTCCTTCTCCCTCTTCCTTCTCCCTCTTCCTCTCCCCTCCTCCTCCATCCTCCTCCCTCCTACTCCCTCCGCCTCCCCCTCCTCCTCCCTCTACCTCCTACCTCCTCCTCCCTCTACCTCCTCCCTCCACCCTCCTCCTCTTCCTCCTCCCCCTCCTCCTTCTCCCCCTCCCTTCTCCCTCCTCCTCCCTCTCCTCCTCCCTTCTCCTCATCCTTCCTACTCCCTTCTCCTCCCTCCTCCTCCTCCTCTCTCCTCCTCCCTTTTCCTCCCTCTACCTCCTCCCTCTACCTCCTCCCTCCTCCTCCTTCCTCCACATCCCTCTTCCTCCTCCTCCCTCCCCATCATTCCTCCTCCTCCTCCTCCTTCTCCTTCCAACTTCTACCTCTTCCTCCCTCCTCCTTCTCCCTCCACCTCCTCCCTCCTCCTCCTCCCTCCTCCTCCCTCTCCCTCCTCCTCCTCCCCCACCTGCGTTCTCCTCCTCCCTCCTCCTTCTCCCTCCTCCCCCTCCCTCCTCCCCCTCCTCCATCTTCCTCCTCCTCCTTCCTCCTCCTTCCTCCTCCCTCCTCCTCCTCCTCCTTCACCCTCCTCCCTCCTCCTCCCTCCTCCTCCTCCTCCCTCCTCCTCCTCCTCCTTCCTCCTCCTTCCTCCTCTCTCCTCATCCCTCTTCCTCCTCCTCCCTCATCCTCCCTCCTCCTCCCCTTTCCCCCTCCTTCTCTTAATCCCTCCTCCCTCCCTCCTATTCCTCCCTACTCCTCCTCCTCCCTCCTCCTCCTCTCTCCGCCTATCTCTTCCTCCCTCCTCCTCCCTCCTCCACTCTCTTCCTCCTCCTCCCTCTTCCTCCTCCTCCCTCTTCCTCCTCCTCCCTCCTCCTACCTCCTCGCGCTCCTCTTCCTTCCTCCTTCGCCCTCCTCCTCCCTCCTCCTCCTCCCCCTCCTACCCCTCCCTCCCCCCTCATCCCTCCTCCTCCCTCCTCCTTCTTCCTCCCCCTCCTCCCCCTCCTCCTTCCTCCTCCTCCCTCTCCTCCTCATCCCTCCTCCTCCATTCTCCTCCTCCTCCCTCTACCTCCTCCCTCCTCCTCCCTTCACATTCCTCCTCCTTCTTCCTCCTCATCCCTCCTCCTCTCTCTCCTCTCTCCTCCTCCCTCCTACTCCTCCTCCCTCTACCTCCTCCCTCCTCATCCCTTCACATTCCTCCTCCTCCCTCTTCCTCCTCCTCCCCCTCATCCTCTTCCCTCCTTCTCCTCCCTCCTCCTTCTCCCTCTTCCTCCTCCCTCTTCCTCCCTCTTCCTTCTCCCTCCGCCTCCTCCCACTCTCTCCTCCTCCTCCCTCCTCCTCCCTTTCCCTCCTCCTCCCTCTCCTCCTCCTCCTCCCTCCTCCTCTTGCGTTCTCCTCCTCTCTCCTCCTCCCTCCTCCTTCTCCCTCTTCCTCCTCCCTCTTCCTCCCTCTTCCTGCTCCCTCCGCCTCCTCTCTCCTCCTACTCTCTCCTCCTCCTCCCTCCTTCTCCCTCTCCTCCTCCTCCTCCCTCCTCCTCCTGCGTTCTCCTCCTCCCTCCTTCTCCCTCTTCTTCCTCCCTCCTCCTCCCCCTCCTCCTCCACCCTACTCCTCCCTCCTCTTCCTAATCCCTCCTCCTCCCTCCTATTCCTCCTGTCTCCTGTCTCCTCCTCCCTCCTCCTCCCTCCTCTTCCCTCCTCCACCTCCCTCTTCCTCCTCCCTCCTCCATTTACCCAAGACAGACAGACAGACAGATAGTCGGGAACGGGATCTTATATGACTACTTACTCCCCCGATGTGTCTCCACCTTGCCGTGGTGGGGGAGCTTGCGTGTCCCATCGACCCCATGTGCTTGCCGATGGGTGAAAAACTACATATCGGACAGCATATGGGATAGGGACCAGACTAAGAGAGACACAACCTGCTGCTCTGCAGGTGAGACTGAGGATAGCAGTCTAAAATTTAAATCAGGCGCACGAAGGCAGAAGTTCTTGTTCCGGACAAAACACTAAAGGCTCCCTGTCGAGGGCTGTGGCTGAACGCCTCTAAGCCACAAACCCTTGGACCTGAGAGCCGGGCCGATAGCCACCTTTCGAAAAATAAAGGCGTGATACTGAGCAAGCTACATGCTCAGGTCTGATAAAAGTTCGAAGACTCCCAGCTGGGGGATATGAGAGATTCCCGTATGAGAGGGCCAGGCCGTTTCTCGTTCACCGCTGCACGAAGGTAAGGTGCTGAACCGGCAGCACAAGTAGCCTACCTCGTGAGCGAGTACAAAAAGTCAAAAAAGTGCCCCAGTCGAAGAAAATGGCTGCGAAAACTGTACCTAACTCATAGAGTGTAGACAAAAGTGGAAGAACGTCTCAATGACGCAAAATGGAACGCACGGCGAGCGAACCTATTGCGTGGTCCGAAGTCAAAAGCAAAAGCTTACCGAGTGGGTGTCGCTTGCAGTCTGACCGTCCCTGGTGTGTGCTTGAGCGATCAGTGGCAAACGAGGCCTCCGCCTCCTCTCTCCTCCTCCTCCCTCCTCCTCCCTCCTCCTCCCTCTCCTCCTCCTCCTCCCTCCTCCTCCTGCGTTCTCCTCCTCCCTCCTTCTCCCTCTTCCTCCTCCCTCCTCCTCCCCCTCCTCCTCCACCCTACTCCTCCCGAGTACAACACATGGAGCCCAACACATGGAAGTGAGGAACTAAAGCAGCCATGAGCAGGACGTGGCAACTCCTCGGGTGAGCCCAGTCACAGAGCAATATGTGCCGGCTCTGCAATTATGGAAGCCCCCTTGGATAGCGAGGGAATGCTCATGGTCTGCCCCTGCCTTCCCTTGAGGGCCGACCACGATGTCGTTCATCGTTCTGTCTTGACCAGCTGAGATGTTAGCGACATCACAACAGTCCAACGTGCCTCGAAACCAGAGGAAGGCTAACCTCATTAAAAAATGCCCGCTGAAGCCGGAAGTGTCGTCCTACGGGTGGCAAACTAAAAATTGACACTACGCAATTACGTCCGAGTGAAATGTCTCGTCCGAATGTCTCTCGTGCTAGGAACAGCTCTGACTACCTAGTTTCCGAATGCCGCTCTTGTTCGGAACAGCTCTGACTGGGTAGTTTTCCGAATGTCTGTTGTGCCTGGAAAAGCTCTGATGGGCGCAACGACAAGCACATGTCCGAAAACTCGCTGAGTGGATGCCGTCTGCAAACCTGTCTGGTTTGTGCGGGAATGACCCGGGGAGACGAAATGACCAATATGTTGAAGTGAGGATTTAAAGCAGCCATGAGCAGGACGTGACGATCTCCCTCGGTGAGCCCAGATCCAGGGCGTTATGTGTCGGCCCTGCAACTATGGAAGCAACCTTGGATGGCGGAAAATGCTATGGACTGTCCCTGCCTTCCTTTGAGGGATGACCGTTGACTTCGACCGTTCAACCTTGGCCAGCATGGTTGCAGATGGCACCACAAAAGTGAGTCTCCCAAGAATGCTACCTGGTCAAAAAAAGCACGCTAAAGTCGGTGTGTTGGCCTACGGGTTTCGGCCCAAGGGCGCATAACAGACACACCGCAATCACATCTGAAAAAACACTCCGGATGAACGAAAAGAAGAAGAAGATATGACTACTTATATGATTTAAATGAGATACTCTCCACCATGGGCTGGGCCGGGTCAGACAGACAGATAGACAGACAGACAGACAGACAGACAGACAGACAGACAGACAGACAGACAGACAGACAGACAGTCGGGAACGGGAACTTATATGACTACTTATATGAATTAAATGAGATGCTCCCCACCAGGAGTTGGGCGATGCCGGGCCGGGTCAGACAGACAGACAGATAGATAGTCGGGAACGGGAACGTATATGACTACTTATATGAATTAAATGAGATGCTCCCCATCAGGGTCTGGGCGAAGCCGGGCCGGGTCAGACAGACAGACAGACAGATAGACAGACAGACAGACAGATTGTCGGTAACGGGAACGAGAACTTATATGACTACTTATATGAATTAAATGAGATGCTCCCCACCAGGGTCTGGGCGAAGCCGGGCCGGGTCAGCTAGTCTTATATATAAATTAGGATCTCCGTCTGTCTGTCTGTCTGTCTGTCTGTATGTATGTATGTATGTATGTCCTTTATTTGTTCGCGAACGGTCCATCCGATTGAGATGAAATTTTCTACACGCCTTCCTTTCATTTCAGCGCTGCCAACTGTCGTATTTTTTTTTTCTTCCTCCTCCTCCCTCCTCCCATTCCGAAAATACGTACGTAAATATATGATGATGATGATGAAAGAATCCCCGAACCAAAACGCTAGGGAAAGGGAAGAAAATGACGTGACTACACAGAATCGTCACACGGCAATCATCATCATCATCATCATCAAGTGCCGTGCCGGCTGGCGTAGGCGTTCAACTCTGCTGCTGATATATATGCCTCCATGCCACGGCAATATCAATAACAATTCATCTTTTTATGTGTAAGGAAGTTATCTACAGTCGTGTAGAAGGGAAGAACAATCAATGGAAGGACCGAAATCACAGAACCTAGACGAGTATGAATTCGGAATGGCGAACTCCCTCCTCCTCTCTTCTCCTCCTGCCTCTACCTCCTCCCCTCCTCCTCCCTCCACCCTCCTCCTCTTCCTCCTCCCTCTACCTCCTCCCTCTCCCTCCTCCTCCCTCTTCCTTCTCCCTCTTCCTCTCCCCTCCTCCTCCATCCTACTCCCTCCGCCTCCTCCCTCTACCTCCTCCCTCCACCCTCCTCCTCTTCCTCCTCCCTCTACCTCCTCCCCCTCCTCCCTCTCCCTCCTGCTTCTCCCCTCCCTTCTCCCTCCTCCTCCCTTCTCCTCATCCCTCCTACTCCCTTCTCCTTCTCCTCCTCCCTCCTCCCTTTTCCTCCCTCTACCTCCTCCCTCTACCTCCTCCCTCCTCCTCCTTCCTCCACATCCCTCTTCCTCCTCCTCCCTCCTCATCATTCCTCCTCCTCCTCCTCACCCTCCTCCTTCTCCCTCCTCCTTCTATAAATTAGGATCTCCGCCTGTCTGTCTGTCTCTATGTATGTATGTCCTTTATTTGTTCGCGAACGGCCCATTCGATTGAGATGAAATTTTCTACACGTCTTCCTTTCATTCCAGCGCAGCCCACTGTCATATTTTTTTAGTGTGAAATCGGCTGCTTACCCAATATTATTTCATTTTTCATTATAATTTCATATATCTCAGGGGACTTAACTCTGTAAAAGTTATTTCAAGGGGCATAACTTTTCTGTATAACTTATAGTCATATTGTGGCATCGTTTTCAAAGATTTATAAACTCTTTGTCCATAGTTATGTACCGGCATATGAGTTATAATAAATAATGATACAATCTGTAAGGCATTTTCAAAGTTTTCATAAAAATAATGCATAATGCATAACATTGTAACTCATCTTTTTTTGCTTAAAGAATGAATAAATAATAGTTACCTTATCTTTATCAAGTTTGAAGATTTTATATTTCTTTACACTGTCTCCAACTCTAAGAAGACATGGAACAACTTCAGCCATTATTAAATCTACAGGCATATGCGTTATATTCCTCCTCCTCCTCTCCCCTCCTCCACCTCCTACCCTCTTCCTCTTCTCCTCCCCTCCTCCCTCCTCCTCTTCTCTCTTTCTCCTCCCTCCTCCTCCCTCTTCCTCCTCCCAGCTCCTACTCCTCCTTTTTCTTCTTCTTCTGCTGCTGCTGCCGCTGCTCCATTTACCCAAGTTAATTGTTGGGGAAGATGTAAAGATCTTTCAAGTGCTCTTTCTAATGCTTTTTGTAAGTTGGTCTTCGTTTATCTAAGGTTGTTCTAACTGCAACCAATAAATGATTAGACAGACAGACAGACAGACAGACAGTCGGGAACGGGAACTTATATGACTACTCATATGAATTAAATGAGATGCTCCCCATCAGGGGCTGGGCGAAGCCGGGCCGGATCAGACAGATAGACAGACAGACAGATAGATAGTCGGGAACGGGAACGTGAGCTTATATGACTACTTATATGAATTAAATGAGATGCTCCACACCAGGAGCTGGGCGATGCCGGGCCGGGTCAGACAGACAGACAGACAGACAGACAGATAGTCGGTAACGGGAACGGGAACTTATATGACTACTTATATAAATTAAATGAGATGCTCCCCACCAAGGACTGGGCGAAGCCGGGCCGGGTCAGACAGACAGACAGACAGACAGACAGACAGACAGACAGACAGACAGTCGGTAACGGGAACGGGAACTTATATGACTACTTATATGAATTAAATGAGATGCTCCCCACCAAGGACTGGGCGAAGCCGGGCCGGGTCAGCTAGTATATTCATAAATCCGGCGTCTGTGGCCTAGTGGTGGTGAATGCAGAACGCTGGTTCACAATCCCGACATACCGGATTCGAAGTCGGCCACGGGAGATGTGGGGGAAGATTACGCTCGTACTTTGTGTTTATGTTCACAGTGGTATGAGTGTCGGTCGTTCAGAACGTAATGACAAACTACTGATCGTAATGATTGATTGATTGATTGATCTAGGAACCGACATCCCCGGGAAGGTTAACCCGGTCAACAAATGCCCCCGGAAGTCGGATGTGTCGGCCTAACGGCGCAAGAACGCAGCTCTGCTGTAAACAGGCACAATGCAATCACGTGCGGAAAAAAAAAAATTCCGGATGAACGCAGAAGAAGATGAAGAAGAGGGAACCGACATCACAACATTCGGGGCATTCCCACAAGCGCTCCATCCCCATCCTCTGCAGCCAGCGAAGAGTTCCAACACCAATAGTTCAATCAATCATGTGCTATGCCGGAAAGCGTGGGCGGTCATGACTCGCCATTTAACTCGATCACCAGAGTCGTGGATCAGCTCAGTGTTCCTGTCTCGTCCATGCCATGTGGCCAAGCCATCCAGGTATTTTCCTCTTGGTCTGTTCCCTTCGATCTTGCCAGTTGTCACTAAGTTCTCCAGTCCATTTCTTCTCATAACATGTCCAAAAAATGTTGACTGTCTACGTCTAATTTCTCTAATCAGTCTACGATGTTCATTTGTCTCCTGTAGTACTTGGTCATTGGTTGTTCTATCTGTCCATAGCATTCTTTGCATTTTCCTCAGAAACCACATTTCTGCAGCCATCAGACTGTTTTTCAGCTTGACTGCTACATTGTCCAAGTTTCACATCCATACGAAGAACAGGCTCTATGTATCCCCTCAACACTCTTTTTCTTGTTTCAATTGACATCTTTTTATTGGATCAGAATGTTTTTCATCATGCTAAAGGCTACTTTCGCCATGGCGATTCTTGTTCTAATCTCTTCAAGGCATCTCCCATCAGATGTTATGACTGTTCCAAGATAATTGTACCGATTCACTTGTTGAAGAATATTATACTTTTACTTGTATATTATATTGTGGTACTTCGTTCTTCCTAGTTACCAATAGTTACTGAACGTAACATTGCATTGAACATCACAAACAATAAATTAATGTGTGTGGGTTTATAATCACATTGGGCCGTGAGTGTAGGAAGTTGTCAGCAGGCGCTACGGACGTTGAAATTCAGCCAATTAATTCATTACTTCCCTCGTCCTAGCGATGTAATTATCTGTGCCCGATGGCTCTGTGTTAAGAAGCAAAACAAAAAAAAGTGCATGAAAATTCATAGCAAAAGCAAACGGCCAATGTTATTTTCTTAAAAATAGTAAAGGGGAGCTTGGGATATTATACCACAACCTCAAGTCTGAGAATGGAGGTGGAGGCGGTTACTGCAGCTTTCCACTGGTTGCAGAACAAACTGTACACGCATGTTGTAATTGTCACTGATTGACAAAGCATGTCAGCACAAGTGAAGACTGGCATGCTTTGTGCAGAATGGCATGCATTGATTCAGAGGTCGCGGGTTGTCAGAATGGCATGCATTGATTCAGAGGTCGCGGGTTGTGAGCAATCGCTGGATTTTTTCTCCGGGACACTGGTGTGGTTGGCAATGAACAGGCAGACATATTGGCTGGTGTCGCATCATTAAGGGGTGATTGATGCATGTTAAGGCAGATGCGGTGAAGGCTCCCAGGGAGCATGTGAATAGTGAAGAAGAACATTTAGACTATTATGGTCTAGACTCTAGAGCAGTGGTTCTCAACCGGTGGGGAATTCCCCCCTAGGGGGGAATTTTAGGGTTTCCAGGGGAGGAATGAAGATTATTTCAAGATCGCGTTAATACATGAACCGATTACTTGATATTGTTTTTCACTCCATACTTTACGGTTCTGTACTGCTCGCCCTTCTGATATTCGTCTTATAACGTAAGTAGACCCACAAATTACGTTTTATGTAGACGTCTAAACTTGTTCTAGTATGTGTTATTAAAGTTACCCTCCATTTTTACGTATACTATGTAGTGACAGGGTAGGGGGAGGGGGGAATTTATCGGGAGGAAATACGAAAGAGGAGGAATGACGTTCTCAACATATGGTGAAGGGGGGAGGGGGGCATGGGCCAAAAAAGGTTGAGAACCACTGCTCTAGAGAGAATGCAGCAGCAGGGGTGATCAGAGGATCTGGTCGACAGTCGTCACTCAGAGGTAAGCAGGACGAACATATAATCAAATTGCAACGGACACCAAGTATTGGAACTTCGCTGACTTTTGAAGATGAGGACCGAGCGCTTATGGGAGTGCCCCGAATGCAGTGATGTCTTGACTCAACTCAACTCAGCTCAAGCAATAGATGATGGGGTTGATAGCTCCGTCCTGTAAAGAACATGCAACGAACTTTAGTATCTAAAGCCTGGCATTCAAACAGGTCAGTGGTTTTGAACGTCTAGGTCAGACAGTGACACCTAACGGACGATTTGCCAGAGATAGAGAAAAGAACCGCCATATCCAGTAATCCCTGTACAAGAACTCATAAAGTATGACGAGAAAGGTGAAGACAGGCATTCTACGGGCAGACTGGCAGGTCTGGCCTCAATTCAACAATTAAAAATACAGAGCATCTGTTTAATTATTTTCCCCCAGGACATGCTGGTGTGGCGGGAAACGAGCAGATTGGCTGGATCTGCACCCCTCTGTTGAGTATTGATGCACGATAAGGCAAACGTGGTCGGGGCCCTTGGGATGGTGTGGTGTGTATAGTGCAGAAGAGCAGACAGATCATCATGGCCTGGAGAGAATTGTGCTACAGGACTGAAGAAAAGACCAGACAGACATATAATCAAACTGTTACTGGTACCATTAGTATTGGGACTCTTCGTTGGCTGTTGCAGATGAGGACGGAGCATTTTGTGATTGCCCCGAGTGCTGTGATGTCGGTTCTTGGCTCAACTCTTTTTCGTGCTGCTTGTTATGTCATTCATGTAAGCTCTGTACAAGGCCGTGCTGTGCTGTGACACAGAGAGGCGGCCGCATCAGGCGGCACCGTAAGGGGGCGGCATAAGGGGGAGGCATTTTTAAAGAGGAAAAAAAATATGTAAGGGGCGGCATGTCGAAGACTTGCATCATACTGACAAAATCTACCGCACAGTACTGGCTCTGTATTGTCATCTTCGTTGTTGTTGTTTGTTTTTTTTCGCTGATGAAGGCATACCGCAGCAATGTCCTGTTTTCTATAATTGTACTTTCTAAAGTTGTCCTACACTTCATGTTTTTCTATTGTTTACATTGTTACAGCTTTACAGCAGTTTCATCCATCTCATTTGTATTGTAAACCTTCAAAGGAACGTTTGACGTAAGATGGTTGAAGATCTGAGCTCCAAAGGACAATCACTGGCACCTTGCCGTCTTGACAGACGATAGTTTGTAAGGGATGGAGTTATTGCCTCTCCATAGCACAAAGCCTGGGCTAAAATATAGAGACAATAACACATACAATACAAATGAACACGGATCAGGGCTGCCACTGAAACACACACATATATATAGTAGCGTTGTTGATTTCACTTGTCTTCTTGAAGAACTATCTATAGTTCGTAAGTAGCATATCCTTGACGTCGCAGTCAACCTCAGCAATTTTTTATTTTTGTTGTTGCTGTCTGTGATTTCTTGGCAAGTTTACTATTGTTTTCTGAACGACCGGCATTCGTATCATTGTATGAAAACCCGCGCACGGCGGTCTGCTCTCAAATCGCCCGCAGCTGTGTTTAGAACGCGGTATACGGGATTGCGTTCGTAAGTCCTTCACCACAGCAACTACCACTGCGGCAATTGTGTTACTATTTGGGATCTCCCGTCGAGATTGTAATAGGCTGGCAAAACAGGCCAAATGATGTCGCGGCGTTTTGTTTTAGTTTACCTACGATGGATTGTTTGCTTTGGGGTTAGTTTACAAGAACTATCGTCATTGCATACCGATATATTCTTGCTCTTTGTGTGAGTTGGAAAGGGGATATTGTATATGGATTAATTCTTTCTCTTTGTGCGTCTAGGAAATAGTGTTGGTTGTATTGTGTCCTTGCTGTAGGCAGCGAGTCTTGGAATGTAAATGAAGAAATTAGGAGGGACTTAGAGGTGTTTCCAATGGCACCAGGGGTAGGTTACATACTGAAATGAATTAAGATCAGAGCTGAACACCATTCCAAAGATTCTCAACTATTGTCCTCCAGTGGCCACACTCCCACCGTGGAATTACTAGGAATGAGACAGCTGTTGCGATGTCTAAAAATGGCAGCAAAACAGAACAGTTTTGTTACTTGCTGCCGTACAGAGAAGCTTCTACCTCATTCACACTCAAGACCTCCACATGAGTTACTCCTATAAAAGCAGTAGTTAGTTTCTAGTTCGTGATAATCCTGGGCTGTTTGGTAGAAGTAAGTTGATTGAAAAGAAAAGCCATTATAAGCTGTCAAAAACCTTTCAGTGTTAAAACAAAAATACAGACACGATCCAATCCACCAATGCAACATCTTATATCCAAGAACTAGACACAGCAAACTACTTGGATTATCTATACCGTCTCAACGTATCCCACTTAGATAGATATCCACATGGAACTGAAGTTCGGAACACTGGACACATCCATCACAACTGCCCAACTACAGACATGTGGTTAACAAGAATAAGGGGAACTGCAGTAAAGCTTAAAAAAGCAATGAATGAATCACCAAAAAAACGAGAAGTAGATTGTGAGCTTTACTAAAACACGATTACAAGAAACAAATTGGACGTTGCGGCCAAAGCCTTCGTCAGCACAGAACAAACACAAAACTACATGAAACACACTACATGACAATATTAAGGGTACTTATCTGAATCTGTATCCTAGCTTGGAGTGACTGACACGCGTTCGACGACTACGCCACCAATTGTCGTCGAACGCATGTCAGCCGCCAGTCACTCCAAGCTAGGATACAGATTCAGATAAGTACACCCATGAGACTGAACAAGAAAAATAATGACAAACAACATACCAAACTCTGCTAATACAGCAATAGAAATCTGTTTAATAAAACAATACATATAAAATCAAGTAACCTTTTTATCAACACATGCCTCTATGAAGGCATGATAATGTAATTCCTTTGGTCTTTCAAATTATATATACATATGGAACCATTAGCCCAAAAATGGGCACTCTTCCGCTATTTATGCTTCTCCTCGACACAGCAAGGTACAAGAGGAACTAGATGAGATGAGACTCTGCGATCTACAACATCATTCTGAGCAATGAGCAAGGACAGAGAAATTAATGCACATGTATGGATAGGCACCTACAAAAGAGAGGCAAACAGAAAACAATATAAGATAGCGTGGTATTAGAAGTTCATGATGTCTGTGCTACGCAATGGAACCATAGATCACCATGCCTCTATACTCAAGAGATCAGTTATTGGAGTTGAATTGAGCTGAGTCAAGAACCGACATCACAGCACTGGAGACATTCTCATATGTCTTCCATCCTCATCTGCAACAGCCAGCAAAGAGTCCCAATACTAATGGTACCAGTAGCTGTCCGATTACGTGTCCGTCTGGACTTTCCTCAGAGTCCTGAGTGTCGACCAGATCCTCTGGTCACTCCCAGCAGCACCAGTCTCTCCAGGCCGTGATGACCTATCTGATTGTCTGCACTATACTACACGATCCTAAAGGGAGTGTGACTGGTGTATAGACTGTCTTGTTATCTGGCCTGAAACCAAAGTACCACCTCCATACAGGGATTGTTACAGAGCTCTCCTTCCTCTCATCAAGCAGCAGGTGTGTCAGACTGGTATTGAAACTTCACTAGCGGAGAGTCACATTAGAATATAATGAGGACATGACTGGTCACAGCACATACAAACTGGCCAGACCCCGGAAGGTTAACCCGGTCAACAAATGCCCGCAGAAGTCAGATGTGTCGGCCTAACGGCGCAAGAACGCAGCTCTGCTGTAAACAGGCACAACGCAGTCACATCCTGAAAAAAAGAAACTCCGGATGAACGCAGAAGAAGAAGAAGAAACTGGCCAGATTTAGTCCTAGGCTGGTCACATTTCCTCCACAGATGTTAGGTATTTCATTGTCTACAGACTCCAACCTCAGTTAGTTAGTCGCGGTTCAAACTTCACTGCAATCACCCTCATTATGCACCGTTCCTGTGCCAGTGTATATCACACAAAATGAAAAGTGGAACAAAAAGCAGTACCGACAAGCCAACAGCATGCAGACAGTACATGCATAAAGCCGCTGCCAGAATGCCAAAACAACAGTCCGCCACGAAAATTAACAGTTCATCATCGATGGAAGCGGCAGTCACTAAAAAAGCAGCAGCTTTACACACATTACTGCATAATGCTAGCTAGTTCAGCAACTGACCGCGACCATTTTCTGAACATGCAGTTCACAATACAAACAACCACTGACAGATGTCAAAGTACTCCTCACGAAATCCACAGCTCACAGCATTGCTCCAAGTACTTAACTCAGAAGCTGGGCGACGGATCCATGTACCACCAGTCCAACATGAGGAAAATGCATAAGCAAGCCATAGCCAGAAGCAAAAACACCCCGGAGGCCTTAATAGTTCAACAGCCCATCCAAAATATTGGACCGTAAGTTTTTAACAATTCTAACAGACTCTAACCTATGTCCAGAAGGTGGTTGTCTCAAGTAAGCAGCTCAAAATAATTGGGATCAACACGAACTATGAGAGACACATGAGTGCCACCAGTCAGCAGCTCAACACTACTGGGATCAACAAGAACTATGAGAGACACATGAGTGCCAGCTATCCTCTTCCACCCATCCAGTTTGGGAAAAAAAAGAAACTTTCCACCGTTTCAACCAGCCTTCTTGGCGCTGGTTATGATTGTGGTGGTTCATAGTGCGGTATAAATTGCCCTGTTCTTTTGTGCATTAGACGACTTCCACAGATGTAGGCCTGGCAGGGTTCCTCTATTCCATCGTCCTCCATTCCTTCCTTAGCCACCGACATCCTCAATCAATGCTTGTTCCATTGCCACTGGATGTACCTTTCCCTACACTACATTTTTTATTTATTGATTTATTGCCTTTTTAAAATTAATATTAGTTAGGTAGCTTGTTATCTGTTTTTCTATTTTGGTTGTTATCCCTATCTCTGATATCTTCTGGCTTCTGTTTTTCGCTGTTTTAGATGGGTTTGGTGTTTCTTTTCCCTATTGTTTCTCTATTTATTAAAGGTTGAACGTTTTTTTTGGTGTGTGTTAAATTATCTAAATTCCTGGTGTCTACTGTTTCTCATCGTTTTATTGCCTGTCGTTTTCTTTGACTGGTTGCATCCTGTCTGGCATGCTATTGTTCTAGCCTTTCTTTGGGTAATTAGTTATTTATTTATTTATATGTTTATTTATTTAGTTATTTTTGGTTTATTAGTTGGATATTCTACTTGTATCTCCTCCTTGTGAGTGGTTTCTCTGCTGTATGAGGGCGTCGGTTTTCCTCTTGTGCTGTACACGTTCTTGTACCCCTGTTCCGCTGTTTGCCGATTCCCCCTTATTTATTGTGTGTCGTTTTCTTGAGTGGTCGGGTGTTTGTCTACATTGGTCCCCGTTCTTGCTTGGTTTGAGTTTTTCTCGGATTAGGCCCTACAAAGGGCCCGTCTCTTGACTTCCCTGCTTGTTTTCTTGCGTTGAGCACTAATAAGGGCCCATCTGTTCTCTTCTGTGCTTGTTTTTTTGAGTTGGGATCTCACAAAAGCCCGTCTTTTATCATTTGCACTTGTTTTCTTGCTTTGAGCCCTGAAAAGGGCTCACCTGTGTTTGTTTTCTTGTACTGAGCCACTGGGCGGGCTCGCCTTTTGGTCATCTGTGCTTAACTGTCTTATATATTCCTCCGAAGATGTTTTTTGCCTTCATGTCTTCTGTTGATTTACAGATTTGGCTAGCGAGAGTTGTATCCACGAATGGTAGTTTCAGTTCCCACTGGGGTATTCTCGGTCTGTGGACTTTTGTTTGTGTAAGTGCTGATGTTAGTTTCTCCTTGGCATTCATCTCCTGTGCTGCTGTCCATCCTCCTAGTGTTTCGGTTTTACATATGGGTATTCCTCCCCATTTGCTTTTGTTCTCTTCGAATGCACTGAATGCTGGGTGCCTCTCATCCTGTATCGCCTCCACCCAGTAATTGTAGACCAATTGCTTTCTTCTCAGCTGAAGTGGTAGTACCCCGAGCGCTACTTCCAAGGTTTCCTTAGATGTTCATTTGCCTGTTCCTTATATGATGTCTAGTGCCTGGTTTTGGATCATGTCCAGTTTTCGTTTGTTGTTGTCCGATGCTGTGTCGTATACTATGCTGCCAAACTCTATTCTTCCTCTGATCAGCGACTTGTAGAACCATTAGCATTGTTTTTGTGTGGGCTCCCCATCCGTTGCATTTGATTACTCTTAGCAGATTTAGTGTCTTCTTATCCTTTTCGACATCTGGTCTATGTGTTTGTTCCAGTTTAGTTTTTCATCTAGTGTCATTCCTAGAAATCTTGTGTTACATGTTCTCTGTATGGTCTTCCCATGGATCTTTATACTCCGTCCCGGTATGACCGTTTTCGTTTCATGTCAAAAATCATGCTGACGGTCTTGCCTGTGTTGATCTGGAATGCCAATTTTTCCATCCATCTAGCGATTCTGTTTATTTGCATTTGTAGTCGGTCTCTTGTGGTTTTTATGTATCTTCTGCTTCTCCATATTGCACAGTCATCGACGAACTGTGATACCCCTATTCTGTCTTGCTAGTCTTTCTTCATCTAGGTCATTTACTAGTATTGCAAATATCGTTGGTGATATTACTGATCCCTGTGGTATTCTATTTTCTTGGGTAATGGGACGGGTAGAGGATATGTGAGTGGGTGGGGAGATGTGTGTAGGTGGGTGGGGAATGTGTGTGTGCTTGGGGTGTGGGTAGATGGGATGTGTGGTGAGTGGGAGGTGTGTGTTGGTGGGGAGATGTGTAGGTGTAGGGATGTGGTGGATGGGTGGGGGAATGTATGTGTGTCTGGGTTGTGTGTGTGGTTGGGTGAGGGAGTTGGAATGAATGGGGGATGCGTGGGTGGGTGGTGAATATGTCTCATAACATAGTAATATGATTTGTTTAAATTTACAAAATTCATTTGACAATGTTTTTTCCTATGCACTGTTGATGAAAGAAAGATGAGTGATTGGAAGGGCCGAATGTAAGACGGGCCTGCATGCCCAATTTGTTACCCGTTTGAAAATAAAGTATGTTGGTTCGTTCTCGTGTTTATGTCAGTGATAATCGGTAGGTAGTTCGCTGTTGGTGTCTTCTTGTACTTCCCAGTGTCTCCTTATAAGGTTCGGCGTCACTATTGTCAGGTCGGTTGCTGTGTCTTATCCTTTCGAGTCGGGGTCTATTCGCGCCATCGATCCATCGTATAGTAGTCAGCTGATTGCTCTCTATAAATTCCATCAGTTTTGTTCCTGCTATGTTGCTTCTTGTTCCTCCCCACATTGGGTGGTAGCAGTTGAAGTCGCCCACTATCATTGTTGATTTTTTTATCCTGTTCTTTATCGCTATTAGATCTTCCTCTTCAATGTTTCCTCTGGGGCAGTAGATGTTGATGACATTTAGGTTGTGGAGTTTGCTGGCAATTTCCGTTGTAATGCCCTCGAAGTTCCTCGTCTTGAACGTCCTCGTTTGAGTAGAGCCACTTCGCCTCCTGTAGTTTCCATCCTGTCGTTCCTGAGTATCTTGAATCCCTTGCAACTGTAGCTGTCCTTCAGTTTGAGGAATGTTTCCTGCAGAGCATAGATGCCGTTTTCCCTCCCCACTTGCTCCATGTTGCTGGGGAGGTTTGTTTTCATGCCTCTGCAGTTCCACTGTACAATTCTATTGTCTCTTCCCATGGCCGTGTTGTAGAAAGTCTTTGGTTGGCTTAATTTTTATTATTAGATTTTGGATGGTTCGCTGTCCTCTTTGTTTGTCCTTTCTTTGTCTTCCTCTATGCTTTTGATGACTTCCTGTAAGGTTATCTGGTTGGCTTGGAGTCTCTTAAACAGTGTGTTGAACTGTTTGCCGATCTTTCAGATGTATTGCAGTTCCTCCACTGTGTGTTGCAGTTTCTCCACTGTGTGTTGCAGTTTCTCCACTGTGTGTTGCAGTTCCTCCACTGTGTGTTGCAGTTTCACCACTGCGTGGCTAAGATTGCTGATTTTAGTGTCTGTCTTGCTCCTCCATTTCTTGTGGTCGGCTACTATCAGTTGGTTTCGTTTCTGTAGCTCTGTTACTGTTATTTGGGTGGCGTGCACTTCTTCATTTAGTTTTTTCATGGCTGTCTGGTTTTCTTTTATCGGATTTTTCAGCTCTGTTTTGGTGGCCTCCAACTCTTTAGCCACTTTTCTTGTGTGTGTTAATTCATCCTCAAGTTCCTTTTTGGTGGCTATCGTGCTTTTTTTCTGCTTCTTCCATGCGTGTTATTGCTTTCTTCAGTTCATTGTTTTCAATCTCTATTTTGTTGTCTTGTGGTCTGTCCTTTTCCACATGTTTATCGACAATCTTGTTCCTTACATTAGCTACTTCGGTCCTCAGGATTCTCATTTCTGATCTTGTCCCTTGCCTGCGTTCTCTTGTCGCCATCTCACGACTCTCATTGGGGTTTGTGAGAGTACTGATTCTCTTAATGCTGTCTCTGTTAGTTTGTATTGGGGGCAGCCTTGTATCTCGAGCTGTGGCTCCCATTGCAGTTTGCGCACTGTCTGATCGGGTTCGCATTTTTCTAGTTTTTGTCCTTTTTGGCTTCAGGGCATACCCTATGCCAGTGACTTTTGCTGCAGAACCGGCATACAGGGTTCTTTTTCCCTGCAGTATGAAGTATGGCCTAGCCTCTGGCATTTGGAACATTGTTTAAATGGTGGTACGTATTTTTCAAAATATTTGTACTTCCCTAAGTGCTTTATCTGTTCTGGCATCGCTGTGCAGTTGAGCTTAATCTTTATAACTGCTGTGGGGTCCCCCCGTCTTGTGAGAATTCTGTCAAGGTGTTTAATCTCCATGTTGGCATGTCTTGTGAGAATTCTGTCAAGGTGTTTAATCTCCATGTTGGCATGTCTTGTGAGAATTCTGTCAAGGTGTTTAATCTCCATGTTGGCATGTCTTGTGAGAATTCTGTCAAGGTGTTTAATCTCCATGTTGGCATGTCTTGTGAGAATTCTTTCAAGGTGTTTAATCTCCATGTTGGCATGTCTTGTGAGAATTCTGTCAAGGTGTTTAATCTCCATGTTGGCATGTCTTGTGAGAATTCTGTCAAGGTGTTTAATCTCCATGTTGGCATGTCTTGTGAGAATTCTGTCAAGGTGTTTAATCTCCATGTTGGCATGTCTTGTGAGAATTCTGTCAAGGTGTTTAATCTCCATGTTGGCATGTCTTGTGAGAATTCTGTCAAGGTGTTTAATCTCCATGTTGGCATGTCTTGTGAGAATTCTGTCAAGGTGTTTAATCTCCATGTTGGCATGTCTTGTGAGAATTCTGTCAAGGTGTTTAATCTCCATGTTGGCATGTCTTGTGATAATTCTGTCAAGGTGTTTAATCTCCATGTTGGCATGTCTTGTGAGAATTCTGTCAAGGTGTTTAATCTCCATGTTGGCATGTCTTGTGATAATTCTGTCAAGGTGTTTAATCTCCATGTTGGCATGTCTTGTGAGAATTCTGTCAAGGTGTTTAATCTCCATGTTGGCATGTCTTGTGAGAATTCTGTCAAGGTGTTTAATCTCCATGTTCCCATTCCCCTCTTGGTATCTTCCGTCAGTTTCCTTACGTCAGTGGACAGGTTTATTCCTATTATGATTGTTGTTGTCGGTCTATTTAGCTCTATGTTTATTTTTAAATTGTGGTGGAGTGACCTAATTACTGCCCTTTTTCTTTGTTTATTTCTTCTATCAGTTGTCTTGTTTTAGCTGTGTCGCACGGTTTGATGATCATTGTGCCGCCTGGGCGTTTGACGAGGTGGTTAATATTCCTGGTGCTGAGCACATTTTCCATAATTTTGCCGATGTCGTATTTATTTAGTTTTGATAACGTGACTTGCCACCCTTCAGTTTGGGTGATCCTAAGTTGAAGGCTTGAATCATAGGCCTCCCAAGTGGGTTTATTACTCTCTAATTGGCTGTCCTTTGTTTGGGTTTTTTCCACTTCTTTTCCTTCAATATTTCTTGCTGTTTCTGTGTTTGCTTGTTTTATTCCTCTGCAGATTGGCCTCGAGTTATTACCATTTTGATGATTTGTCTGATTTTTTAAACGGTTAGATATTAATAATATTGTTTATTTTTGGTGGTTTATTTATTTTTAATTACGATATTAAGTTCGACTGAGTTATTTTTTAATGCGATTTATTTATTTATATGTTTATGTAATAATTTTGCAATCAATTTTCCTACTTACGTTTGTTTTCCTTTAGAAATATTAATCACACAGTTACAGTAATCCAGTAGCAAAGAACATCGCCACTCCCTGTGAACAAGGGCACAACGCTGCAGTCAAAGCACAAATAGCCGCAGTCAAAGCACAAATAGCCGCCACCAAAGAGTACCTCCAAGTAATCCTGCCACAACACGCTTATAAATCCTCCCACACTATGGTTCAACAAAAGAGCAAATGCAAGTGGCCGGCTATGGAATAACCTTTAATTATATACTAGTCAGTTCCAATGGAAACCAAGCTGCCTTCAGTTCTCTTACTCCATCTGCTACCTTGAATAAGTTTAAACTTTTTTCTGCGCTCGTTGTGAACCTTTCTGGATTTTACTGTAGATGTGACAAAAGAAAAACAAGAGGTTGTCATATTCATGGTGGTACTCTGAGTCAACAAACAAAATATGAAGATCCTTGATGAAATAATAAATTGCTTCAATTGTCGACAAGTATGTCTTGGGTACTCCCTCCTGCGTACGCCAAAAATTGGAATTTCGAGTCTGAAGTTCCACCTTTCTCAGATCTGAAAAAAAAAAAAGTTAAATATACTGTTGAAGAAAAGAATTCCATAAAACAGACAATGAACAGAAGTATATTTTAATCTAACAAGCCTGCAGATCTGTTAGATCTTTACTTCTGTCTTTTCTCTTCTACCCTAAGGTGTACACTGTGGTCTGTTTTATGTCAGCAGAATTGCACATGTTGTCATTTGCCAGGCCAAACTGCCTGACATGCCTCTGGCAGGCACCGGGCACAGCATGGGACATCTGTGCTATAGGTGAATGTCCTTCCATGGAAGTACACAGTAAAGATAGAGAGAGATCACAGCTTAACAACTGTGCCTTTTTCATAACCAAAGTCCAAAATGGAACCAACCAATTATGTCCTTTCTTTAAATGTTTGTAACATCTCAGACCCCGCTTTATGGTCCGATATGTTTGTTATTTGACGAAAACTTGGTCAATAGACATTAATGAAACCCATGATGCTATTTTAATGGCTAGATACAAATTCTGCCCACATACCATAATTATGGATTTGGCAAATGGTAGACATGTATACCATAGTTGTGGGTTAAGTGGCTTGTAGACCTGGCTAATGAAGACACATTTTTAACCCTTTACCGGGCAAATCGTCCGAATGCGTCTTTACCCCGGAACGAGCAAACTGTCTGAATGCGTCTGAGCTACTACTAGCATTGTAAAAACGCGATCTCGTGGCTTTTGGAGATTTCCGATTGTCTACTTTCGGTTTCATCAATAGCTTGACAACGTAGCCGCCATTTGCAAGCGTGTACTATGAATTTGAATGGATTTTTTTTAAAAATAGTTTTGGGTTTTTTTATGCTTAGTTTTTAAAAATGGATTTCGACGATTCTTCTAGTGATAGTGGAGATTTTCTTTGGGTTCAATTTAAGTGACATTTAAGTGCACAAATTTGACTGAATCAGAGCTAGGTATCAGTGATCAACGTTACTTTGCATTAGCAGGCGTGAGTCGGACTTTAAAGAAAGTGATTCTAAAAATGAGTTTGTAAATTGCCGTATAAATGACTGACAATCACAAACAATATATTGTATTTTGTAAATATGTGTGTTCATGTGTGGATTACCGGGAACATTCACGTGAGCAAAATACTCTGCTTTTTATTTCATTTTGGTTTTTATTTAAGTAAAATCGGTTGACTAACACCTTTTATGTGATGATTTTACTAATGTAACCTGAAATTTTACCGAACCTCAAAATTCTTCTTGCCCGTTCAGGGCTACAAAACAGACAAACGTCTGCCCTGTAAAGGGTTAAAGGATACCTAGCATGTGGTATGTCAAAGAATCCGTGTTCCTTCAGCAAGGTGCTGTTGCCATTTGGAGGCTGGTAAGTCAGTAAAGCACCCTTTTACAGACCTTAAAACTCACTGGTAACATGGTGCTGCACCCATAGTTTCTAGACCAACTGGCACTGGGTGGGTCATGCGGTCTGCGTCATGCAGGCTGCCTTTACTTCCACAGACATTTCCTGGTACCCATTTCATTTTAGGACAAGTCAACCTATGAACCCGCACTATAGCTTTTTTTTGTTTTACTGTCTAGTGTGTCCTCTAATTACCTTTTCCCTTATTTGTATGGGTGTTGATCAATATCTGAATTATTTCCCATGTCTTTGACTGAAAGCACCTGAGTGGGTGAGATGTCTCATAGATAGTGGACCAAACCTAAAACATCAGAGATATTAAGTAATATGCTGCCAGCGAGGCAACCAGAAATAGTAATGTAAGATTCAAACAATATGTACATTTGTTCAGAAAAAAATAAGCTAGACAGTTCAAATTTAAACAAACCTACACACAATAGTTACAAGAATTAATAAAAGTATTTTTAACGGCTAGAGTAGAAACTAGGCAGCCCAAATGTATCAAACATCAACATTTAAAGTGAAAATGTAAAATGCTATATCCCCAAGACATTCCTCAGACATACAACTTCACTCTATCAGTACAGTCAGGTTTATACAAGAGACAACATTGTAGATGTAGACTATTTCCATTGAAACCAAAACAAAGAAGGATATATGGGTGCCAGGAACACTTACCGAGAAAGTGCACATTCTTAAGAATGCTATGGGACTGCAAAAATTAGACAATGAAGCAGCAATTTTGGAACACAAACATCATGACTTGGTGAATATGTAGAGTTTGGTGATTGTGTCTTGAAAATAATCTGTACCCTTATGTTGTTAACTATGTCTGACAATACTTACTTTTCAGTCTCTCATCACTGACAATATTGTGTGTCTGGTTCCAGGTTGCATCAATAAACACGACTTTTTCAAACGGAAGACATGGTGACAACTTGAACTTCTTTGATGACAGCTCTTCTGGCTGCTCGCCATTACCAGAACATTTACCGTCATTCAGTGATCTCTTACGCAGCTGAGCATCTGCAACTTCCCCACTGTCAGAAGTCTTAGCCCCAGAGTTTGTGTCATCTGTATCCTCATGCAATATGTTCAGCTGCCTATCATTTGCTTGAACCAACAATTCTGTATCTGACACACCAGACTGTTCACGGTTCCCACATATTTGACCATTTCCTGCACTAGACCCAGGATCTCGTGAAGGTGATTCATCAGGATCTAATGAGTTCCTGACACTTTCATCAGGCACTGAATTTTTGACTTTCCTTTCAAAACAATTAGAGATCAGTTGTTCTAGGGTAGAAGAATTCTCTCCCGGGAAGACAAGAACAACCTGTTAATAAAAGAACAGTTATTATATACAAACACATATATTACAGTACAGCTTGTTAATAAAAGAAGAGCTGTATACGAACATATTTATTACATGCCAGTACAGCACTGACATCCGTACAGAAGAATAGGCCTCACACAACTGTTCAGTAAGCATATTTGTGTGCTTGTCGTGATATACGTGTTGTTTATGATGATACTTAGTCTAGTACTTACTTCATGTACAGCACCACACAACATGCTAACTACTTGTGTTAGAAAAGCTTCATGTACAGCACCACACAACATGCTAACTACTTGTGTTAGAAAAGATTGCCACTGCAGTAGGATATCTTCCGCAGCTGAGTATCTGCATATCTTGTGTCATATGCTACAAAAGTGATCACTCAACACAGTGTTTGTGCAGCCAAGTGAAGAAAACAAACTCGTGAATATTCTAAAGGGTAAGAGGATTGTCTTCACTGGGCTGGGTTTTATCCCATGTGGCTCGGTCTCTTTCACCAGAACGGCCTGCCAAAAGTATCATAGAGAGCACACATTCTGTAACTCCAGCAGTAACCCCTAAGTGTCCCTGAAAAAAGAAAATGCACTTGACCATTTAGCCACGAGACCCCCATATTTAAGTCTACTCATCTAGAATGTACTATAATGATACATTAGGGAGAACTTATTGAAACTCTTGTGAAAGTTAAACTTTGTGGTCCTGAACAAGAACTGTCAGCAGCAACAGCAAAAAACACCCAGAAAATGGAAGAGTAAATGTAGAAAGTATATCAGCATTTGAGAGGAGTTAGAGGTGGAAGTAGAGGAGTATATATCAGCATTGAGAGGAGTTAGAGGAGGAAGTAGAGGAGTAGGAGAAGAAGAAGCAATTTACTTGATAAGAATAATTTCTGTCGACCAGCACAAAGATGGTCACAGGATATCTTTGGCATGAGGGTGCATGAGGCGGGAGAAATGGCCAGCGATAGAGAGGCTTCTCAGCCCACCATGTTGAGATGTTCAGCCATGTTCTGTAGAGGACCTGCTACTTGAAGACAAAGTAAAGGACTCCTTTCCACGCCATCAGGCAGTTTGCTGTTAGGGGGGTCTGTGATATAGCACCATCACATGTGGGTATGAATGCACGGAGGAATAGATGGCCGATCTTTACCTCACTTTTGCAAGCGACGAACCCACACCCTACTATACTCATGACATTATCAGCACAGTTTGCTATCAATTTTGCCAACACACCTCCTATTGGGTATGAAGGGATAGCCGTATCCTGGCTGATATAGGCCTTATCAGCCATCTTAGAACATAGCTGATGTGATACATATCATGCCGGTTGCCTTTACTTTGCAGGACATTTCCTGGTACATATTTTAGGATGGCTCAACCTTGGAGCCTTGAAAAAATTGTGTGGAATTTTACCAAGGCAGTTGCTAATTACAGCAATTAGCTACTACATATTTTGTGTGGCTCGCCAACACAGCATAGTGATTCCAGTAGTCGTGAAAGAAACAAAGCAAGGGGGCTGCATGGTCTCGAGGTATGGTGTCCGCCTCGAGTGCTGGAGGTCCCGGGTTCATGCCCCAGTGATGACCGGGATTTTTTCATGTGGACTTCTAGTAATAAAACTTCCCCTAGTCTCTGGGTAGTGAGATCGGACGCCCGTGTGTATTGTTGCGCACGTAAAATATCCCTTGGCAGTTGGAAATTGAAAAAGAGTAGCCTAACGGCGCTGCCCGGGCAAAATTTCAAGTTAAAAATCTACCCAAAGTATTTTCAGGATCCTCGACGGTGCTACGGAGTTCGTGCACTGAGCTGAGTTTCTCCAGACTCAGATTTGAGTTAGGAGGAAAACGAAGCACTTATGGGTTGCACCCATGTGCCGTGATGTTGATCCATCGACTGAACTAAACTGAAACAAAGCAAAAACGTATCTAAAATACTTAATTTTTTAAGCCCATCAAATGTTCTATTTTTCAAAAACCTAATTTTTCTGTAAAACATGCACTTTTGTTAATCATTCCGTAAAATGAATATATAAGGATAAACTATACCTTCTTGGGATCATAGTCAGGTATACAAGGATATGTATGAATAGCAACATCATCTGGTGCTAGAATGACTGCATGAGGAGCTGTACTTTTGCCATCAGTTTCACTAGGATGCTTAATGATATCAACCTTCACTGGAAGCTGCCAAGAAAACAACAAGACAGAAACAAACAGTAAGAAAAACTATTTGTGTAAAATAATAAATATCTTTTTAAGTCACAAGAGTTATTAAGACACCTTTCCCCCAACATATGATAAGCAGCCCGGATGTCCGTATATGAATAAGTTCAGACATCTGTATCACTGTTCCAAAGGTTATGGGAAAGCTAACAATGAGATTCATAAAGCGTGAAAGAAACCATCCAGAATTGTAAAAATTGTTGGACATATCTGTGCTCTGTCCGTTTACAGCAGAACTGCAATTTGTATGTATTACTACAGGCATACATGACTTTCTCTCCGCATTTGTTGAACGATTTAATCTTCACGAAACAAGGTCATATGGTGGGTCCACAAATATCGATTGTATACTTTTTACGCCCAAAACGTGCAATTTGAACTACTAAAATTAAAGAGAATACAAGTTTAAAGATTATTAATAATTTATTTGTATACTTTTATTATTTAACATGACGGAACATATATTTAAAGTCAGTTTTCATATCTGTCTATGACCCGTTTCAGACAATCTTGCATGGCGACATCATGCCTGATAATTTTTGAAGACTAAATTTTTTAATGTTACTGTTGCATTACTTTGATCATGTTTTTCAAATTGGGCATTTACTCATGAGTACCGCCACAGCTACATAGGCCTTGAAAAACCAAATCCAGCAGAACCTCAATGAAACCTGCATGTCAATTCTAAGCGGAGATATCTGGACACAATGGAGAGTTGCGCTGTTGCGAAATCTTGAAACATTTTTGGTTCAAGATCCCGACACTCAAATGTGAATATCTCCGCTTAGAATTGACATACAGGCATCATTGAGATACCGTTGGCTTTAGTTTTTCAAGGCCAATCTATCTGTGGTGGTCTCATTAGTAAATACTCAGGCGATCTTCCGAATGACTGCCCCATATTATTTAGTGTAAGGTGTTTCCAAGGCACCAGGGCTGGGTTCTATACTGGCCAAGACTTATTGACGCGTCCTCGCCGAGCGTCCTGGGCAACAGGTCCCTTCGGGGTCCTGGCTGAAGTCAGTAGGATCGTTGATTCCTCCAAAGTCTGAGAGTATCTGCCTGCACGGCGAGGGACCATCAGTTTGCACACCAATAAGTCAGTCATGGGACAACGGATACTCACACAAACCTCAGGTCCTGTATGACATCACACTGATGTTGGAAAACAGGATGTCTTCATCTGGCATACAGGACTTCGCGCTGGAGTTCACAGCCAGCGAATGCAATCAAGCAGCATTTTGTGTAAAATGCATCCCTTACAGGGTCTCATTGGCTGATATAATAAAAAATACAAACTACGAACTAAAATATAGAACTGAGAAAATGGAAATATGTATCAATAAAATTTCACAGTTATATGTGAAAATTGTGGCATAAAAGTTATAAATATTGTCCGAAACATGTTCTAAACTCTTATATCGGTATATCCGTGGGGAAAATATACATATCGGAACAAGCATTGAATGTGTTGTCGATCACTTCTGGTTCAGTGTGTGGCAGACTGCTAGACCAATCGATGGATGCAATAAATGTTTCTGGGCCCGGAGGCCTCACTGTCGTCAGTATTACAAGATATAGATATACACTCTGACGACAGTGAGGGTCCTCTTGGCCCAGAATCATTTATTGTATCCATCCATCGGTCTAGCAGACTACAATACACTCAAACGTAAGTGACTGACAACACATCACCCCAAAAATGAACTTATGAGGCCCTGTAAGGGATGAATTTTACACTAAATAATTTGGGGCCGTCGTTCGGAAGATTGCCAATACTAAATTTGAAAATCATGATCAAGCCTGCTAGAAATAGCAATACTGCATCATGATGTACTTTATACATGTTAGTTAGTCGACAGATTATACTCATTGCACATCGAACCATTCAGTCCACAAGTGCTAGGATCCCCTCCTCAGCAAATCCTGCAGCGTGTAGCGGCTAATGACGCCAGTTCTGTGTTGGTTTATCAATCTTCTTTGGCTTCCTGCGTAGTGTTCTTGTTTGGCCACCCCTCTTTTAATTTGCTGTTCTCGCAGTCTGGCCATGGTTGTAGATTCACAGTCATCACTTGGTTCACGTAAAAGTCTTACTTCTCGTAGAGCATTCAGAATGTCAGCCTGGTCCATGGCGCGTCCGCCCTCCACCATAGCCTCACCTGCGAGCTTGTCAGCCCGCTCATTTCCTTGTACTCCCGCATGCCCTGGCACAAAGATGAAACTAATCTTTGCCAGCCGAGAACGCTCCAGAGGCAGCAACCATTCTCTTCGGATCGACCCCTCCTCTATCCTCTTGATCATGTTCATTGAGTCGCTAAGGAAACATGCCCTAGTGAATGTCTGTGTCTCGAGCCATGTTATTGCTTTACCTTGTACATGAAAGTCAGCATCCATATCTTGCACTCTAAATGAAAGCTTACACGCATGCGCAGAACAAATATGTTGCTTGCTTATCGTAATTAAACGACATCATTAACTAGTAAGTATTTGAAGTTCCCCGATCCGATAACATCGGGGACTATGAAACTGGTCTTCCTTAAGACACATACTATGTGTTATTAGCGAGAACTATCACGATTTTAATGAGACTTATTTACTAATGAGAATACTAGTTGGAGGTTATAATATAAATAATATACGCTATGCAGATGACACAGTATTGGTGGCGGATAATTCAACAGACCTACAACAATTATTAGACGTTGTAGTAACAGAGAGTGCAAGGAAAGGACTCTCCTTGAATATCAAGAAAACAGTAACAATGGTAATATCGAAGAAAATGGTGACACCAAAATGTGACATAGAAATAGAAGGGAAAATCCTTAACCAAGTTGATAATTTTAGATACCTAGGGGCATTCATAACATTAGATGGAAGATGTACAACAGAGATTAGGAGCAGAATAGGGCAAGCAAAAGCCACATTTCAGAAAATGAAGAGTATCTTATGCAATAAGTCACTATCAATGAATGTAAGAAAGAGAGTGCTGAAATGCTATGTAGAACCAGTTTTGCTGTATGGCAGTGAATCTTGGAATGTAAATGAACAAATTAAGAAGAAATTAGAAGCAACAGAGATGTGGTTCCTGAGACGAATGGTGCGAATTCCTTGGACTGCCAGAGTAACTAACGACGACTGCCTGAAACAGGCTAATGAAACTAGAACATTATATACAACAATAAGACAGAGACAAACAGCTTTCCTCGGTCATGTGATGAGAAGAGAGGCATTGGAGAACATCGTAACAACTGGAAAGATCGAGGGGAAGAGAGGCAGAGGTAGACCAAGAGAAGTGATGCTGGATGGATTGAGACGGTGGCATGGAGGAATATCAGCAGCAGAGTTGATCCAGAAAACCAAAGACCGAGATCTATGGAGAGCCATGAACGCCTACGCCAGCCGGCACGGCACTTGATGATGATGACTAATGAGACCGCCACAGTAGATAGGTCTTGAAATTCAAAATCTAATGGTACCTCAATGATGCCTGTATGTCACTTCTAAGTGAAGGTATTCACATTTTTGTGAAGATGAGACGAGTTGCGATTTCTCATGCACCTTACCCGATATTGTCGCTCTCCAGCGTGTCCGATTACCTTCACCAGCGGGTGTGCGTGTGAGATTGTCTCAAACGGTCATATGAAAACTGACTTCAAAAATATGTTCCGTCATGTTAAATGATTACAAAACAGTACAAGTATACAAATAAATTATTATTAATCTTTAAAATTGTATTCACTTTAACTTTAGTAGTTCAAGTTGCACATTTTGAGTGTTACAAAGTGTGGCGCAATCGATTTGTGCGGCCGTCATGACCCGTGGGTTTCCAATTCACAAAGTCACATCTTCGCAGACAATCTGTTTTTCAACCACAATTTGAGCAAGTTTAGCGATGAAACTATACTGATTCAGGGGCGATATTTTATATGGCAATTAAAATTCACATTAAACAAAGACATCTATTGGATCCATCGATTCCGATACGCGATCATTCCGCTGCCTCTGTGGCAGTCGGCAGCTTGCACAGATCCATAGAGCACACTTTATTCACAAACTTACAGTTTCTTAGTTCTATATAATATTTTAGTTCATAATGTTTAATAGTTTCTATTATATCACCTAATAATTTTGTGAAAAATTAAATTTAAAAAAAAAATATGCCCAGCCGGGAATAGAACCCCGGTCTCCCGCGTGACAGGCGGAATGCTTACGACTACGCTAGTGAGGACACAATGATTGTTCCACAAAGATTATTTATATAGTCAAGCCGCCGTTTTGGGTTTCATGATCGTAACATCTTCGCCTGTTTTTCAACCACAATTAAAGCAAGTTTAGCGATGAAACTTTCCAAATTTCTGAAAAATTTGATGCAGAATTCGAAGATCCATCTACAATTGATGGTTTTCTATTGAAAGCGCCAGAAAAAAAATTAATTACGGTTCAGCGTGCCATTTCCATTTTTCTCCGCATGCAAGGTTGCCTCAACCAAACGGGTCATAGGCGGATTATGAAAACTGACTTCAAAATATGTTCCGTCATGTTAATTGATTAAACAATAGTACAAGTATACAAATAAATTATTAATAATCTTTAAACTTGTGTTCTCTTTAACTTTAGTAGGTCAAATTGCATGTTTTGAGTGTTGAAAAGTGAAAGTGTACATGCCATTCGATCGATATGCGCATGCGCAGTCGCCATGGCACATGGCCTTGCGTTTCCCGATTCACAAAGACACGCTTCGCAGAAAATTTGGTTTTTCATACACATCGGAAGCAATAACCATGATGAAACTTTCCAGATATATTTAAAATTGTATGCAGAATTAAAAAATATATCTATAATTGAAGTAGTTCTATCGACAGCGCCAGAATAGTGTTACAAAGTGCACATGCCAATCCGATCAATATGCGCAAATAACAAAAACACATCTTCGCAGAAAATGTTGTTTTCATACACATCGGAAGCAATTACCGCAATGAAACTTTCCAGATATATTTAAAATTGTATGCATAATTCAAAAATACATATATAATTGAAGTAGTTCTATCGACAGCGCCAAAAAAAAATTAATTACGGTAAGTATGAAATATATTCTTATTTATATAAAAGGTACGATGATTTCAACCAAACTGCTGTGCACGGAATATTAGGCAAACCATTCCTGGAAAACCCAGGATGACGTGTTGTCACGTGAGATTTGAATGAATGAATGACTTCGAAAGAATGCATGGTCATAACTAGCAAACTGGGAGACACGGTGAATCATGGCGGAAATGACTCCGTATATCACTTCCGTTTTAATTTCGGGTAATGGCGCGATGGAACTAACTAGCTACACATAGTAAATTTAGTATAGTATTTGAGATTTTCTCAAAACTAAAGAAGTTATAGCAGTTTTAAACACATTGTAAACAATTGTTGTTTCTGGGCAGCAAGCCAAAATCGGCCAGATTAGTATTCTCCTATATTTTCCATATAATGACATAATTTGACACACAAATCTGGATATCTCGGATTAGAATCAACGCACAGACTTGAATGAGGTACCGTTGGAAAGTATTTTTCAGGTCCTATTCAACTGTTCAGCTTTAATCAATGCCAAACCAATTTTTAAAATATCATCAAAGTACCTTTGTATTTCAACTCTGGTTCTCAGCAACCTTCAGATGTGAAGCACAGAAAGAATAAATTAATTAATAGCTATGGAATTTTCTAACGGAACAGACACGTTATCTTACCTTAACGTTTGGTATTCCTGATACCAGATGCGGGAGAGGGACACAGCATGAGTAACAATAATATTTCCTGGACTTTTTACACTTGGGACAATGGCTTCTCGGCGAGGCATCCAAGAACCTCCAGTCCGCGATGATTGTATCTGGGAACGGATTGCCTTCCATGAATTCCTAAAAACATAAACAGCAAATGTCTGACAATCTCGGTATGATATTATTATTGTAATATTGCAGTTGGGATGCTCACGGGTTGTTCTCCTGTGTTTGTTGTTATAGTAGATTGATAACTGCGTTTCAAACCAACATGTTTGCAGACGATATCACAGACAGGAAGTTAGCGTGGTGGAATAAAAGTTTCGACTATTTACCGAGACCCACAATCAATCAATCAATCAATCAATCATGTGCCATGCCGGAAAGCGTGGCCATTCGACTCGCCATTTCACTCGATCATCAGAGTCGTGGATCAGCTCAGTGTTCCTGTCTCGTCCATGCCATGTGGTAAAGCCATCCAGGTATTTTCCTCTCGGTCTTCCTCTTGGTCTGTTCCCTTCGATCTTGCCAGTTGTCACTAAGACTGTCTACGTCTAATTTCTCTAATCAATTTACGATTTTCATTTGTCTCCTGTAGCACTTGGTCATTGGTTTTTCTGCCTGTCCATACTCACCCACCCAATATCCGCCACCTCTCAACTACACAGCCCCCACCTATACACACATCCCCACCCACAAACACATCTCCCTACCTGCCCACACATATCCCCCACCCATAAACACCCCAAAAACACAAACCTCCCACCCACACACACCCCAACACCCACATATATCCCACCCACACACATCCGCCGCTCACACACATCTTCCCACAAACACACGCATCCCCCACCCATACACGCATCTCTCACACACATCCACCCACTCACGTACTCATCCATCAACCACTCACACCCACACATCACCCACCCGCCCATCAACATATGCATCTCTCACCTATCCTCCCACCCACACACACCCCAATCACCCAGCCAAACACACATCCCCCATACTCACATACATCCTTCATCCACCTGCACATCCCACACCTCCCCCACATCTCACGCATCTCCCCTCCCACACAAAACTCCACCCATAAACACATTCTCCCCCCCCCATGCACACACACACATCCCCCACATGCATTTCCCATACACATTCCCGCCCACACATCTCTCACCCACACACACATCTCCCCACCCACCCACACATCCCCCACCTACAAACATCCTCACCACCCACACATACATCCTCCACCCACTCACATTTACCCCATCCACACTCCCGCCCACACAGACATATCCCATTCACAGACACCCCCACACTCATCCCCCACACCCATTACACACCCATCCCCCAACCCACACAATCTCCTGCACACCCATTCACCCATACAAATACACATTACCTACCCACACCCCTAACCCACCAACACCCACATACTGCCAACCATCCTCCCATATCCCCCCCCCCCACACACACACACACACCCTCACACACACATACATCCCCACCGATTACACATCCCTTCACCCATCGACATATCACCCATCAGCCCATACACATCCCCCACACATAACCCCTCAACACATACATTCCCTACCCCCACCCCACACACACACATCCCTCACATACACACATCTCTCACATACACATACATCCTCACATCTTGACACATACATGATGCCTCAATGATCACTGAAACTAATAAGAACAAACTCACACACTCCCTCGCATACACTGCATGCATGCACACTTACACACACAAACATATACAATAAATATACAAGCACACACACATACATACACACATACATACACACATACATACATATACACACGCACATACATATAAACACACATGAATGCACATCTTAACACACGTACAGACATACACAGATACACACATGAATACACATATACACCCATACACACATACAGACACGCACACACACATACATCCACACACACCCACACACACACACACACACACACACACACACACACACACACACACATAGACATACCCATCCATCCACACACATACACGCTGCCTCACATAATCACTAAAACTAATATGAATAAACTCTCATACTTTTCACACTGTGACATAATCACCAACCATCATTTTGCAGTGCGTCAACTTTTACACACAAGAACCAAAAATCGTTTTCAGTTTTGCCGCACGAAAAGGAACGAACACAACTTGACACTCGAGATAGACAGATGCCGGCTAAATATAGAAATTACCGCGTCCACTACTAAAAAAGTTATTGGAGGGAGCAGGTCATGTGACACAATTCTGACCTCCTCAAGCGTTCTTTTCTCAAAACCCGCGCACTTCTTAAATTCAGGCCTGACAGACAGTCAGAGACTCAAAGTGACCTGTCTTTTCAAACAAATAAACGGCAGTTTGATCGGATACTCGAGGTAAGCTTGTGAATCCGCAGATCAATGTATTACCCAGATGTATGCAGCTGAGGTATACCGTGTTTGTGTGTCAAAATAAAATGTATTTATAAAATAAATCTCTGAAGTGTAAAATTGTCGATGCAGGCTTCAAGCTACACCGAGCCTTTCCCGGGCAAAACTAACAATCTCATAATGTCTCAAAACTATAAACTCTGAAGTTCTTCAATACATCTGTTAGCTTTACTATGTGCATACTACATCAATCTATCACAGAAAATGTATGAGGTGAGAATTCAAACGCACTTTGATGCAATTCATCAAAACTGTTTTAAAATGCTTTCTGCAAACACAAGCCAGTTTGTGCACAAGAACCACTGCCTCACTTAAAATCGCATTTATTTCTGCCTATTCGTGATCTAAGGAGCTGAGAGAAGGATTATATCTTTCCTTTCCTCTTTACGAATTGAAATAATAGGGTTTGATAGAAAATGATTGTATTTATGTGGCAGATTTCACTCAGACAAAGCACTTATTAAATGCCTTGCTTGAACAAAGGTTACGCTTCACAGACGCCATTTGTGATAGACAGCCTAGTTGATCTGTCCAGACCGGAACATAAACAAAACTTTCGGTCTATTGCCAACGGTTGATCGCCAACAGAATGGACATGATGTGCACTTGCTAACACAAGAAGAAGAATAAATTGATATGAAGAAGAAGAGCGGAGGATTAGGAGAGGTACTTTATGTAACAACCTCTTACTAATAGTATTGTTGTCATGATTTGTATGGATTACATTTTGTAACAAATACACATCAGAAATTCTGTATGTTGAATATGACTAACAATAAAACACTTGAGGAGTTAAACTCATATTAACTACTGGAGATAGGGACAAATAGTACAAGCTATAAGAACCCAATCAACAGAGGTTAACTCTACACATTACACAACACAACACATCACTCCACACCACAACAACAGCAGGCAAAAGGAAATGATTATAGGAAGAAGAAGAAGACAAGTAGTTAATTTGGAAGGTACTGAGAAACATTTATATACACAAAGCATGACACATGAGTTGATGAAGATGTTTAAATGTATGTCATTTATAAAATGCATCTTATCCTTGTCTTGGTCTTGTCTTATCAGCCTGACTTGAATGCTCCAAGGAACAACACATCATCACTCTTGGCTATGTCTGATTGTACACTTCTCAATGAACCACATGTACACTGAGAGAATACATACAGCAGGTACCAAGGGATAGCAGGTGCATCCAGTGTAATAATATCTGACCCCACCCAAATTAACACAACACCACTTCTTCTGATCTTGTCCTTCCTGTTATGTTGTGTTCACACTTAATAACATGCTGGAAAGATTACATTGGTAGGATTATATATGCCTCTGTAAATTTTACACAGTGATGTTCTTGGTGGCAACCTGACCAGAAGAGGGAAGCAGGGAGAAAGGATGACCCACACACCTGAGATGGAAGATAACCTCAGGCCTTGACCAGAGTAAGGGCAGTCTTCAGGGTAGCTTCACTGGCAAGAACTGAACCGGATCCATCAGTCAATGGACCCAGACTTGACCCATGTCTACCACACCGAAGTGACCTTTCTCCATGCAAACAAACACAATCCCTCACCGGAAAATGAATTAATTAACTCAAGCCACACATGATTAGAACAACAAATCATTTAGAGATTTATAACACACTCATGATCATATTGATATTATTTATTGATGGTTTGCAATTGGTACTTATTTGCATTTTTTCCATTCATTCATATGTTTGATGAACAGATGAAAACCAAAATGAGAAATGTATGCAAAGGCCAAAAGATACAGGCCAATCAATAAATCACATCTACAGTAACTTAATCTTATATTCATTTATCAGTTCAAACAGTCTGTTAATTATCTGTTTATTTGTGTAAACAAGATGTCAATGTCTGCAATAGTTGTTAAATAAGTTATTTAGCAAAGCAAACATAACTCAAAATGAAATAAATAAACAAAGGGAAAAGAGGAGACTCTACATCTTTTACTGTTCCAGACCCATGCTACATTTCACCTGATTTATACTGAGGAAGTCTTTCTGACATTTCACAGAATATCATGGGGGTTCGAGAGCTATTAGAATCCTGGTGAAGGGGCAGAGTCCAATCTATTGTTCACTGTTCTCCTAAAGAGGACCATTAACTCCTAGACAAATAATGCAACTGAGCCTGTAATACTTCAAGGGTCGTATTCTTGACTTATTTACATATTAGAAATGATGGGGGCCCAGCATCTTAAACTAGAATATGGGTAATGCACAACAGTGATCCCCAGTCCCTTCAGAATATACGACACACACGTACACACTGTCGACTATCGTGAGCATCCTCACAAGAACATTCAAAATTGGGAAATAATGGGAAAACATGGAACATATGGAAAATGGTGATGAAAATATGGTATACATTGTATAACGTAAAAATAAAATAGTGGTCCAATCCAGTAAGATAATTCCTGGAATTGACATAAACATGATGAAATAAGCAGTGCATGTTAAATTCAATTGGCAGTAAAAATGTTAATATGAAAGATGAGGATATAGAAACAAAATATGGCATAATGATATGCTTGCACTCATATCTCTCTCTCTCTCTCTCTCTCTCTCTCTCTCTCTCTCTCTCTCTCTCTCTCTCTCTCTCTCTCTCTCTCTATTTATTTTTCTTTCACGCACACTGGCACACTAACTCTCTCATTGTCTCATTCTCTCCCTCTTTCCCACTCACTATTTCTCTCTCTTATGTTTATACGCATTCAATCTCACACTCGCCCTCACGTACACACACACACACATACTCACATATTCACTCTCACTCAATCTCTCACTCACTCTCCAACTTACACTCACTCTCTTACTCTCTCTCTCTCTCTCTCTCTCTCTCTCTCTCTCTCTCTCTCTCTCTCTCTCACTCACATTCACTCGTTCACTCTCTAAACCACACTAAATCACTCTGTTATTTGCACACATAGACAAGCAAACAGACACAAACACACTAACTCATTCTCACTCATTCACTTTTTCATGTACTCTCTCACTCGCCCACTCTCTCTCTCTCTCTCTCTCTCTTACACACTCACTTGCTCTCACTCGCTCTCACACTCACTCACTCGCGCACATACACGCATACCCACAAATTCTCTCTCACTCACTCACGCTCCCTTACTCACTCACTCGCTGACTCTCTAACTCACACTCACTCACTCACTTTCTCACTCCATCACACAGACAGGCAGATACACAACACACCCACTCTCTCAGATTCCTCATTCTCTCATTCAATCTCTCACGCATACGTCCACACACACTCACTTACTTTTAAAATCACTCAGGCACACGCGCATGCATACTCTCTCACTCTCTCTGTCTCATACTAATTCTTCCACTCACACTCTTTCTCACTCACTCTCTCACCCACTCTCTCGCTCACACACATACAGTGAAAAATGATAGTGAAAAAATGACACCAGCGGGAGTCGAGGGAAATGAACAAGCTGACAAACTGGCTGGCTCTGCACCCCCTGTAGATGGCCAGCCCATGGATCGTGCCGATGTTATTAACGTCCTCAAAGATATGGCGAGAACAGAGGACTTTGACGTCAGTGAATCCACATCGCTGTCCAGGATGAAAGACTTGGGAGTAAGAATCGGCACGGCCAGACGCGAGAGGTACATCGGGAAAACAGGGCGCCTCGTCAACCAACACAGAACTGGCACTATTAGCCACCGGACGCTGATGTATATGCTAGGGGGAGGATCTGAGCACCTATGGACATGTCCGGAGTGCAATGAAGATACCCCAACTGATAACTGATAACTGATAGGATGCATAGCATATTTTTCGTGTGCTTTCATCCAAAAAGTGCTGAATTTTAGCAAGTTGGTAAACTTTTTGTGCTATTCTCTTTGTAAGGACGTGAACATGAGTGCTCCAATTTAAATGTCTGTCAATTAAAAGACCTAATGTTTTATGTTCATGTACATTAATTAGAGGTAGCGTGTCCACGTGGAGCTCGAGCGGTGTCCCAGTTATGGCTAGGGTCTGTAGTTTTTGTCTGGTCGTTATTTGCATGGATTTGGTTTTGTCGATGTTAATTAACATGCGGTTTTCATTGCTCCATCTACTAAGGTTGTCAAGTTCGTTTTGTAAAGAGCTCTCTGAGTCACTAAGGCTGTCTTGACTTGTGTAAATAGTGCAGTCGTCCGCAAATAGGTCACACGAAGTATTGAGGTATAAAGGAAGATCGTTAATATACACTGCAAAAAGCAGCGGTCCTAGTATTGAGCCCTGAGGCACACCAATATTAAGTTGTGTGGGTCTTGATAGACAGTTATTGAAGGACACTACTTGTTATCTGTCAGATAAAAGTGACGTAATTAGGTTCACCATACTGGTGCTAGTCTTCATTTGTTTGAATTTTGTAATTAAAATATCATGATCTACCATATCAAAGGCCTTTTTAAAGTCTACAAACACCGCTCCACAAATTCTACCGTTGTTGATGTTTAAGTGCCAGTTATCGGTCATTTTTGTTAGAGCACTATGGCAAGAATATTTAGGTCGAAACCCAGATTGACTGTTAATTATTAGATCGTTGTTAATTAAATGATGTAGTGTTATTTTATGCATGTGTTTTTCTAATGACTTTGATAGCGACGATAGTAAGGAAATAGGTCTATAATTACCCAAGACGCTATTATCAGTTGAGCCACTTTTAAGTAGAGGATAAACTTTAGCAACATTAAAGGCAGATGGAAAGTAGTTTTTGGACAGGCACTGGTTATATATGAACGTCAAGGACTCACTAATAATTGGTGCAGTACACCGAAGAATACAGACAGACAGACAGACAGACAGAATCAAATCAAATCAAATCACCGGGAAGGTTAACCCAGTCAACAAATGCCCGCAGAAGTCGGATGTGTCGGCCTAACGGCGCAAGAACGCAGCTCTGCTGTAAACAGGCACAACGCAATCACATCAAAAAAAAAAACTCCTGATGAACGCAGAAGAAGAAGAAGAAGAAGAAGAAGAAGAACAAATCAAATCAACTGTATTTAAAAGGGTCACAAATTGGGCACGCAGGCCCGTCTTACATTCGGCCCTTCCAATCACTCATCTTTCATTCATCAAGAGCATTATACATTTAGGCCTACATAGGAAGAAAAATAAACATTGTGAAATGAATGTTGTAAACATAAACAAGGCAAATTACCATGTTATGAGGCCCATCTCCAAACTACTCCCACCTACCCACACACACACACACCCAGGGACACATACATACCCCACCAACCGACCCATCCCCCTGCCAAACATCCCCCACCCACACACACACACTACCCTCACTTGTTTCCCCAACCCAAACACACTCGCCACCTCCAACCACTCATCCCCCAGCCACATCTCCATCGACCACATATTCCCCACCCACGCACACACATCCCCCACCAACCCACGCATGGCACATCCACTCACACATCCCCAAACCATACACACACATCCCCACCAACTGACATCTCCCTACCCCCCCCCCCCCCCCCCACACACACACACACACCTCCTTAACCAACTATACATCCCCAATCCACTCACACACACCCCACCACCCACACATACATTCTCCACCCACACATACATTCTCCACCCACCCACACAAGCCCTAACTCATTCCCCCACCACACACATCCCCCACCCTCACATCACACAATCCCCTACCACGCAATATTCCCAACCCATACACCACACACACATATCCCTCACCCACACATCCCACACCCACATACCACCACACATCCCCACCCACATACCACACAATATCCCCACCCACACAGATACCCTCACCCACCCACCCCACATACCCCGCCCACACACAACACAAATGTCCCACCCACACACACATACCCCACCCACAAACCACACACATCCCCAACCAACACCTCTCCCCACCCACACTCACATTCCCCACCCATCCACCAACACACTCACACATCCTCCACTACGCACCCACACATCCCCCAACCACACATCTCTCGATCACAATATTTGCTCACTATAGAAGAGGCAGTTGGGGAATGAATATGATCAGTTGCGCAACGTGCTCACTATAGAAGAAGCCTCTCGCTTTGATTCCGAGACCGGTTAAGACCAGGGATGGAGTTATTGCCTCTCCATAGCACAAAGCCTGGGCTAAAATAAAGAAACCATGTGTTGCCCATGCAGCATGATCCCTCTCTCATCCTGCCTAGTTCACTCCAGAGGAAAGTTAACACCTATACATCTGGAACAAGACAAGCTGCAGAAGCTGCCGGATCAGCAAAGCAATGCTCTAACTGTCCGCCTGTCGGAGCTTCGATCCTAGACCAGCTGCCAACCAAGGCTTAGGGCCTGGTCTGCCCTGCCATGACTTATTTTGTCTTTGGGTTGCATTTCCTCGCACCAGGATAAGGCTAGTACCCTCCCAATTGCGCTCTTCCGCCCGAAGCCGTTGGCACAATGTGGGGTGTCGGGTTCGGTAAGCGCCGCCCAACATTCGGCGCTGACAGAAAGCAGGTAGTACCGTCTACTGTCATACGGTAGCTCAGTCATATCTGACTAAGACCTGACTTGTATAGAAGAAGCAGGTGGAACATAAATATGTTCATTTGCGCAACGTGCTCACTACAGAAGATGCAGTTATGGCATAAATATGATCATTTGCGCAACGTGCTCACTATAGAAGAAGCAGTTGGGGCATAAATATGATCATTTGCGCAACATGTTCACTATAGAAGAAGCATTCGGAGAGTAAATATGATCATTTGCACAACGTGCTCACTATAGAAGAAGCAGTAGGGGCATAAATATGATTATTTGCGCAAAGTTCTCACTATAGAAGAAGATGTTGGGGCATAAATATGATATTTGCGCAACGTGTTCACTATAGAAATGATAATTTGTCACACATGCTCATTCTAGAGCAAGCAGTTCTCTCATAGAAAGATCATTTGCGCAACGTGCTCACTACAGAAGAGCAGTTGGGTCATAAATATGATCATTTGCGCAACGTGCTCACTATAGAAGAGCAGTTGGGTCATAAATATGATCATTTGCGCAACGTGCTCACTATAGAAGAGCAGTTGGGTCATAAATATGATCATTTGCGCAACGTGCTCACTATAGAAGAGCAGTTGGGGCATAAATATGATCATTTGCGCAACGTGCTCACTATAGAAGAAGCAGTTGGGGCATAAATATGATCATTTGCGCAACGTGCTCACTATAGAAGAAGCAGTTGGGGCATAAATATGATCATTTGCGCAACGTGCTCACTATAGAAGAAGCAGTTGGGTCATAAATATGATCATTTGCGCAACGTGCTCACTATAGAAGAAGCAGTTGGGGCATAAATATGATCATTTGCGCAACGTGCTCACTATAGAAGAAGCAGTTGGGCATAAATATGATCATTTGCGCAACGTGCTCACTATAGAAGAGCAGTTGGGTCATAAATATGATCATTTGCGCAACGTGCTCACTATAGAAGAGGCAGTTGGGGCATAAATATGATTATTTGCGCAACAAGCTCACTATAGAAGAAGCAGTTGGGCATAAATATGATCATTTGCGCAACGTGCTCACTATAGAAGAAGCAGTTGGGACATAAATATGATCATTTGCGCAACGTACTCACTATAGAAGAGCAGTTGGGGCATAAATATGATCATTTGCGCAACGTGCTCACTATAGAAGAAGCAGTTGGGACATAAATATGATCATTTGCGCAACGTGCTCACTATAGAAGAAGCAGTTGGGACATAAATATGATCATTTGCGCAACGTGCTCAATATAGAAGAGGCAGTCGGGGAATAAATATGATTATTTGCGCAACAAGCTCACTATAGAATAGGCAGTTGGGACATAAATATGATCATTTGCGCAATGAGCTCACTATAGAAGAAGCAGTAGCGGCATAAATATGATTATTTGCGCAAAGTGCTCAAGAAACTAACACTGTCATCTACTGATTACAACACCTTGCAGTGTAAATCAAATCAAATCAAATCAACTTTATTAGGGTCACAAATTGGGCGCGCAGGCCCGTCTTACATTCGGCCCTTCCAATCACTCGTCTTTCGTTCATCAAGAGCATTATACATTTACATAGGAAGAAAAATAAACATTGTGAAATGAATGTTGTAAACATAAACAAGGCTAAACATGGAGAAAAATGTGTACATAAAAAGTATGTGACGTAAAAGTAGTGATGCCAGCGCGTCCCACACACACACAACACACACACACACACACACACACACCACACACACTCTCTCTCTCTCTCTTTCATTCACTCTCACTCTCACTCATTCACTCACACACACACACTCTCACTCATTCACTCTCCCGCTCACTCATTCACTCTCCCGTTCACTCATTCACTCTCCCGCTCACTCATTCACTCTCCCGCTCACTCATTCACTCTCCCGCTCACTCATTCACTCTCACGCTCACTCATTCTGTACTCTCCCGCTCACTCATTCACTCTCCCGCTCACTCATTCACTCTCCCGTTCAATCATTCACTCTCCCGCTCACTCATTCACTCTCACTCATTCACTCTCACGCTCACTCATTCACTGTCCCGCTCACTCATTCACTCTGACGCTCACTCATTCACTCTCACTCATTCACTCTCACACTCAATCATTCACTCTCCCGCTCACTGATTCACTCTCACGCTCACTCATTCACTCTCACGCTCACTCATTCCTTCTCACGCTCACTCATTCACTCTCACTCATTCACTCTCACGCTCACTCAATCACTCTCACGCTCACTCATTCACTCTCACGCTCACTCATTCACTCTCACGCTCACTCATTCACTCTCCCGCTCAATCATTCACTCTCCCGCTCACTCATTCACTCTCACTAATTCACTCTCCCGCTCACCATTCACTCTTCCGCTCACTCATTCACTCTCCCGCTCACTCATTCACTCTCCCGCTCACTCATTCACTCTCACGCTCACTCATTCACTCTCACGCTCACTCATTCACTCTCACTCATTCACTCACACTCATTCACTCCCACACACAGACACTCTCACTCATTCACTCTCCAGCTCACTCATTCGCTCTCACGCTCACTCATTCACTCTCCCGCTCACTCATTCACCCTCATGCTCACTCATTCACTCTCATGCTCACTCATTCACTCTCCCGCTCATTCATTCACTCTCACTCATTCACTCTCCCGCTCACTCATTCACTCTCACGCTCAATCATTCACTCTCCCGCTCACTCATTCACTCTCACGCTCACTCATTCACTCTCACGCTCACTCATTCACTCTCACGCTCACTCATTCACTCTCACGCTCACTCATTCACTCTCACGCTCACTCATTCTGTCTCTCATTCACACTCACTCACTCTCTCACTCAAACTACAGTAATGAACATAAGTTTAGATTATACATGATAAAATCAAATGGTATTTAACTTATAATATGACAGATGAGAATACACAAACATATGGATTCGCGTGTTACATAACATGCGTGTTACATGACATGCATCTGCTCAGCTCTCTCTCTCTCTCTCTCTCTCACTCTCTCTCTCTGTATTCTTTCATATACACACACTCACACGCATGCGTACGCTCACACACACACACACTCTCTCTCTTTCTCTCTCATTCACTCTCACTCTCACTAATTCACTCTCCCGCTCACTCATTCACTCTCACTCATTCACTCTCCCGCTCACTCATTCACTAGCCCGCTCACTCATTCACTCTCCCGCTCACTCATTCACTCTCACGCTCACTCATTCTGTCTCTCCCGCTCACTCATTCACTCTCCCGCTCACTCATTCACTCTCCCGCTCACTCATTCACTCTCCCGTTCAATCATTCACTCTCACTCATTCACTCTCACGCTAACTCATTCACTCTCCCGCTCACTCATTCACTCTCCCGCTCACTCATTCACTCTCACGCTCAATCATTCTGTCTCTCCCGCTCACTCATTCACTCTCACAATCACTCATTTACTCTCACGCTCACTCATTCACTCTCACGCTCAATCATTCACTCTCCCGCTCACTGATTCACTCTCACGCTCACTCATTCACTCTCACGCTCACTCATTCCTTCTCACGCTCACTCATTCACTCTCACTCATTCACTCTCACGCTCACTCATTCACTCTGGTGTAGGACAGGGGAGGTATTGAGCCTGAAGAATTAAGGCTAACCAACACCTTGCAGTGTAGGACAGGGGAGGTATTGAGCCTGAAGAATTAAGGCTAACCAACACCTTGCAGTGTAGGACAGGGGAGGTATTGAGCCTGAAGAATTAAGGCTAACCAACACCTTGCAGTGTAGGACAGGGGAGGTATTGAGCCTGAAGAATTAAGGCTAACCAACACCTTGCAGTGTAGGACAGGGGAGGTATTGAGCCTGAAGAATTAAGGCTAACCAACACCTTGCAGTGTAGGACAGGGGAGGTATTGAGCCTGAAGAATTAAGGCTAACCAACACCTTGCAGTGTAGGACAGGGGAGGTATTGAGCCTGAAGAATTAAGGCTAACCAACACCTTGCAGTGTAGGACAGGGGAGGTATTGAGCCTGAAGAATTAAGGCTAACCAACACCTTGCAGTGTAGGACAGGGGAGGTATTGAGCCTGAAGAATTAAGGCTAACCAACACCTTGCAGTGTAGGACAGGGGAGGTATTGAGCCTGAAGAATTAAGGCTAACCAACACCTTGCAGTGTAGGACAGGGGAGGTATTGAGCCTGAAGAATTAAGGCTAACCAACACCTTGCAGTGTAGGACAGGGGAGGTATTGAGCCTGAAGAATTAAGGCTAACCAACACCTTGCAGTGTAGGACAGGGGAGGTATTGAGCCTGAAGAATTAAGGCTAACCAACACCTTGCAGTGTAGGACAGGGGAGGTATTGAGCCTGAAGAATTAAGGCTAACCAACACCTTGCAGTGTAGGACAGGGGAGGTATTGAGCCTGAAGAATTAAGGCTAACCAACACCTTGCAGTGTAGGACAGGGGAGGTATTGAGCCTGAAGAATTAAGGCTAACCAACACCTTGCAGTGTAGGACAGGGGAGGTATTGAGCCTGAAGAATTAAGGCTAACCAACACCTTGCAGTGTAGGACAGGGGAGGTATTGAGCCTGAAGAATTAAGGCTAACCAACACCTTGCAGTGTAGGACAGGGGAGGTATTGAGCCTGAAGAATTAAGGCTAACCAACACCTTGCAGTGTAGGACAGGGGAGGTATTGAGCCTGAAGAATTAAGGCTAACCAACACCTTGCAGTGTAGGACAGGGGAGGTATTGAGCCTGAAGAATTAAGGCTAACCAACACCTTGCAGTGTAGGACAGGGGAGGTATTGAGCCTGAAGAATTAAGGCTAACCAACACCTTGCAGTCTAGGACAGGGGAGGTATTGAGCCTGAAGAATTAAGGCTAACCAACACCTTGCAGTGTAGGACAGGGGAGGTATTGAGCCTGAAGAATTAAGGCTAACCAACACCTTGCAGTGTAGGACAGGGGAGGTATTGAGCCTGAAGAATTAAGGCTAACCAACACCTTGCAGTGTAGGACAGGGGAGGTATTGAGCCTGAAGAATTAAGGCTAACCAACACCTTGCAGTGTAGGACAGGGGAGGTATTGAGCCTGAAGAATTAAGGCTAACCAACACCTTGCAGTGTAGGACAGGGGAGGTATTGAGCCTGAAGAATTAAGGCTAACCAACACCTTGCAGTGTAGGACAGGGGAGGTATTGAGCCTGAAGAATTAAGGCTAACCAACACCTTGCAGTGTAGGACAGGGGAGGTATTGAGCCTGAAGAATTAAGGCTAACCAACACCTTGCAGTGTAGGACAGGGGAGGTATTGAGCCTGAAGAATTAGGCTAACCAACACCTTGCAGTGTAGGACAGGGGAGGTATTGAGCCTGAAGAATTAAGGCTAACCAACACCTTGCAGTGTAGGACAGGGGAGGTATTGAGCCTGAAGAATTAAGGCTAACCAACACCTTGCAGTGTAGGACAGGGGAGGTATTGAGCCTGAAGAATTAAGGCTAACCAACACCTTGCAGTGTAGGACAGGGGAGGTATTGAGCCTGAAGAATTAAGGCTAACCAACACCTTGCAGTGTAGGACAGGGGAGGTATTGAGCCTGAAGAATTAAGGCTAACCAACACCTTGCAGTGTAGGACAGGGGAGGTATTGAGCCTGAAGAATTAAGGCTAACCAACACCTTGCAGTGTAGGACAGGGGAGGTATTGAGCCTGAAGAATTAAGGCTAACCAACACCTTGCAGTGTAGGACAGGGGAGGTATTGAGCCTGAAGAATTAAGGCTAACCAACACCTTGCAGTGTAGGACAGGGGATGCTGCAAATACCCAGCATGTTTGTGCCACAATGCGATTCACATGAAGATGTAGAAGAATTAACGAAGATGTAGAAGAATTAATGAAGATTCTGAAGAATTAATTCATTGACAGATACGGTAGTGGGTCTGTTAAAAGGTTGTATTAGTAATTAACTGCTCATTATATTAGGTATTGAGACGTCATTAGTAATTAATTGCTTGTTATATGAAGCAGTGAGACAGTCATTAGTAATTAATTAAATTGGTTGATAGTTTAGATAATGAGACAAGCATAGTAATTAATTGTTCGTGAGATTAGGTAGTGATACAGTCATTAGTAATTAAATTGCCTTGTTAGATTAGATTGTTGACCTCTGGGAAGACCACATCTGTAATTAATTGCTTGTTAGATTAGGTAGTGAGACAGTCATTAGACAGTCATTAGTAATTAATTAAATTGGTTGATAGTTTAGATAATGAGACAAGCATAGTAATTAATTGTTCGTGAGATTAGGTAGTGATACAGTCATTAGTAATTAAATTGCCTTGTTAGATTAGATTGTTGACCTCTGGGAAGACCACATCTGTAATTAATTGCTTGTTAGATTAGGTAGTGAGACAGTCATTAGTAATTAATTGCTTGTTAGATTAGGTTGTGAGACAGTCATCAGTAATTAATTGCTTGTTACATTAGACTGTTGGCTTCTGAGAAGACCTCATTAGTAATTGATCCATGTTAGATAGGGGGTTTAAGGGGGCTGTGTGGTCTTGAGGTATGGTGTCCGCCTCGAGTGCTGGAGGTCCCGGGTTCAAGCCCCGGTGAGGACAGGGATATTTTCACGTGGACTTCTAGCAATAAAATGTCCCCTGGTCTCTGGGTAGTGAGATCGGACACCCGTGTGTATTGTTGCGCACGTAAATAATCCCTTGGCAATTGGAAATCGAAAAAGAGTAGCCTAACGGCGCTGCCTGGGCAAAATTCCGAGTAAAAATCTACCCAAAGTATTTCAGGATCCTCACCGGTGCTACGGAGCTCGTGCACTGAACTGAGTTTCCATGACAGGGAGTCTCTGTGGCGAAGTGGTTAAGCCGTTTGACTCATGCTCCGAAGGTCGTGGGTTCGATTCCGGGCCGCGTCCTTCGGTTTACGAGTTAAATGTTTCGAAGACTCCTGTGGGTCGTCGCTTAAAGCTACGGAGTTCGTGCTTTGTGCGACGCTTTCCGTGCTGCGGAAAGAGACCGAGCCATATGGGATAAAACCCGGTGCAATGAAGTCGACCCTGTCGACTTTTAAGCGACTGAGTTTCTCCAAACTCAGGTTTGAGTTAGGAGGAGAACGGAGCACTTATGGGTTGCACTCCTGTGCCGAGATGTTGATCCATCGACTAAACTATAAACTATAATCTTTTGTAAATTCTCACTGTCTGCAGTCAGTTATTACATTAGCCCACTCTATCTCAGCTGTGACTCAAACTCCTTCCATTAATCCACTCTATCTCAACTATGACTAAACTCCTTCTGTCCGACAGTATTACCATTTTAAGCCCTTATTACACGTATTTAAACAAAGAAAGCCAAACTGCCACACTACATTAAAAATAATTAATTCAACGACCTTTCTCTAGAATATTTATAAACATAACAACGGACTCATGGTTTATCTTCTACCAAATATATATAATCAAATACTATGAGCACACCGGGAAGGTTAACCCGGTCAACAAATGCCCGCAGAAGTCGGATGTGTCGGCCTAACGGCGCAAGAAAACAGCTCTGCTGTAAACAGGCACAATGCAATCACGTCCGGAAAAAAAAACTCCGGATGAACGCAGAAGAAGAAGAAGACATACTATGAGCATAATCATCATCATAAGCCATGCCAATAAGCATGGGTGGTCATGATTTGCCATCTTACAGAATCAGTAGAGTCATGGGTCAGGCCCACATTCTTGTCCTGATTATGCCAAATGGCCAGGCCATCCAGGTATTTATCTCTCTACCTTCCCATTGCTTTTTTCCCACCAATGTTGCTAGTTGTGACTAAGTTTTCTATTTTATTTCTCCTTATAACATGCCCAAGTGTCCTTGACTGTCTGCATCTAATTTCTCTAATCAATTTACAGTTTTCATGTGTATGTCCATCTGTTTGTAAGTCCCTTTAGTAAGTTTTCATGTGTATGTCCATCTGTTTGTAAGTCCTGAGAGATTTCATGTGTATGTCCATCTGTTTGTAAGTCCCTTTAGTAAGTTTTCATGTGTATGTCCATCTGTTTGTAAGTCCCTTTAGTAAGTTTTCATGTGTATGTCCATCTGTTTGTAAGTCCTGAGAGATTTCATGTGTATGTCCATCTGTTTGTAAGTCCCTTTAGTAAGTTTTCATGTGTATGTCCATCTGTTTGTAAGTCCTGAGAGAATCTCCCTGACCATTATTTTATCGATGGCCTTTCATTAGGCTGACGTGGATCATGTCTCTTTTATGATAAGCTTTTGTGACTTGTTTTCAATTTGTGTCAACTTTCAAGAGTTGTCTATTCTAGAACAATCTACATAGCGCTGATCTTCGCTGTCACTTCCTCATTCCTTCTTCTTTGACTCTTGTCCTTCTCTTGATATTATTACTTTGTCATGTAATAAAATATAAGAATATTCTATCTTATCCTCAACATACACCAACACTGACTTGCATTCTCAAACAGAAAGAGAAGATGTCTAGATGAATACAGGTTGTGATGAAATGAATACAGGTTGTGATGAAATGAATACAGGTTGTGGTGAAATGAATACAGGTTGTGATGAAATGAATACAGGTTGTAATAAAATAAACATAGATTGTGATTAAATGAATACAGGTTGTGATGAAATGAATACAATCAACTGGAAAGTCTTACTGGATCTTCAATAACACAGAAATAGTAATCATGATGCTCGTGTAAAATATAAACTATATATTATAAAAACACAGACAACAATGCTCAAACAACAACTCAAACACATGTCAACTTTTAATAACATGGCATCATACTATAATAACATAAATCGTATAGCTTTTTAAATAATAATTACATTGATTGCATAACACACTTCATAATTCTTCCACAAACATACTATAACAATGACAAAATAACATTGCTCAAATAAAAAATTAACTTAAAATAATCTTTCACAATTGTAAATCAGAAAAGATCATGAAAGCTCTAAAATTGTCATATGTTCATTTATTTAATTCTTCCTTCTTTTGTCCAAATGTTGGCTTACTGAACTGCAATGAAAAATTAAAACTAAATGTTACACCTGTGTTCGTTTCATACATTTATTATAATTTTTGTCAGGTATAAAATGCATAGCATAGTTGACTAAGACACAACGAGTCTCTTGCCTAAAAAAAAAAACTGAGAAATCGGCCTTGATTTGTTCTGCATAAAGCTATGTTACCGTTGTATTAATATATAACGGAAAACCTGGTTTTGCCAGTTACGATGTAACAAAAACTGAAATTTTACAAATACAGAATTTCACTCTCAAAGAATGGCAGTGGTGGTCCAGTAGACAGGAAATGAGGAGGCTGACAGACTTGCCAAATATGGCAGTATACAAGCAACACAGCAACACTCCACCTCATATACTGAAGCCAAAACAGCTATCCAACATCAGCATGGCAAGCTGTGGCCCAATAAACAGAATTCACCATCATATGATTAGATGTCATGACTTCTTTGTTATAAACAAATCATCCGTAGACTGTGCACAGGAAACTGCTGACTGCCGGCACACTTTCATCACCTTATTGGTATCAAAGAAATGGGTGACTGCTGCAAAACTTGACACCGAAAAACAAATGAACACAAAATTTAAGTAGAGAGCTTGACAAAAGGAAATGTATACAGAGATGAACATGAATGTTTCAACTAAAGTCTTCATCAATGAACAAAAGACAAGAATATGTAGCTAGAAAACTGAAATATCACAATTGCAACTATGTAATTCATTTAGCTACAAAACTAAAAAATCACAATCATATCTGTAATTCACTTAGCTAGAAAACTGAAATATCACAATCAGATGTAATTCACATGTTTGTGGTGTTTGTTGAAACGTGTTGATTACTACTTATTTGTGACTGTAATATTTAAGTTTTCTAGCCAGGTATTCTTGGTGTTTTTGTTTTGTTTGCTAATAAAGACTGGTGGACATGTTCACCTGTACATGTGTGTTTTCTTTCATCAAGTTTCCTAGTTATATTTAACAGCTCAACAGTAGTAAACTTCTTTTTTAATACCATTTTAGAAATAAAGCAGGATATGCAATTGACAGCAGATTGTTTCCATAAAACAGATATAGACATCTGAGACTGGAAACCTTAGAATGCGGGAGAAGTGGAGGAGGAGTAAAAGAAGGAGAGAAGGAGAGGAGAAGAAAATGAAGGAAAGTAAATTTGATTTAAATAAACAATCTTTTATTGATTTCCTATTCCAAAAATGCAAGAGAGAAAACATAATTAGGCAATGGAACATGCAAACATATTTGTTTAATACAGATAATAACATTTAATAAATGCAGTCGGATCAAGTAAATTGCAATATTAAATGCACTACGCAATTTGAGCCATTTGTTGTCATTTTTAAAATTAGCTTGTTAACACGGTTGATGGACGAACGTGATTAAAAGTACACAATAAAATTATTCCAAGACTGTAGGTTCCAAGAGAGGTGCAGAATTGTGACATGAACATGTTGAATCTAAACCCCCAAAAAAATTGTTCCAGGTTGAGAGAAACCTGAGACACTTCCAACTTTTTAAAAGAGATACTGCAAATGTGCATATATTTAAGTAGAAGATATAAAATCTATCACGTAAATAACAAGCAGTAATACATATTATTAGCAGCTATAGCCATCAAAATTACTGGAAGAAATGTTGATTTTTTGGTTTTTGATTATTGAAAATATTAACAAGCATATTCATTTCAGACATTAAAAATGATTATAAGACTTTATTTACTCAGAAAATAAAGAGAATTAAGTACCAAAACTCTTTTTCTACAGAAAAATAAAATTGGATCTTTCAAAATACCCTAACTCTCCAGGCACAGACAAATACTCGCAGTACTATAATTCTCCACTTTCAGAAAACAAAAATGGTATAGTTTTATCATGCTGACTCTCTTCTGTAAGCAAAATTAAATTGGATTATTTTAGTACAGTACCCTGATTTTCATGTCTGAAAACAAAAACAAAAGATTAGTTGGTTTCATACCAGAACTCACCTCTTTCAGAAAAAATACTGGATTGTCAGTGGAGCATGATTATTTTTTTCTAAACAAGTTATGAGTAGATCATAGTGTAACCAAACTCCTCTTTCAGAAAACATGATGGACAGTTTAAATACCCTGACTCTCTTGTCTTATAAAATAAAACAAGATATAATACACAAATCTTCTCTCTCAGAAGATAAGATTGGTTAGTTTAAGCACCCATGCCCACTGAGTTGGCAAATCATTTGGGTTTATGTTTGGTATAACAACAGTTATTCCTTGGCTTGGATTTGCTCTCCAGTTGAAAGGGGGTCCATTGTACCCAACCAGAGTTACTACTGTGTTTACAGAAGCCAAGGGAGCACCTAGTACCAGCCTGTTTTCGGTTGGCCATGAGAGTAAAGTTGCGTACACGACTGCAGGTTTTGTTTTGTTGTTCTGAGTATACCTGTGGATGAAATAAAATAGTTCTAATTGCAAAACAATAGTTAGAAGTAGATATTTATTTTGAAAGTTCATAGAAATTTTATAATAGTTTAGAAGTACCCTGGAGGTTGGTAAGGCTAAGAGGTTTAACACGCTCACACTTAAACTTTCACTGGTGACCGCTGCGTAGAGGATTTATTCAACACATGGGTCAATAGGATTTAAATGTTGACTTCTCGCTCTTGACTTAGGGGTGTAAATTACAAGTACTTCAGAAGTCGGAGTGGGTTCTCCTGAAGGCGGAGAACATGGTAATATGGGAAGCTAACCCTCATGCAAAATCAGTCCAGTGCACTCACTAGAAGTAGCAGCTACTAGCAACAGTAGCTCGTGTGTGGACTATGCTTAATTTCAACAGTGAGTGAATATTAAAAAACATGAATCCCTTTATATTGACTGATTTAGGTAGTAAGCACTACAACATTACAGAGCACTATACAACATTACTGAGCACTATGTAACATTACTGAGCACTACACAACATTTTTGAGCACTATGTAACATTACTGAGCACTACACAACCTTACTGAGCACTACACAACCTTACAGAGCACTATACAACATTACTGAGCACTATGTAACATTACTGAGCACTACACAACATTATTGAGCACTATGTAACATTACTGAGCACTACACAACCTTACAGAGCACTATACAACATTACTGAGCACTATGTAACATTACTGAGCACTACACAACATTATTGAGCACTATGTAACATTACTGAGCACTACACAACCTTACTGAACACTATACAACATTACTGAGCACTACACAACCTTACTGAACACTACAACATTACTGAGCACTACACAACATTACTGAACACTACACAACATTATTGAGCACTACACAACATTACTGAACACTATAGAACATTACTGAACACTACACCCTTTTTTTTAGCACTACCCATTATTGAGCACTGCACATTATTGAGCACAACACAACATTACTGCACACTACACATTACTGAGTACTACACAACATTACTGAGCACTACACATTACTGAGTATTACACAACATTACTGAGCACCAAAAGTTATTGAGCATTACATAACATTACTGAACACTAAAAATTACTGAGCACTACACAACATTACTGAGCACCACATGCTATTGAGCACTACACAACAATTTTTTTTTTATTCGCATATCCTTTATAGGACATCACTGTCAACATCAGCATCTTTCAGCTGACTGTTGATTTCTTGAAAGATTACGCTCAGTAGTTTGCCATTGCTTTCTGAGCGACGGGCTCACATGCCCCGTAAGTTACAGACACGGCGAGAACAGTCACCGATTCTCACGCACGTCATGTTACTTATGAGAGTATACAGGATTACGGAGAAAGTCGCTAACCCCTAGGCCAGGGAGACCGGCCTACACAACATTACTGAGCACTAAATATTACTGTGCACTACACAACACTACTGAGCACTACACAACACTACTGAGCACTACACAACATTGTTGAGCATGAGACAACAGGAGAGTTCAGAGTTGCTGAAAAGTTTAATATTTTCATGCTTAAACTTCCTGTGGGTTCATTCTGCACACTGGAAAGCTATGGCAAACTACTGAATGTAAAATTGATAAGAAAATCAACCTTGGGTTGATCGCAATGTTCTGCAAAGGACAGGCAACATTTTAATTAAATTCAATTAGACAACATTAGTTAGTTGGTTAGTCGGTTAGTTAGCTAGCTGGGTAGGAAGGTAGGTAGTTAGTCAGTCAGTCAGTCAGTCAGTCAGTCAGTCAGTCAGTTAGTTAGTTAGGTAGTTAGTTAGTTAGTTAGGTAGTTAGTTAGTCAACAGATCATCCTCACTACACATGGAACCATTCCCTCCTCAGTAAATCCCGCAGCGTGTAGCGGCTAACCAGTCGTGTGTTGGTTTTTTAATCTTCTTTGGCTTCCTGCATAGTGCTCTTGTCTGGCCACATCCCTATTAACTTGCTGTTCTTGCAATCTGACCATAGTTGTAAATTCACTGTCATCCCTTGGTTCTTGCAAACATTTTACTTCTCGTAGAGCATTCAGTATATCAGCCTGCTCCATGGCTCGTCCGTCCTCCACAGTAGCTTTACCTGTAAGCCTGTCAGCCTGCTCATTTCCTTGTACACCAGAATGCCCTGGCATGAAAATGAAACTAATCTTTGCCAGCTATGACCGCCCCAGAGACACCAACCACTGTCTTCGGATCCAACCCATCTCTATCTTCCTGAGCATACTCATTGAGTCACTAAGGAAGCATTGCAGAGTGAACGTCTGTGTCTCACTTTACTTACTGCCACGACTTCCATAATCAGACTACTTGTGGTCAAGGCAAAAGCATCAGAATCTTCCTTCACAATTTTCCTTCCAGCCTGAGCTGTAAAACCCACAAACTTCTTACATGTCGAACGACCGACCCATCTGTGTAAACGACAGCATCACCCTATAAAGAGCTCTCAAAGATCAAAGCCTGTACTTCTGCCTCCACAGCAGCCAGATTTTCTTGTCTGTAATTTTCTGTCTAATTGAATGCAAACTGAAAAGGATGTGCAGAAATCTGTTGGCACTTATACCCACTCCTCGCCAGGTTCTAAGTCCTCAAGTGGAAATACCTGTTGAAGAATGTCTTCAGCTTGACCCATCCACTACCGCCCTCTTTTTAACCTGCTGCCCTTTACCCTCTTAATTTCACTATGCAGTGGATATTGTGTGTTTGCATTGACTCTGAGGTTGTCATGTGCTCTGAAAATTTGTATTCTATCCCCATGGTTGGAAAATCAAGAAGGTAGCGCATCGTCCTGCATGCTGTATCTCTTGTACACCCAAGTATAATATGCATAGCTTCTTCTACATCTTCTCCATCCTTTCTATTTGCTTATGGCTGAGAGTCAGGATTGCCATCGCTTACTCAAAAACAGAAATGACCAGACCCTCGTATACAGACAAAATTACTGCACACTACACAATATTACTAAGTGATATATAACAAGGAATGGAAATTCCATGTACAGGACAGACACAGCCAGGAGCAGCAACTCACCAGACATCGCCAGTGATAGTGTCATTCTGGAACACCCATGGCCTGCTGTCATATATTGCTTCTCCATTCACTTTCAGCCATGACCCGATTTGCAAAAGACGCTCCTGGTAGATGGGGGTGATTACACCATCGGCTGTAGGACCCACATTCAGCAGCACATTTCCATTGCAGCTGTAAATGATACGTTACTGTGGCATAAATACAAATTGTTGACTATTTGAAGTAGAACAGGAAGAAAAAAGAAGAGGGAGGAGGGGGGAGAAGAGGGAGGAGGGGGAAGAAGAAGCAATCTCAAGGAGAAAAAAGTGGAATAGAAAAGAAGAAGAAGAAATCTATAGAAGAAGAAGAAGAAGCAATCTTAAAAAGGAGTGGAAGAGGAAGAAGAAAGAGGAGGAAGAGGAAGAAAGAAGGAGGAGAAAGAAGAAGAAGAAGAAGAAAAGGATTGCCCTATTTGCAAAATATACTCCTGGTAGATGGGAGTGAATTATTATATCATCAGCAGTTAGGCCTAATTTCAGCAGAACATTTCCATTGCAGCTGTAAATGATGCTTTATTGTGGCATAAATACAAAGCATTGACTATTTGAACAAATCAACACACAGACAATTTCAGAAAACAGTCGAATAACCTATGAAGGTGTCAAGAGCTGACACATAAATCTTTTTAATGAGGAGCAGAACATGCAGTCTTTTGGAAAGATTGTTGTGTTTTTCAGATGCGTTATTTAAGTATTAATAAGTGATGGTTGCTATTTTTACAACAGAGCATAAACTAGTTCTACATCAATTATTATCAGTAAGCTCAGTGTTGAAATCTGTTGTCAATGAAACAACTAGAACTCGTGTATGAAACACTACTAAACTTGACCTAATCCCAGCCAGCCCCTATGAAACACTACTAAACTTGACCTAATCCCAGCCAGCCCCTATGAAACACTGCTAAACTTGACCTAATCCTGGCCGGCCTCTATAAAACACTACTAAACTTTACCTAACCCCGGCTGACCCCTATAAAACACTACTAAACTTGACCTAATCTTGGCCAGTCTCTATGAAACACTAATAAACTTGACCTAATCCCAGCCAGTAACTATGAAACACTAATAAACTTGACCTAATCCCAACCAGTAACTATGAAACACTAATAAACTTGACCTAATCCCAATCAGTCCCTATTAAACACTAATAAACTTGACCTAATCCTGGCCAGTCCCTGTGAAACACTGCTAAATTTGACCTAATCCGGCCAGCCCCTATAGAACACTGCTAAACTTGACCTAATTCTGGCAAGCCCCTACAAAACACTGCTAAACTTGACCTAATCCCAGCCGGCCCATATATAACACTACTAAACTTGACCTAATCCCAGCCAGCCACTATAAAACACTACTAAACTTGACCTAATCCCAGCCAGTCCCTATGAAACACTGCTAAACTTGACCTAATCCCTGTCAGTCTCTACAAAACACTACTAAACATGACCTAACCCCCATAAAACACTACTAAACTTGACCTAATCCTGGCCAGCTCCTATGAAACACTGCTAAACTTGACCTAATCCCGGCCAGCCCCTATAGAACACTGCTAAACTTGACCTAATCCTGGCAAGCCCCTACAAAACACTGCTAAACTTGACCTAATCCCAGCCGGCCCATATATAACACTACTAAACGACCTAATCCCAGCCAGCCACTATAAAACACTACTAAACTTGACCTAATCCCAGCCAGTCCCTATGAAACACTGCTAAACATGACCTAACCCCCATAAAACACTACTAAACTTGACCTAATCCTGGCCAGCTCCTATGAAACATTACTAAACTTGACCTAATCCCAGACTGTCCCTATGTAATACTAATAGATTTGACCTAATCCCAGCCAGTCCCTATGAAACACTACTAAACTGGACTTAATCCCAGCCAGTCCCTATGAAACACTACTAAATTTGACCTTATCCCAGCCAGTCCCTATGAAACACTACCAAATTTGACCTAATCTCAGCCAGTCCCTATGAAACACTAATAAACTTGAAGTAATCCCAGGCTGTCCCTATGTAATACTAATAGATTTGACCTAATCCCAGCCAGTCCCTATGAAACACTACTAAACTGGACTTAATCCCAGCCAGTCCATATGAAACACTACTAAACTTGACCTGATCCCAGTCAGTCCCTATGAAACACTACTAAGCTTGACCTAATCCCAGGCTGTTCCTATGAAATACTAATAGACTTGACCTTATCCCAGCTAGTCCCTATGAAACACTGAAACTAAACTTGAAGTAATCCCACTCAGTCCCTATGAAACACTAATAGACTTGATGTAATCCCAGCCAGTCCCTATGAAACACTACTAAACTTGACCTAGTCCCAGCCAGCCCCTCTGTGCTGAACTGAAACATGACCTGCTTAGGAGGTCAACAAGACTGAATGGATAAGAACTGGCTCTTAAACTTCAGGTGAGCTGATGTGGAGGTAACAGGTTTAACCTCTATACTAGTCAGCTGGACTAAAATGTTGATTTCTTGTTCTTGACTTGGGGACATAAATTACAAGTACCTCAGAAGTCAGAGTGGGTTTGCCTGATGGCAGAGAAACACTGGTAATAAGATAAGCTAATCTACATGCAAGGAAAATTAGGAAAATGCAAAGAATACCATGGACAGAGAGAAAAACCAATGACCAAGTCCTACAAGAAACAAACAAAAATCGTACACTGATTAGAGAAATTACACGTGGACAATCAAGATATTTTGGACGTTATGAAAATAAATAAATTAGAGAACTTGGTGACAACTGGCAAGATCGAGGGTAAGAGAACAAGTGAGGGCAGAGAAGTAAATACCTGGATGGCTTGGCCATGTGGTATGGTTGAGACAAGAACACAGAACTGATCCACGACTCTGGTGATCGAGTTAGATGGTAAAAAAATGACTGCCCACGCTTTTAGGCATGGCACATGATGATGATGAACCCACAAGCAAAAATCAGACCAGCGCACTCTCTAGTAGTGGCAACTACTAGAAGTAGAAGCATGTGTATGGACCACGCTTGAATTCAAAGCAAGCGGGGGAAAAAAAGACCTGGTTATATCCTAATATGTTTCTCAGCAGGTGTGACGTTTCAGTACCAGTCTTGCACACCTCGCTGGTTTCTGAGTTTGGAGGAGAAGGACAGATCTGCATCACAATACTCATGGAAATAGTACTTTGGTATCTTGGTGTGAGAACGGTCTCTACATCCAAAACTGATTCCCATAAATGTGAGAACAGTCTCTACACCAGTGGTTCTCAACCTTTTTTGGCCCGTGCCCCCTTCACCATATTTTCAGAATGTCATTTCCCCCCTTTCATATTTCCTACCTAAAAATCCCGCACAGTATATGTAATAATGGAAGCTAAATTTAATAGCACATACTAAAACAAGTCTAGACGTCCACATAAAACATGATTTGTGGGTCTACTTACTTTATAAATTGAATTTTAGAAGGGTGAGATGTACAGAACCGTACAGTATGAAGGGAAAAACAATATCAAGTAATCGGTTCTTGTATTAACGCGATCTTGAAATAATCTTAATTCTTCCCCTGGAAACCCTAAAATTACCCCCGGGGGGGGGGGGGGGGGGGGGGGGGGGGGATTCCCCACCGGTTTAGAACCACTGCTCTACACCAACACTGATTCCCATAAATGTAAGAACAGTCTATACACCAACATTGATTCCCATAAATGGTATCTGGGTGTGTGAACAGTCTCTATACCAAAACTTATTCCCATAAATGGTATCTGGGTGTGAGTACAGTCTCTACACTAATACTGATTCCTATAAATTCTGGGTGTGAGAACAGTCTCTACACCAACACTGATTCCCATAAATGTGAGAACAGTCTCTACACCAACACTGATTCCCATAAATGTGAGAACAGTTTCTACACAAACAATGATTCCCATAAATTCTGGGTGTGAGAACAGTCTTTACACCAACACTGATTCCCATAAATGTGAGAACAGTCTTTACACCAACACTGATTCCCATAAATGTGAGAACAGTCTCTACACCAACACTGATTCCCATAAATGTGAGAACAGTCTCTACACCAACACTGATTCCCATAAATGTGAGAACAGTTTCTACACAAACAATGATTCCCATAAATTCTGGGTGTGAGAACAGTCTTTACACCAACACTGATTCCCATAAATGTGAGAACAGTCTCTACACCAACACTGATTCCCATAAATGTGAGAACAGTCTCTACACCAACACTGATTCCCATAAATGTGAGAACAGTTTCTACACAAACAATGATTCCCATAAATTCTGGGTGTGAGAACAGTCTCTACACCAACACTGATTCCCATAAATGTGAGAACAGTCTCTACACCAACACTGATTCCCATAAATGTGAGAACAGTCTCTACACCAACACTGATTCCCATAAATGTGAGAACAGTCTCTACACCAACACTGATTCCCATAAATGTGAGAACAGTCTCTACACCAACACTGATTCCCATAAATGTGAGAACAGTCCTCTACACCAACACTGATTCCCATAAATGTGAGAACAGTTTCTACACAATGATTCCCATAAATTCTGGGTGTGAGAACAGTCTCTACACCAACACTGATTCCCATAAATGTGAGAACAGTTTCTACACAAACAATGATTCCCATAAATTCTGGGTGTGAGAACAGTCTCTACACCAACACTGATTCCCATAAATGTGAGAACAGTCTCTACACCAACACTGATTCCCATAAATGTGAGAACAGTCTCTACACCAACACTGATTCCCATAAATGTGAGAACAGTTTTTACACCAACACTGATTCCCATAAATGTGAGAACAGTCTCTACACCAACACTGATTCCCATAAATGTGAGAACAGTCTTTACACCAACACTGATTCCCATAAATTCTGGGTGTAAGAACAGTCTCTACACCAACACTGATTCCCATAAATGTGAGAACAGTCTCTACACCAACACTGATTCCCATAAATGTGAGAACAGTCTCTACACCAACACTGATTCCCATAAATTCTGGGTGTAAGAACAGTCTCTACACCAACACTGATTCCCATAAATGTGAGAACAGTCTTTACACCAACACTGATTCCCATAAATTCTGGGTGTAAGAACAGTCTCTACACCAACACTGATTCCCATAAATGTGAGAACAGTCTCTACACCAACACTGATTCCCATAAATGTGAGAACAGTCTCTACACCAACACTGATTCCCATAAATTCTGTGTGTAAGAACAGTCTCTACACCAACACTGATTCCCATAAATGTGAGAACAGTATCTACACCAACACTGATTCCCATAAATTCTATGTGTAAGAACAGTCTCTACACCAACACTGATTCCCATAAATGTGAGAACAGTCTTTACACCAATACTGATTCCCATAAATTCTGGGTGTAAGAACAGTCTCTACACCAACACTGATTCCCATAAATGTGAGAACAGTCTCTACACCAACACTGATTCCCATAAATGTGAGAACAGTCTCTACACCAACACTGATTCCCATAAATGTGAGAACAGTCTCTACACCAACACTGATTCCCATAAATGTGAGAACAGTCTCTACACCAACACTGATTCCCATAAATTCTGTGTGTAAGAACAGTCTCTACACCAACACTGATTCCCATAAATGTGAGAAAAGTCTCTACACCAACACTGATTCCCATAAATTCTATGTGTAAGAACAGTCTCTACACCAACACTGATTCCCATAAATTCTGGGTGTAAGAACAGTCTCTACACCAACAATAATTCCTATAAATGCAAGCTCTTTCCAGGGCTCAGCCAGTGTCTCTTACTTAAGAGTTAAAAACTCAAGTCGAGGCACAATGGCCGAATGGTTAAGAACGCATGTTCTTAAACAACCGGTGTGCTGATGCTGAGGTAAGGTGTTCAACCCCTACACCGGTCAGCTGGACTAAAATGTTGACCTCTCGTCCTTGACTTGGGGGCGTAAATTACAAGTACCTCTGAAGTTGGAGTGGATTCGCCTGATGACAAGGGACACTGTTAATAGGGAAAGCTAATCCACATGCAAAATTAAGTCCATCACTACAAGAAGTAGTGTGTATTGACTATGCTTACGCTCAAAGCGAGCGAGCTCCAAAAAAAAAAAATAAACTCAAGTTGTCCAGGGCATTCACAACCAATCAACCCACTGAAATATCAACCAATAATTCACTTGGCCTTTATCACAAAATTGTATATTCTTAATTTTTCACAACAGTTTATGCTCTTTACCTACAACAATTTATATCCATTGCCACAACAGTTTATGTTCTGCAACAATTACAACAGTTTGTAAACACAACGTACCTCACAGTAGATACTAGCTGTGCCAGCAACTGATCTATAGGTAAAATATCACTGAGGACGTGTTTCTGCGGAAACCCCAAGACTGGCTGTCTATTGTCATTGCATTCTCCCATTTGTGATTAACAATGTGACCTGACAACACACAGAATGCAATGAAGTATGTTACTTAGGCAGCTCTTCTTTGGACAAACAAAGGGTCATTCTAAACTAAGTTAGTTGCATGTCCTTTACGAGATATTGCAATCAATCCCAGCATTTTATGGCTGTTTGTGATTTATCAGCTCAGTAGTTTGCCATTGCTTTCTGAACAACCAACGCTCATACCAATGAAATCAATGCATAGCACAAGACTTCCAAATCGCATGTGGCTGGTTTGGAACCCTCGACTCAGTATGTTGGGAAATGAGAAAGGCGGTCACTGCCCCTAAGGCACAGACGTCAGCTGAGGTAAAATACGACAATTAATTTATAAAAACACACATTTACATTTTTTTAATGGTTTGGGGTGGTGAGGGCGGGGGAACACATGGTTGAGAGTTTACGGTGTTTTGTGTAGAATGTACTGGGTTCGATCCCACCATAGGGCCTTGAATTTCTCCCAAGAACCATTGGTATCTAATGTCCCCGGATCTCCTGGGTTGTGAGATCAGATGCCTAGCCTTCCATGACTAGGGTGAAAGACAGAGGCCATGTGTGCCAGTTGTGCATGTTATAAACCCCATGGCATTTGAAAATAACAAAAAATGACACAATTGTTAGAAAATCTACCCATTGCATCTACCCATTGGTAGAATAAAATGCCGTTGTCAGGGATGGAATATGTCTACAGGATGCAAATCTGACACAAATGCATGCTGAAGTTGGACACACTGAGATTTGAGGTGTGCAACTAGGTGTGATGGACTTCCCTTGATAGAGGAACCAAGAAGAAGATTGATGAAAAATACATCACTAGCTTGCCGAGCTGACATTGTCTGTGACATTAACAAAAACACAACAACCAACCTGGGTTATATCTGTCAGCACAGGTAAAGAAACCACCATGTTCACACATGACTCCCTGACCCCACCGGTCATTGGTCACCACAGTATCCTTGACTGGGCTGGAAACATGACAATTTATACATGTAAATTAATAGGTTATACACGTACATATATCATTTTTCTATACTGTATACATCACTGGGATATAGATGTAAATTAATGGGATATAAGAAAACATTTTATCTTTATCTCTTTGTGTCTGCTTGATATTTACTTCTAAAACATCAGCTTCATTTACAGATCTACAATATAAAACGGCCTTGAGACTCCAACAGCTGTATCAACTGCCAAAAGGTTGACTTTCCTTTCATATCTTCTGCTTGTTTCATGTTTTATTACATCTTGTTTTATCTTATTATATCATCAAACAATGAAGAGTTCTTGTCATATCTATCACTATATAACCAAGCAATGAGTTGTTTTTAGTTTTACCTGTCATTAACCATGCAATGAACTATTTCTTATTTTACCTGTCATTATATGACCAAACAATGGATTGTTTTTTATTTTACCTGTCATTATACAACAAAGAGAAGCGGCTTACTGAGTGGCTAAGAATGTTGGGTTCTCCTTCAGGAGACCCGGGTTCGAATCCTCGGTAAGGTGTGGATTTGTTTTGTCAGGGGCAAAAAGAAAACCCTAACCTGCACAGTTCGCAGCGACTGCACTAGTCAGGTAGCCTTAATTCCTCAGCCTCAAGACCCCCCGCTACCCCTGTCATACACCACAAGGTACTATAGACAGTAGTGGACAGTTTTGACAGCATATAACCAAGCAATGAACTTTTTCTTGTTTTACCTTTCATTATATAACCAAGCAATGAACTATTTCTTGTTTTACCTTTCATTATAATAACCAAGCAATGGATTATTTCTTGTTTTATCTTTCATTATATAACCAAGCAATGGACTATTTCTTGTTTTATCTTTCATTATATAACCAAGCAATAAACTATTTCTTGTTTTACCTTTCATTATATAACCAAGCAATGGACTATTTCTTGTTTTATCTTTCATTATATAAACCAAGCAATGAACTATTTCTTGTTTTACCTTTCATTATATAACCAAGCAATGGATTATTTCTTGTTTTACCTTTCATTATGTAACCAAGCAATGAACTATTTCTTGTTTTATCTTTCATTATATAACTAAGCAATGAACTTTTTTCTGATTTTACCTTTCATTATATAACCAAGTAATAAACTATTTCTTGTTTTATCTTTCATTATGTAACCAAGCAATGAACTATTTCTTGTTTTATCTTTCATTATATAACCAAGCAATGGACTATTTCTTGTTTTACCTTTCATTATATAACCAAGCAATGAACTATTTCTTGTTTTATCTTTCATTATATAACCAAGCAATGAACTATTTCTTGTTTTATCTTTCATTATATAACCAAGCAATGAACTATTTCTTGTTTTATCTTTCATTATATAACCAAGCAATGAACTATTTCTTGTTTTACCTTTCATTATATAACCAAGCAATGGATTATTTCTTGTTTTATCTTTCATTATATAACCAAGCAATGAACTATTTCTTGTTTCACCTTTCATTATATAAACTAAGCAATGGACTATTTCTTGTTTTACCTTTCATTATATAACCAAGCAATGAAATCCAGAGATTTCCAGTACGTGTCTGGAGCTTCCCAATCACCATCAGACCACACCACGTCTGGCTTGTACGTGTTCACCAGCTCGTACAGTTCAGGCAGCGTTTTACTCTGCAGAAGATCATAATTATTTATTCAATACATCACAGTGTCCAATAACAACCATATAAGTGGCATTATATTATCAACTGTTATAGCTATAGAAGAATTCCCACTGACAAACATATAAGAGATATGATACTGGCAGCAGTTACTTTACTTCGAGATGGTATAGATGGCCATGTATTCTGTGTGGGAGATATTGAGATGGTACAGATGGCTAAGTATTCTGTGTGGGAGACTTTGAGATGGTATAGATGGCCAAGTATTCTGTGTGGGAGATATTGAGATGGTACAGATGGCTAAGTATTCTGTGTGTGAGACTCTGGTTAGTAAGATGCACTATTTTATTACATTTACCATAAGAAATGGGAAAACATGCTTACATTCACAAAGTTCTGTGTACTGAAGTTGCTTTCCTTGTCTGCTAAATACAGCGGGTGAAACCATTCAAACAGCGAGTGATACAGACCAAAGTGAAGACTGGTAGTGTTCTTGATGGCAGTGGCCAGTTCACCTGATTATACAAGAATATAAGAAAACATTAAACAAATGTAACACGTCTGATGTGTCTCCAACTTGAAGAGGCAGAAGGATTTAGTGTTCCAATGACCCCAAGAGCTTTGTCTATGGTAACACAGTTACTGGTAGGGTCTCTCCTGTCAGAAAGGTCAAGGTATAGAAACCAGATGCATAGATAGAAACCTGCTGTCTTTTAGGTAGACTAGGGATAGTCAAAAGCTAGGGAAGGCAAACCTAAAAAATGCTTGTTGAAGTCGGATGTACTGTGCCACAGGCTTGACAAAACAGAGCAATATAATTCACCAAATGATGCATAAAGGTAAAAACAATTCTCGCCCATATGTTACCTGGGCCCATAAGGGAAGCAAAGAAGAGTTCCACTGTAACCTACCAGGCATGTCACGAAGAGTGACTAATGAAGATTGGCTACCTCATACTGAAATCAATTCAGCTGCAAAATCCAACCAATCATGCACAAGTCTACAAAAAGCTTGGCACAAGTTGCTTGAGGGTCCGTATTCCAATGAGATATTAAATGTTTGACACAGCCGAGGATATTATCAGTATAATATGGAGACTTGCCAAGGTTAACTGTATGTCGTCAGTTTGATTTGTAAAGACTAATTTTCACTGCACTCAGATATTCCCAGAAGTGCTAGTCTCTCCCATAGATCACCACACAAGAAGAATCTCAGTAAAGTGCACAAACCCCACAGCAACAATGAGGATCCGAATATGTGTATACCAGAATCACACATGCTATAAATATTCTTTTGTGGGTAGGTTTACTCATTTTGAAATTCAGCCTAGGTATCAGGTATCTAGCCTACTCTTTTCAATGTCCAACTGCTGTGTACACGGTCCAATCTATTAAGGGCACGTATGCCAGCTGTTTCTTATTTTATAAAAATTCACAGTGTTCATCATGAATTGTACCAGGCCTACTTGGGTTTGAGGCACACATCATACCTCTCAGCCTCCACACCCCTGGTCAATATTTGTGCTTCTTTATAAACACTATGGCAGAATTTCCTTTATCATTTTGTAAGCAGAAGAGGGAAAGAGCAGGAAAAAAAAATCAGAAGAAGAACACTGTAGAGATGAAGGAATATGAAAACAAGGGACAAAAACACTATGAAAACAAAAGACTAAAAGCAGGAATAAGAAGATGAATGATGAGAAGAAGGGACAAAGAAGCATGATGAGAAAGGACACAGATGTATGAGGAAGATGGACAAAGAAGAATGAGGAGGGACAAAGAGGTATGAGGAGGAGGGACAAAGAACTATAAGGAGAAGGGGCAGAGAAGTATGGGGAGAAGGGACAAGAAGAATGAGGAAGAGGGACAAAGAAGTATGAGGAGGAGGGACACAGATGAATGAGGAGGAGGGACAAAGAAGTATGATAAAGAAGGACAAAGAACTATGAGAAGGAGGGACAAAGAAGTATAGAAGAAGGGACAAAGAAGCATGAGGAGGAGAGACACAAAGAAGAATGAGGAGGTGTAACAGTAGTGGAGTATTAGGGTATTAGGATCTAGTGGGAAACAGCTACAGCACGATTGAGCATTGGGAGTGAAAGCGAGGAGAGATGCTCAAGTCGTGACGTAGTGGGTTGTCAGGGGGCAGTCTACATCCCGGCTTGGAACTGGAAGGAAGCCATGTTGTCACCATCAAGAAAATAAACAGTCTTTATATTAAAACCAAGTGTTGTTAGTCCTTTACACTGTTACAGAGGGACAAAGAAGTATGAGGAGGAGCAACAAAGAAGAATGAGGAGAAGGGACAAAGAGGAGTGAGGTAGAGACACAAACAAGAATAAAGTGGGAAAACATGAAGAAGAAGAATATAAAGAAGTATGAGGACGGATATAGAAGTATGACAAGGAAAGACAAAGAAGAATGAAGAGGAAGAACAAAGAAAAATGAGGAAGATAGACAAACAAGAATAAAGTGGAAAAATGGGAAGCAGAAGAAAACTGAAGACTATAACATAATGTATGTCTTACCAACAAGATCTCGCTTTGGTCCAACATCCTGCGAGTTCCAGTTCCAGGAATATTTTGATGGCCAGTTTGTGTAGCCTTCATGATGTTTACTGACAAACACTATATACCTATATCAACATATGTTAAGTCAGTCAATATTTGTGTAGCCTTCATGATGTTTACTGACAAACACTATGTACCTATATCAACATATGTTAAGTCAGTATATATTTGTGTAACTTCATGATGTTTACTAACAAACACTATGTACCTATATCAACATATGTTAAGTCAGTCAATATTTGTGTAACCTTCATGATGTTTACTAACAAACACTATGTACCTATATCAACATATGTTAAGTCAGTATATATTTGTGTAACCTTCATGATGTTTACTAACAAACACTATGTACCTATATCAACATATGTTAAGTCAGTCAATATTTGTGTAACCTTCATGATGTTTACTAACAAATACTATGTACCTATATCAACATATGTTAAGTCAGTATATATTTGTGTAACCTTCATGATGTTTACTAACAAACACTATGTACCTATATCAACATATGTTAAGTCAGTCAATATTTGTGTAACCTTCATGATGTTTACTAACAAATACTATGTACCTATATCAACATATGTTAAGTCAGTCAATATTTGTGTAACCTTCATGATGTTTACTAACAAATACTATGTACCTATATCAACATATGTTAAGTCAGTCAATATTTGTGTAACCTTCATAATGTTTGCTGACAAACACTATGTACCTATATCAACATATGTTAAGTCAGTATATATTTGTGTAACCTTCATGATGTTTACTAACAAACACTATGTACCTATATCAACATATGTTAAGTCAGTATATATTTGTGTAACCTTCATGATGTTTACTAACAAACACTATGTACCTATATCAACATATGTTAAGTCAGTCAATATTTGTGTAACCTTCATGATGTTTACTAACAAATACTATGTACCTATATCAACATATGTTAAGTCAGTATATATTTGTGTAACCTTCATGATGTTTACTAACAAACACTATGTACCTATATCAACATATGTTAAGTCAGTCAATATTTGTGTAACCTTCATGATGTTTACTAACAAATACTATGTACCTATATCAACATATGTTAAGTCAGTCAATATTTGTGTAACCTTCATGATGTTTACTAACAAACACTATGTACCTATATCAACATATGTTAAGTCAGTCTATATTTGTGTAACCTTCATGATGTTTACTAACAAATACTACCGCAGCTCCCTATTACTAATAATAATTTTCAAAAAGTAAAAGAACCTTTCTGTAAACCTTGAGGCATGTTAAATATACGCTGTTAGCCCCATATCCTTGTAGACCAATGGGCACTGAAGGTGTGACGTGGACACTATCATGCCAGTCTCCTTGACTCCCAAACACATTTCCTGGTCCCCATTTTAGGCTGAGTCAGCCGGGAATGTCTAATAGTAACTATTAATAATTAAATACTGCTGAAAGATGAGATGAGATGATGTGATGAATATCACTAAAAATAATGTTTTCGAACTTTGTCATTAGGTTCTCAAATGCAGATTTTTCCCTGCAGTTCCCTGGGGATGGTCACTGAAGCTATGGAGTCCATAATACATGCTCCTTGTGATGTTTTTAGCAATGAATGAATCAACAAAAAATGAGAAGTAGATTGTGAGCTTTACAGAAACACTGACTGCAAGAGACAAATTGGACATTGCTAGCCAAAGCCTTCGTCAGCACAGGACAAACAAACACAAACCGACACAAAACTACATGAAACACACTACATGACAATGTTAAACTAATTAAAGAGTTTTTAGCAGTGAGTTAGCTGTTCTGCGGAGCAAAACCAGGCAAGACTGGATAAAACTCAGTGCAATGTAGTCAATCTCCTTTATGAGGGGCTTCATATGAAAACCTTAAATGTTTTTTTTTAATTTTTTTGGTTGAATATATTCTGAAAAATCAATCAATCAATCATGTGCCATGCCGGAAAGCGTGGGCGGTCATGACTCGCCATTTCACTCGATCACCAGAGTTGTTGATCAGCTCAGTGTTCCTGTCTCGTCCATGCCATGTGGCCAAGCCATCCAGATATTTTCCTCTCTGTCTTCCTCTTGGTCTGTTCCCTTCGATCTTGCCAGTTGTCACTAAGTTTTCCAGTCCATTTCTTCTCATAACATGTCCAAAAATATTTTGACTGTCTACGTCTAATTTCTTTAATCAATCTACGATTTTCATTTGTCTCCTGTAGTACTTGGTCATTGGTTTCATTCTGAAAAAGCAAAGAGCAAATGTATAATTTTTCAATGTAATCACCACTGCGTTCAATGCAAGACCTCCACCGCTGATTGAGTGCTTATATTTCTGTAGAAAAATCGACTCTGGGGTCACTACTTGGTGTGCCTGACCCAGTCATGAACAGTCTGTCACAGAAGTCACACTGTTGTGAAACTTCCTACTCCACTTATACACTTGCTGGAATGACTGGCATGCATCACCATACTGGACTTTCATTCATTGATGAATTTCTATAGGTTTCACCCCTTCATTGATAAAAAAACTGGTAACAGAACACTGTTCCTCTTTGGTGCATATCAAAAGTGGGGTGGCCATCTTTAATCTGTCCTTATGAAGTCACTGTGTTCCTCTGCACCATGATATCACATGCTTAAAACTCTTGACATCCTTAACAACAATATCGACAGGTTACAAGACAATGGTATGGTTATTGTAATTTGTAACACACTTTTAAGGTTTTCATGTGAATCCCCCCCCCCCCCCCCCACTCACCCCACCCCCACGTATTATTAACAATAAATAGAAATACACAGACAATGCCACAATACTCACTTAGCCCCAGCATCCTGGAACAGCTGGGCCCACTGGGTGGCATTGTAGAACTCTGCTGTGAACTGGTTAGCAAAATCTGGGTAGGTAAACTCTGGAGGATAGTTCTGCTGCATGAACTCAACTGTATCATTGTACTTCGCACCTTGCCAGTCCCACCAGAACCACTCTGAGCGAAAACTGGGCACTGCAAATGAAATACCAATCCTAGTATTACAAGTATTACCAAAATCTCTTCCAAGTACATGTTGCCAGCTATCGTGGCTGTTCGTGCCATTCCCAAACTCTCTAGTAAAAAAAATTCTCGTGACACGAACTTGCAAAGAGTTAGGACCTTCACATTTTTTGGATTGATTGCACGGAGGAATACATGGCCAGTCTTTCCCTCTCTTACCAAATGATGAACATAGGAGTCAAATCCTCACCTTTATCAGCACAACCACCCAGCCACTCTTTTTTCATATCTTTTTATGAACATGATAGTAGGCTGTCTAGATTTTCTTCTTCCCATTGTTCTGTATCTCATCTTCATGTTTTTATAGTTCTAAAACAAAATGAAAACTCATTTGACAATAATTTCAAAGTAAGTATTGCCAGATTTAAATAAAACTGTTGGTTGCTTTAATGATTTCTCTGTGGTGTTTTGTTTTAATTTATCATATGGAGGTCAACATAGAGAAAGAAAAAAAAGGGGGGAAGGGTGCCGACATAATTAACAATTCGTTAAAAATTGTCACAAATGTCTGTTGATGTGATAGGGCCATCACATTGCGTCGGCTTGAAAACATGAAGGAAAAGGTGGGCAATCTGTCTCTCACTTAGCAGGCAATGTGCCCAGATGTCAAACACTTGTCTGACCTTGCTCACGACATTATCAGCGCAGTCCCTTATTAACTTTGCTAACGCGCCAGCTACCTAACTTAATTAGTGAAACTAAATTACAAAGCACCATTATTCACCCACTCCCCCTTCAGTATTTAAGTTATACAAGCAGTAACAGATCAATATTTAGTGAGTTGTTTACTACACAATGATCTCATACGTTTTCAGCTGTTTACAGTACGGTTTACTACACAATGATCTCATACGTTTTCAGCTGTTTACAGTACGGTTTACTACACAATGATCTCATACGTTTTCAGCTGTTTACAGTACGGTTTACTACACAATGATCTCATATGTTTTCAGCTGTTTACAGTACGGTTTACTACACAATGATCTCATACGTTTTCAGCTGTTTACAGTACGGTTTACTACACAATGATCTCATATGTTTTCAGCTGTTTACAGTACGGTTTACTACACAATGATATCATATGTTTTCAGCTGTTTACAGTACGGTTTACTACACAATGATCTCATACGTTTTCAGCTGTTTACAGTACGGTTTACTACACAATGATCTCATACGTTTTCAGCTGTTTACAGTACGGTTTACTACACAATGATCTCATACGTTTTCAGCTGTTTACAGTACGGTTTACTACACAATGATCTCATACGTTTTCAGCTGTTTACAGTACGGTTTACTACACAATGATCTCATACGTTTTCAGCTGTTTACTACACAATGATCTCATACGTTTTCAGCTGTTTACTACACAATGATCTCATACGTTTTCAGCTGTTTACTACACAATGATCTCATACGTTTTCAGCTGTTTACTACACAATGATCTCATACGTTTTCAGCTGTTTACAGTACGGTTTACTACACAATGATCTCATACGTTTTCAGCTGTTTACAGTACGGTTTACTACACAATGATCTCATACGTTTTCAGCTGTTTACTACACAATGATCTCATACGTTTTCAGCTGTTTACTACACAATGATCTCATACGTTTTCAGCTGTTATACGTTACACAATGATCTCATACGTTTTCAGCTGTTTACTACACAATGATCTCATACGTTTTCAGCTGTTTACTACACAATGATCTCATACGTTTTCAGCTGTTTACAGTACGGTTTACTACACAATGATCTCATATGTTTTCAGCTGTTTACAGTACGGTTTACTACACAATGATCTCATATGTTTTCAGCTGTTTACAGTACGGTTTACTACACAATGATCTCATATGTTTTCAGCTGTTTACAGTACGGTTTACTACACAATGATCTCATATGTTTTCAGCTGTTTACAGTACGGTTTACTACACAATGATCTCATATGTTTTCAGCTGTTTACAGTACGGTTTACTACACAATGATCTCATATGTTTTCAGCTGTTACAGTACGGTTTACTACACAATGATCTCATATGTTTTCAGCTGTTACAGTACGGTTTACTACACAATGATCTCATACGTTTTCAGCTGTTTACAGTACGGTTTACTACACAATGATCTCATATGTTTTCAGCTGTTTACAGTACGGTTTACTACACAATGATCTCATACGTTTTCAGCTGTTTACAGTACGGTTTACTACACAATGATCTAATGATCTCATTTGTTGTCAGCTATTTTTGCTGAAGTACAATTATTTATTTTTTAAAATAAAATAAAGGACCCTTTTTCACCAGATCTCTTCTCTCTGTATAGCAAAAAATAATGAAAGAGATCACAGAAAGGCCTGGAATACAAGTTGGAGGTAATATAGACATTCTACGCTATACAGAAGATCCAATAATATTGATGGTGGAAAATGTGAAAGATCTAATACATTTGGATTTTTTAGTAACAGAGTATGCACACACAAAAAAAGGACTTTCCTCGAATATCAAGAAAACAGAAGCAATGGTTATATCCACACAAAAAAATAACTAAATGTCAGATAACAATAGAAGGGAAACCAATTAACCAAACTCCATCCATCCATCCATTATGCGCCATGCCGATATGCATGGGCGGTCATGTTCTACCATCTCACTCGATCACCAGAGTCGTGGATCAGCTCCGTGTTTCTGTCTCAACCATGCCATGTGGCCAAGCCATCCAGGTATTTACTTCTCGGTCTTCCCCTTGGTCTCTTCCCTTCGATCTTGCCAGTTGTCACCAAGTTCTCCAATTCATTTCTTCTCATAACATGCCCAAAAAAATGTGACTGTCTACGTCTAATGTCTCTAATCAGTTTACGATCTTCATTTGTTTCTTGTTCATTGGTCTTTCTGGCTGTCCATGGTATTCTTTGCATTTTCCTCAGAAACAACATTTCTACAGCCATCAGATGTTTTTCAGCCTGACTGCTCATCGTCCAAGCTTCACATCAATATAAAAGTACAGGTTCTATGTAGCACTTCAACACTCTTTTTCTCGTTTCAATTGACATCTTTTTAACCAAGTTGATTAAATACCTAGTGGCTGTAATGACAGATGGAAGATGCACGGACAGTTTTTAAGAGCAGAGTTGCCTCATTTGGTCAAGGAAAAGCTGCATTCCAGAAAATTAAAAACATTCATTTGCTTGACAAACTCTACTCGTAATTCATTATAGTCACAAGTTACAGTTCTACAAACTGAAAATCGAGAAAGAGCTCGATTTAATTAAATTGGTACTTAACGGGGGTGGGGGGGGGGGGGCGTAACAAATGGGCGTCCAGGAAGCATTTTTGGGGTAAGTGAATTTCATTAAAAATCGGGGCTGTCTCATTTTTGTGGGCAAGTGAATTATAACCGGGACTGTCCCGAAAAACCGGGCCGCCTGGCAAACATATATATTATATAGTAATAGCAATCATTCACTCACGCAAACCCAGTTAAATCAAGAAAACTGTACCGGAAAAGACTCCCCAGTGAATGAAGATGCCAAACTTGGAGTCATCGTACCAGCCAGGCAGCGGCCGTGTGTCCAAGGACTTCCATGTAGGCCGATACTTGACCGCTGAACATACGACGGCCAACAATGCCGGCACAACCAGCAGAACCGCCCCTCCTCTAGTCAAACACTCCACAAAGCCAGCCATGTTGTGAACCGTGTAGTGGTGACCGAGTTACTGTCTGCTGACTTGTCCTCACTTAAAGACATTCACTATTTATCCGATTTTGAGGCCACCGACTCATGTTTTTTGTCCGTTATCAGACGCGATACGACGGTAATGGATACAATTAAAATAGCTGATCAGTACTTCGATTTTTAGCAAGTAAAGTCTGAGGTTTTATCAATTCTAATTTGAAATTGTCACATGATTTTAATTTAAGAACAAACCAGCGACATAACACTGTTATTAACAGTCTAAAGTCGACTAAAGACGAGAGAATGTTAAATATGGATAGGAATGTCGACAAACAAAAGACAACAAACTATGCTCAATACATGTTATAACCAATGTTTAAAAAAATAGTTGCATGTCCTTCACAGGACGTAGCAGTCAACCCCAGCATTTTAGCTGTTGGTGATTCCTGGGCAAGTTTTTACGTTCAGTAGTTTGCCATTGCTTTCTGAACGACCGGCTCCTACCTACCTTTTTCGAAAAAAACCTGCACCGCTGAGTTTCGAACCCGGGTATACGGGCTTACAAATCGTGTTTGCAATCAAACAACAATATAATAAGATGTGAAATTAATTTTTTTTTTCTTAGCTAAATGAGTACGAAAGTAGTTGACGTTTCGATTTTGGTCTTCTTCTGTTGTGAACACAATATCCGTCTTTTCTATACAAGAAGAAAGGCAGCCGCGGAAGTGTAGTAAGCAGGGACTGGCCTACCTGACGGTTATGGGTTCGATCACTCCGATCAGCATCAGAGTGAGTTGGGATGGTTAAATTGAACAAGGCTGCCAGGTCGACCGAGCCAAAAATGAGCACCAAGAGATGTCGTGGGAAGTAAGGCGGTCGGAGTGATACACACCACATCGCCAAGGGTGCCGATTGGTCTGTACAAATATGGGCTTATCACTGTGTGCCCCATAGGCCTTCAGGTGTGTACAAGTGTTCTCTACTTACAAGAAGAAGGTAGCCAACAAGTAAGAAGTAACAGGCAACAAGTAGCAAGCAATCATAACAAGTAACAAGCAACAAGTAGCAAATATCAGGCAACATAAAAAGAAACAGGCAACTTAACAAGTAACGGATCACTTCTTATCTCGGGTTCGAAACACAGCGGTGCTGGTTATTTCGAAAAAGGTATAGGGACCGGTCTTTCAGAAAGCAATGGCAAACTACTGAACGTAAAATTTGCCCAGGAATCACGAACAGCGAAAATGCTGGGGTTGACTGCTACGTCCTGAGAAGGTTTTTTTTTCGATTTCACCATTAGGCCTACCTCTACCCCGTTCAACCTCACGGAGAAGTTATTGCAGGGTCCATCACCGGCTCAGAATGATAGTTCTGTGACTAGGCAACCACCGAAGCAGCTGAATATGGTTTTACCCTCACAGTCTCATCAATCCGAAGGTGATTATTGTCCACATGGGATAATGGACACCGTAAACAATGTCGCTTGTGAAGGACATGCAACTTAATTTAAATCATCGACCATATGGTGCCATGCCCATATGTGTGTAGACCAATCGGCACTGAGATGATCGATGTGATGGACAGGATAAGAGAACTCGCTCTTAACCTTCCCACGAAAGGAAGGCGATTCAACCCCTTACACCGGTTTTACCTTGAATTTAAACGATGATTTCTCGTTTAGAAAGTAACGGCAAGCTACTAAACGTGCAGTTGCCTGGAACATCAACCTTGGGATTGATCGCAACGGACATGCAACTTTTACTCTTTTCTTTACTAAAAAAAATGTAATCGGCTTACGGAGGTTGATGTGGTCAGTACCACGCCGGTCTCCTTTTCCCCCCAAGACATTTCATGGTACCCGTTTTAGGCTGAGTAGACCAGTGGTTCTCAACCGGTGGTGAATCCCCCCCCCCCCCCCCATCTCCCCACCAAGGGAAATTTTAGGATTTCCGGGGGGGGGGGGGGGTTAAGATTATTTCAAGGTCGCGTTAATACAAGAACCGACTACTTGATATTGTTTTTCCCTCCATACTTTACTGTTCTGTACTTTTCGCCATTCTGAAATTCGTTTTATAACGTAATAATAATAAATTGTGTTGCGTATCCCTTACGGGACGTTGCAGTCAACACCAGCATTTTTTCAGGTGCTGTTGATGTAGCCTACTAGGCAAGTGTTACGTTCAGTAGTTTGTCATTGCTTTCTGAACGACCGGCCCCTATACCTTTTTCGAAAAAACCAGCACCGCCGTGTTTCGAACCCGGGTATACCCATACGGGCTCACAAACCGCGTTCGCAAGCCCTTAGCCACAGAGCCCGAGACCCGCAAATCACGTTTTATGTTGACGTTTAGGCTTGTTCTAGATTGTGTTGTTAAATTTAGCGTCAATTTTTACGTATACTATGTAGGGGAGGGAGGGGGGTTATAGGGAGGAAATACGAAAAGGGGGGAGGGTGGCTTTCTGAACATATGGTGGAGGGATGCTTGGGCCAAAAAAAGGTTTATAACCACTGGAATATATCTTGGAGTTCAGGTCAGTAAATTCGCCCGAATTCGAACTAGCAATGGCTATAACTAAAGAAGAAAATACAACAACAATTCACCTAAACGAACATCCCTTGAAACAAGTAAAGAGTTTCAAGTACCTAGGAAGTATAATATCATCAAATGGCAAATCAGAAGGCGAGATCGAAAATAGATGCAATAAGGCAAACCAATTCATTGGACAAATGGCACCATTACTAAAGAACAAACATGTATCAATAACTACTAAGATAGCATTTTACAAAACAATCTTCCTACCAACTCTATGCTACCAATGCCAAACTTGGACAATGACAGAAAAAGAGAAAAGAAAAATCACAACAGAAATGAGATTCCTGAGAAGAATACTCGACGTATCAAGAAGAGATAAGATCAGAAATGAAGAAATCAGGACTAAAGTGGAGGGGGGGGGGGGGGGTAAGAAGGTTACAGCAGCACTAGATTTTATTAGAAAGCAGCAAGTCAAATGGTTTGGCCATGCAAGTAGGTTACCAGTCAACAGCATACGACAACAAGCAGTGAAGTACAGACCAGATGGAAGCAGAGGAAGAGGCCGAACACGTAAAAGTTGGACGGAGGGAATAGCAGAGTCCATGGGAATATCGATACATGAAGTCCATAATCGGGCACTCTCACGATGTTTATACTTCACCTCGACACCGCAAGGTACAAGAGGTACATCAAATCAAAATCAAATCAAATGACTTTATTTTAAAAGGATCACAGATTGGGCACCCAGGCCCGTCTTAAATTCGGCCCTTCCAATCACTCGTCTTTCGTTCATCAAGAGCATTATACATTTACATCTTCTTCTTCTTCTTTTTCTTCTTCTTCTTCTTCTTCTTCTGCTTCTTCTTCTTCTTCTTCTTCTTCTTCTTCTTCTTCTTCTTCTTCTTCTTCTTCTTCTTCTTCTTCTTCTTCTTCTTCTTCGTCTTCTTCATTAGCGTTCCGAGCCATTGAGGTTCTGTGCTGCAGATACAATCCGTCTCCATTCGTCTCTCTGGTTGACCTTCTCTTGCCAGTCGCTGATTCCAAGTGCTTGTAGGTCTGTATATATATTATCTCTCCACCGTCTTCTTGGTCTACCTCGGGGTCTACGGTCACAAAACAGATACATTATACATTTACATAGGAAGAAAAATAAACATTGTGAAATGAATGTTGTAAACATAAACAGGACAAATTACCATGTTATGAGGCCCATCTCCCACCTACCCATATATAACCTCACCTATACACACACACCCACCACCTACCCACACACACACACCCAGGGACACATACATACCCCACCATCCGACCCATCCTCCTCCCGCACATCCCCCACCCACACACACACTACCCTCACCTGTTCCCCCAACACACTCGCCACCCACAAACATCCCCCACCAACCCACACATCCCACGCCCACACACATACACATCCTAACCCACACATCCTCTCCACACCCACACTTCCAACCACCCATCCCCCAGCCACATCTCCATCTACCATATATTTCCCACCCACGCACACACATCCCCCACCAACCCACACATAGCATATCCACTCACACATCCCCAAACCACACATACATCCCCACCAACTGACATCTCCCTGATGAAATGAGATGAGATTAGGTCGAACTAGAAAGATGGCTGCACTAAAATAAATACAGTAAAGTAAACATGGTAGGACGAGAAATCTGTGTATGGTAAACAGTGAAGATTAATATAGTAAGTCTAGCGCACATTCTGCTGCTGCTGCTCCTCCTCATATTATTTGACTGCTGTTGCTCTTCTTCTACTTCTTCTTTCGTTCGTTCGCTCGCTTTGAACTCAAGCGTAGTCCATACACGTGCCAATACTTCTAGTGCCCTGAACTGATTTTTGCGTATGACTTAGCTTTCCCTATTAGCAGTGTCCATCGACATTAGTCAAACTCACTCCGACTTGTGAGGCACTTGTAATTTACGCCCCCAAGTTAAGGACGAGAAGTCAACATTTTAGTCCAATTGCCGGTATAGGGTTTTAACCCACTACCTCGGCATCAGTTAGTTAGATAGTTAGTTAGTTGACAGATCATCCTCACTGCACATCGAACCATTCAGTCCATAAGTCACTTATTAAGTGCTCGGATCCCCTCCTCATCAAATCCCGCAGTGTGTAGCGGCTCACGACACCAGTTCTGCGCTGGTTTATTACTCTTCTTTGGCTTCCTGTGTAGTGTTCGTGTTTGGCCACACCTCTTTTAACTTGCTGTTCTCGCAGCCTGGCCATGGTTCTAGATTCCCAGTCATCGCTTGGTTCTCGTAAACGACTTACTTCTCGTAGAGCATTGAGAATGTCTGCCTGGTCCATGGCTCGTCCGCCTTCCACAGTAACCCTACCTGCAAGCCTGTCAGCCTGCTCATTCCCTTGTACGCACCGCATGCCCTGGCACGAAGATGAAACTAATCTTTGCCAGCCAAGACCGCTCCAGAGACAGCAGCCACTATCTTTGGACCCACCCCATCTCTATCCTCCTGAGCATACTCATTGAGTCACTAAGGACTCATGCCCGATTGAATGTCTGTGTCTCGAGCCATGTTATTGCTTTACTTACTGCCATGACTTCCGTAGTCAGGCTGCATGCGGTCAAAGCAAAAGCACAAGACTCTTCCTTCACAGTTTTCCCTCCGGCCTGAGCTGTAAAGGCCCGTGAACTTCTCAGTCCTCGGCATCAGCACACCGGAAGTTTAACACCGAGCACTGTATGGTGATTTATAATACATACCTAGCTCTTTTTTTACTAGAAAGCTGTCTAGAGAAATTTGTTTTTGCCGACGCTTCAGAATTTGGTGGAAATGCCAGACAGCATTATCTATATCTATAAAAATCGTTGTATGTATGTATGCATGTATGGATGTATGTGGATCCGTCCTTTATGCGTTCGCGAACGGTCCATCCGATTGAGATGAAATTTTCTACACGTTTTCCTTTCATTCCTGTGCAACCGTCATAGTTTTATCTATCAGCTATTACATTCCTAAAATTTAATTTTGTAATTACATGACTGAACATAAGAAAATATTTAAAAAATATTAAAAAAAGGGATATAACTTTTAGTAGCATTGTTATATTTTAAGTTAAGTCCCCTGGCTATAGATATCTATATGAATTAAATGAGATGCTCCCCACCAGGGACTGGGTGCAGCCGGGCCAGGTCAGACAGACAGATAGACAGACTGACAGACAGACAGATAGTCGGGAACGGGAGCCAAGTTTACTTTAGATAGATCTCTTCCAATCATATTTTCTATCTATTCTTCTATTCTATCTATATTTTGTTGTTATGTTCGGGCTGAACATACATACATACATAGATAGATAGATAGATCGATCGATCGATCGATCGGGAACGGGAGCTTATACTTATATGACTACTTATATGAATTAAATGAGATGCTCCCCACCAGGGCCTGGGCGAAGTCGGGCCGGGTCGGACAGACAGACAGACAATCAGAAAGATAGTCGGGAACGGGAGCTTATATGACTACTTATATGAATTAAATGAGATGCTCCCCACCAGGAGCTGGGCGAAGCCGGGCCGGGTCAGACAGACAGACAGATAGATAGATAAATAGATAGATACATCCCCACCAGAGCCTGGGCGAAGCCGGGCCGGACAGCTAGTCATTAAATAAATTAGTAGCTCTCATAGCCACTGCCTTATTAGGGTGATGGCTCTCAATGTACGATGCAACAGTTTCCCATGCTTTCAGCATTTCTCTTATTGCACCAGAAGATTGTTGGTTTGCTGTTACCTTCTCCTCCTCCTTGGACAAACTCTCCTCCACAACTTCTTGCTGTGAAACACAATGTAATTCCATAAGCTCTTCGGTGGTCAGCTCTTGGCTATGCTCTTCCACAAGCTCATCGATATCTTTGTTATCCACCTCCAGTTCCTTGATCTTGGCCAAAGACACAATCTCGTTGACTACAGACTCCACAGGTACTGTCTCAAACCCCCCAAAGTCACATTTGAGAACGCTCTCCGGCCAAAGCTTCTTCCAAGCAGAAGTGAGGGTTCTCTTGGTAACCCCTTCCCACGCCTTTTCGATCATCTTGAGACAGGCAACGATGTGGAAGTGATATTTCCAAAACTCTCTGACAGTGAGATTGGTCACTTCAGTCACCTCAAAACAACGCTCGAAGAGCGCTTTAGTGTAGAGCTTCTTAAAGTTAGAAATAACCTACTGGTCCATAGGCTGGAGTAACGGAGTAGTGTTAGGAGGCAGAAACTGGATTTTGATTAATTTAAATTCTTCAAGGTCATCTTGTAGTCCTGGAGGATGGGCAGGAATGTTGTCCATAACAAGCGAGATTCCGACCCTCGCTGTTGCAGGCGCACAATCCGGGACTTCCCCTCCCCTCGTTATGCGAAACGTTTTTTATTTAGTCACTCGTTCAGCGAGTCATTTTATTTACAATTTATTTTGCTCATTATGCGAATTACTCGTTATGCGAGGTGCTCGATAAGGGAGGTTCCACTGTATAACACGCCTCCGCCGGGCGGTCTTTCAACTCCTAATGGAGCATAGAGACTAACTAATTCACACCAAGCCCTTCATAGAGTTAAATATCAGTTAGGGAACCCTTTGAGGTCAATAAGACAGTTCATACATAAACACGCATGTATTATTTGGCGCTCATAGAAGTATTTTGTAGTCGATTGTAACAAAATACTTACTGTTAGTCTTTGACCTTCTGTTCCTTTGCTATCCAGGTATTTTCAACTCACACATTCCTTCACGGTATTGGTTGAATCCTTGACAAAATTAGGCACATCAGTATGGTTACTTGGGGTGGGGGGAACAATGTTGAAGATGTCATGAGCACTGTTCCAGGAGGGTTCAATGCTGGTGTTCATCGTCTGCTAGAGTGAGGAAAGACTGGCCACCTCCGTGCATTCAGGCCTACAAAATGGGATAGTCATAGCACATCACAAGCCCATAGCAGGTTTCTGCTTGGGGATTTGTGTAATGTCTGAGAAGGACATGTGGTTGAAGTCATAACAGTTTGACCAGAATCAATCTACATATCATATTGTTGAGCAGTGGTTCTCAACCTTTTCAGACCCATGCACCCCTCACCATTTATTCAGAACGTCATCCCCCCTCCCCCTTTTCGTATTTCCTTGCTATAAATTCCCCCGGCCCTTACACAGTATACGTAAAAAAGGAAGCTAAATTTAATAACACATACTAGAAAAAGTCTAGACGTCTACATAAAACGTGATTTGCGGGTCTACGTTATAAAACGAATTTCAGAAGGGCAAGAAGTACAGAACCGTAAAGTATGCTTGTATTAACACGATCTTGAAATAATCTTAATTCACACTCTCTCTCTCTTTCCCCCCCCCCCCCTCTCTCTCTTTCCAACCAGCACAATAGTAACCACATCACTGACCAAGTGCCAGTAATCTGGTTCTATACAAAATATGGTTCTAGCACCATATGCCTCAAGGTGGTAAAAGGGGATTTTACTTTTTACTGACTATACTCTAAAGTATGAGATGTGCTCACACACCACAAGGTTGTAAACAACAATCATTTAGAGTTCTTCTTTAACCGTTTATACACTGAGGCACAGGCCTGTCTCTTGGAGTGCTCACCACTTAAAGATATAGAAAATGTTTCTTATCTAGGACCCAAATACACAGAACACCCTGACACAAGTAGGAAGGAACACATAAATCACATGGCATCTGGCCAATGGCCTCAAGTGACACTGCTGGATCTGTAGCAACAGCAACAACTATAAAGACAAAATCATCTATAGCCATTTGGTCAATAAAGGGAAACACAATGAACACAAAATAGCATATACATTTATTGTCAGATAAATCATTAGGAACCAACATGTAAACAATGACTTAAATGAATCTGGAGTAATTATGTATAGTTGCAAGAGGCAAATGCAAAGCTTATATATTCCTGATTACAGGAAAATTAATTCAATTGTTGAATCATATGAATATAAAATCAAGGATCGCCATCACTGCACTCAGGGCATTCACACACATACACAGTCTCATCTTCAGTAGCCAATGAAGAGTTGCCATGCTAATGTTCCAGCTCAAAGGGCAGCAGCAGCTAGTCCAACAATCTGTTCATGTCCTCGCACACTCGCCAGCCCTGGGCAGACATTCATGCTTTGCTCTTGGCCTTTGTCTTCTTGAGCATTGTTGCATCAAAATGTACCAGGAACGTACAGAATTTGTTTCATGTTTTATTCTGCCAGTTTGCCAACAGTCAACTCTACTCTACAGGTCAACTCTGCTCTACAGGTCATCTCTGCTCTACAGGTCAAGTCTGCTAACCGCCTTCTAAAGATATGTCAGCTAAATGAGGGCAACATCAGTCACCTGTTCCTCCATGCATCCAGGCCTTCAGAATGTGATGGTGCAATCACACCTCAGACCCAGAGCAGGAAACTGCTTCATTAACATTAAAAAAAAATTAATGGATAAGTTAGGTTATGTTAGTTAGTTGTATATCCTTCACAGGACATCACAGTCAATCTCAGCATTTTTGGGCTGTTTATGATTTCTTGGCAAGTTTACGTTCAGTAGTTTGCCAGTGGTTTCTGAACGACAGGCACCCATACCACTGAATGAAAATTAATGAAGATGGTCTGCTTCCAAAGCACCCACAGCAGTATTCTGAATATGGTATGCGTGATTACAAATTGAGTTTGTAAGCAGAACACCCAAAAATGGGAACCAAAGAAGAAAAGAAAAACAATAACATTGCCCAACATAACAAAATATATAAATATAATTTCACACAACAGAAACAATGTTAATTCTTATTTCTTCATACACTAACAAATTATGTTTGGACATTTTCATTTTGAATGATAAAATAAGGCACAGACATTCACAATGTATTTAACAAGCTTGCAAAGAAAAATAAACATCATGGAAGACAAAAAAATCGCCTGGAAAATCATCAAGAGAAAATTGTATTTGATTAAATGCTGAGGATTTTGTAAATTGATGAAATGGAAAGTTGATGTTGAATTAACTATCAAGCAGAATCACGATAAGAATGTTGAGATGAAAACACTGGTGTCGATGTTGAGGGTTGCATGCCACCATCTGTCGGGGAAGTAAATGATCTGTCGACAGATGTAACATGTTGTCAGGACATGGCATATTAATGTAAAACTTAGCGGCATGTTCTGTACAGGATGTCGCAATCAACCCCAGCATTTATGATTTACAAGACAATGTTTAGTAGACTGTTTTCTGAACGACCACCGACCACTCATCAAAATCAACACAAGGTGGTCAGCTTCCAATCGTATGCAGCTGATATCGAACCCTCGACTCGGTATGTCTGGGAGTTGTGAAATGTGGTCACTGCCTTTTTGCCACAGCAATGTCATACTAATGCAAGGTCAATCCAATCAAATCCAGTATTTACACACACACAAATACAAATTCAATTTCGTTCAACCTGCTTCTGCAGTGTCGAAATAATTGAGGTCCGTTTTTGTGTGTGAGTATGTAATAATATACCTTCTTGGCTAAGGAGTTAAAGTCTTTCTCCACAATCGCGTATATCCACGTAGGGTAACGCAGTTGCTCGAGATTCGGTAGTGGATCGCGTTGCGCTCGTTACTTACGGGGTATGTGAGCCGGTCGCTCAGAAAGCAATGGCAAACTACTGAGCATAATCTTGCCAAGAAATCAACAACAGCGGTAAAATGCTGGTTTTGACAGCGATGTCCTGTAAATAGGATATGCGAAACAAAAAATGTAATAATATAAGGTCAAGACAATTCCACACCAGATACAGATACAGTCACAGGGGTGTGAGAAATGTTGGATCTTCATGTACAACAAATTGTACATGACCCTCTCCATGTCTACAGGCTCAATGGGTACGTGGTGCCAGAGCCGGCTGCTTTTACTTCTCAGAACTTGTCCTGGTACCCACTTTCGGCCGAGTTGACCTGTAAGACCAGCTCAAATTTAGAAAAGCAAACTCTATCCTGTCGGGGATTTGAACACATGACCACCAGTGCTAACCACTGCACCATCAACTGCACCTGTTCTTGTATACTAGACCACTAACTTCTTATAGATTACTCAGGCAATAAACATTCAACATCACTTAGGGAATAAATGCTCTAACTTGCCTCTGGAAATGTATATCCCTTATCGCTCAGGGAAAACCTGCTCAAGATGACTACCATCTTATGGAAAGACCAGAACAAATTATTATTCAGCACCTCAGAACAGGACACAATAGATTACGCAACCACATGTATACAAAGTTCAAGATTGGTGAATCAGCCATGTGCAAATGTGGATTGGTGCCGTAGACAGCAGAGCACATACGCCAAGACTGCGCAAAATACGACATAGGCAAACCTTCTGGCCTAGAGAGACGACAGTGGAAGATAAACTCAAAGGACCACTGAGTGAACTAAACAAGACAGTTAAATTCATACAAGAGACAACACTGCAGTCATAAACATATTTCAAGCGAACGAAAGAAGAAGAAGAATCACTCAGGGAACAAACATCACAGATCACTGAAAGAACAAACCGAGGACGGTGGTTTAAAGACACCTAGCCCTTGCTGTCAATATTTTTATGGTTGCCCTAAATCTAATTTAAAACGACTATGTTCTCTACAAAACCGCGCTATTCGTCTGGTTTCTGGCATAAAGCACGTTGAAAGTAATATTTTGTACAGTCATCTAAGACTTCTACCACTACAAAAGCGCTTCCTTTTCAACAAAGCCAAATTAGTGAATAAAATTATATCTCAAAATACCCCAGAGTATCTTCTGCCGCTGATTCAATCTAATGCAATGAACAGCAAGCGCCTAAATTTGTTACATGTCTCAAAGCCTAGATTGGACCTATACAAAACATGTTTCGCCTATTCTGGTGCTCACTTATGGAATGATCTGCCTTCAGATCTGAAAACTCCAATGAGTCCTGACACATTTAACCGAAAACTCTTTCAATACTTAATCCATACCGACTATATGCCACCATAATTCATTTTCTGGTATAATTGTTCAGTATAATTGTTCATTATAATTGTTTAACTTTAATTGTTCACTATATATGTGTGTGCGTGTGGGAGGGAGAGAGAGAGAGAGAGAGAGAGAGAGAGAGAGAGAGAGAGAGAGAGAGAGAGAGAGAGAGAGAGAGAGAGAAAGAGAAAGTGGGTGTCAGAGAGAGGGAGAGAGTATGTGCGCACGTGCGTGCGTGTGTGGAGAGAGTGATTGAGCTAGAAATGGTGGGGGAATGTGTCAGTGCATGCATTCGTACGTGTATGTGTGAGAGTGAGTGAGGGAGTGTGTGCGTGCGTGCATGCGTTCATGTGCATGTGTATGTGTGAGAGAGTGTGATTGAGAGAGTGAGTCTGTGTGTGTGTGTGTGTGTGTGTGTGAAGGATTGTGTGTTAGAGAGTGAGACAGTGGGAGAGTTGATGTGTTAGTGTGTGTGTGAGCGTGCGCATGCGTGTGAGTGTGTGTATATGAAAGAATACAGAGACAGAGAGAGAGAGCTGAGCTGATGCATGTCGTGTAACACGCATGTTATGTAACACGCGAATCCATATGTTTGTGTATTCTCATCTGTCATATTATCAGTTAAATACCATTTGATTTTATCATGCATAATATAAACTCATGTTCATTACTGTAGTTTGAGTGAGAGAGTCAGTAAGTGTGAATGAGAGACAGAACGAGTGAGCGTGAGAGTGAATGAGTGAGCGGGAGAGTGAATGAGTGAACAGGAGAGTGAATGAGTGAGCGGGAGAGTGAATGAGTGAGCGGGAGAGTGAATGAGTGAGCGTGAGAGTGAATGAGCAGAAGAGTGAATGTGTGAGCGTGAGAGTGAATGTGTGTGTGTGTGTGTGAGAGAGAGAGAGAGAGAGAGGAGAGAGAGAGAGGAGAGAGAGAGAGAGAGAGAGAGAGAGAGAGAGAGAGAGAGAGAGAGAGAGAGAGAGAGAGAGAGAGAGAGAGAGAGAGAGAGAGAGAGAGAGAGCATCACTATTTTTACGTCACATACATTTTATGTACACATTTTTCTCCATGTTTAACATTTTTATGAGACTGCTCATGACAAGTGTCAGTGTATGTGTGTGAGTAAAGTGTGGGAGTTTGTTCATACTAGTTTCAATACTAACGTGAGACATTTTGTATGTGTCTAGATGTGAGGAAGTGTGAGTGTATGTGGAGGATGTGTGTGAGTGTGGGGATATGTGTGGGTGGGGGTTGTGTGGGTGTGGGTATGCGTTTGGATGGGTTGGGGTGTGTGGGTTTTGGTGGGTAGTGGTATTTGTGGGTGTTGGTGGGATGTGTGGATGGATGTGTGGGGGTGAAAGTAAGGGGTGTTGGAATGGGTGTGGGGGATGTGTGTATGGGTGGAGGATATGTGTATGGGACGGATGCGGGGGATGTGTGTTTATGTGGGTGGAGATGTGTGGATGGTTTGAGGAAGTATGTGTGGGAGGCGGGGTTGTGTGGGTAGGGGATTGTGTTGGGTGGATTGCGGATGCAAGGGCGGGTGGGGAGAAGTGTATGGTGTGTGGGTTTGAGATATGCGTGCGGTGTGTTGGTGGGGGATGTGTGAATGATGTGTGGGTGGAGGGTATGTTTGTGGTGGTATGGGTGGAGGATAGTGTGTGGTGTGGGGGATGTGTGTGATGGGTGCAGGGAATGTGCGTATGGGTGGGGTGTATATGTGTGGGTGAGTAGGGGATTGTGGTGGCTGGGGGAAGTATGTGGGGTGTGTGGGTGGGAGATGTGTGTGTGTGGATGGGGAATGTGTGGGTGTGTGAGTGGCTTAGGGATGTGTAGGTGGGTGAGGGAGTTGTATGTGTTGGGGTGGGATGTGTGAGTGGGTGGAGGGTGCGTGTGGGTAGGGGTATTGTGATCGAGAGATGTTTGGTTGGGGGTGGGGGTGTGTGGGTGCATAGTGGAGGATGTTTGCGTGAGTGAGTGTCTGTTGGTGGACGGGTAGGGAATGCGTGTGTGGGTGGGGAGAGGTGTGTGGTGTGTTGGTTGGGGATATTGTGTGGGTGAGGTATGTGTGTGGGTGGGGGATTTTTGTGGTGTGTGAGTGGGGGTATGTGGGGTGGATGGGTGTGGGTGGGAATATTGTGTGGTATCTGGGTGGGGGATATGTGTGTGGTGTGTAAGTGGGGATGTGTTGGTGAGGGATGTGTGTGTGTGTGGTGCGTGGGTTGGGAATAGTGCGTGGTAGGGGGTGTATGTGATGTGCGGGTGGGGGATTGTGTGGTGGGGGATTAGGTTATGGCATGTGTGGGTGGGTGGAAGTTGTATGTGTGGGTGGTGGGGTGTGTGTGAGTGGATTGGGGATGTATGGGTGGTTAGGGAGATGTGTGTGTGTGGGGGGGGGGGGGGGGACATGTTAGTTGGTGGGGATGTGTGTGTATGGTTTGGGGATGTGTGAGTGGATGTGCGATGTGTGGGTTGGTGGGGGATTGTGTGCATGGGTGGGGAATATGTTGTCGATAGAGATGTGGCTGGGGGATGGGTGGTTTGAGGTGTGGGTGGTGAGAGGATGTGTGGGTTAGGATGTGTATGTGGATGGGCGTGGGATGTGTGGGTTGGTGGGGGAATGTTTGTGGGTGGCGAGTGTGTTTTGGTTGGGGGATCAGGTGAGGGCAGTGTGTGCGGGTGGGGGATGTGCGGGAGGGGGATGGGTCGGTTGGTGGGGTATGTATGTGTCCCTTGGTGTGCGTGTGTGTGGGTAGGTGGGGGTGTGTATGTGTCCCTTGGTGTGCGTGTGTGTGGGTAGGTGGGGGTGTTGTGTGAGTGGGGTGATGTATGGATAGGTGGGAGATGGGCCTCATAACATGGTAATTAGCCTTGTTTATGTTTACAACATTCATTTCACAATGTTTATTTTTCTTCCTATGTAAATGTATAATGCTCTTGATGAACGAAAGACGAGTGATTGGAAGGGCCGAATGTAAGACGGGCCTGTGCGCCCAATTTGTGACCCTAATAAAGTTGATTTGATTTGTCATTACAGGTGTGCAGGCCAGGTCTTTTAACTGACCTTTGATACATAATAGGGATTGAAAATCTGTTTCCCGAGATGTGTGAGACTGATACCTTAACTGTCTGGTGACCTGCTGCTCAACATCAGTGAGTAATTCACAACTGGGAATAAATTATCTTAAGATATATGTCTAGCAGACATGACTGGAGAGAGGATGATGCATTGAGGCCAGAGTTCACACTGACCAAGACTTCATTTCAATGTGGGACATCCTGGAATTAGAGACTAGTAGACGGGTCAGTCCTGATTTCTGCTGTGATAGTCTGCTGAGGCTTACAAACTCTGCGCACGGCTACCTAGTCACAGCAACTTGCTTGTGATGAAGATGCATGACCATCACCTACGTCTTGCATACCCTGAACGGAGAGCTCATGAAATGAGTGTGTTACTCACCTTTCTAAAGAGGGGTTAGTGGCAAGAGAATCAACTTCAATGCACAAGGATTTACCCCATCTGTCCTGGTGTCCGTCTCCACAGAATATAAGGTCGCCTGCTAAGTGCATCACATAGAGCACAAACTCTATCTCTAATGATGACCCGCAGGGACCTCCAGAAAAACTGCACTTGTGGTCTGAATGATGCAGTCTGAAAACAAACCCATGCCCTTCAGAACACGAGGCAGACAGCTTGACCAGTTCATCACGGAGCTGGATTGGTTCTCAAGTCAATATGTCCCAAATTCCATCAATTCAAGCAAGATTGAGGAGTCTGATACAACAGGGTCTAGACCAATCAATAAAACCATTAGACAATACCTGCACCTCAACATCTGGTAGCTTTCTGAGAATAAACATCCCAATGACATTACATCCGGTCAAGGTCAAGATGCTAACAGGTAACCGCAGCTACAAGAAGAAAAGTGAGGGAACAAACGACTTACATCGCCTGGCCCAATAGTGCAGTCCAAGGGTAAGTCCTGTGGGTGGAGTTCAGGGTAGTCTTCATATAACCACTGCAGCGTTGTCCGATTTGGATGGAAGTGTGGTGTCTTGTCCGGAGGGTACATGAACCACCTCTGCCAAATATAATCAATAAACTAAACATCATAATATGATTTGGGTGGAAGTGTGGTGTCTTGTCCGGAGGATACATGAACCACCTCTGCCAAATATAATCAATAAACTAAACATCATAATATGATTTGGGTGGAAGTGTGGTGTCTTGTCCGGAGGGTACATGAACCACCTCTGCCAAATATAATCAATAAACTAAACATCATAATATGATTTGGGTGGAAGTGTGGTGTCTTGTCCGGAGGGTACATGAACCACCTCTGCCAAATATAATCAATAAACTAACCATCATAATATGATTTGGGTGGAAGTGTGGTGTCTTGTCCGGAGGGTACATGAACCACCTCTGCCAAATATAATCAATAAACTAAACATCATAATATGATTTGGGTGGAAGTGTGGTGTCTTGTCCGGAGGATACATGAACCACCTCTGCCAAATATAATCAATAAACTAAACATCATAATATGATTTGGGTGGAAGTGTGGTGTCTTGTCCGGAGGGTACATGAACCACCTCTGCCAAATATAATCAATAAACTAAACATCATAATATGATTTGGGTGGAAGTGTGGTGTCTTGTCCGGAGGATACATGAACCACCTCTGCCAAATATAATCAATAAACTAAACATCATAATATGATTTGGGTGGAAGTGTGGTGTCTTGTCCGGAGGGTACATGAACCACCTCTGCCAAATATAATCAATAAACTAAACATCATAATATGATTTGGGTGGAAGTGTGGTGTCTTGTCCGGAGGATACATGAACCACCTCTGCCAAATATAATCAATAAACTAAACATCATAATATGATTTGGGTGGAAGTGTGGTGTCTTGTCCGGAGGGTACATGAACCACCTCTGCCAAATATAATCAATAAACTAAACATCATAATATGCAGCTATATGTTTCCAATCAATTCAATTCATTCATAATCTTTCTACTCTAACCCTAGAGACAGCTGACAGGCATGTTTAGCCTTTCTTCTCCTAGCCTGGAGTGAGGAATCACATGTACTGAAGTGCCGGGATCTTGCCTATCCTGCAATGGTTGTAGACATATGATCTTTTCCAGTTCATTAACAGTCATAGTCTTCATGCATTAAGTTAACATCTGCATGCCTTGATTTTGGATTATTTATCTGGTTAAAATCAGACTTAGCTGTCGCCCAAGCTGCAATACTCTATTAAAAGACTGGCCCCTTGCCTAAAGTACATAGAACAATTCCTAATCTGCTACCCTTGTTGTCCCAGCAACCTATTTATGATTGCCATTCTTGGCCTTGCTCTAATTTGATCTGCCTCTATGTGCGTCTTCCATATCAGGCTACAATCAAAAGTGACTCCTAGGTACTTTAGGTTTTTTCGTTCAACTGTAGCTTAAAGTGCTGTGTTTAATTTGGGATTCCAAATAAACACACAAAATACAGAATAAAGCTGCGAAGCTTCTTTTGTTTTTGTTTTACGCTCGCTTGCTTTGAACTTAAGTGTAGTCCATACACACTACTTCTAGTAGTGCTGGATTGAATTTTGCATGTGGATTAACTTTCCCTATTAACAGTGTCCCTTGCCAACAGGTGAACCCACTCCGACTTCAGAGGTACTTGTAATTTACGTCCCAAAGTCAAGGACGATAGGTCAAAATTTTAGATCAACTGTCCAGTGAAAGGGTTGAACCCCTTACTTTGGCATCAGCACATGTTCTTATTCATTCGGTCATACTGACCTACTGGCTGTGAAGCTTGTTGGATGGAAAACCACACACAGATACAAGCAAACATTTCCACAGAAGTCTTTGTCAACACACAAGAAAGACAAAACAATAAAACACAGATATTATACATCAGGCTCTCCTACACTAGACTGCATCCATTAACCTTCACTATGAAGCCTCAGGCACGTCTGTTGCCTCTTAGAATAGAGTCATCCTTGTAGATGATTACACCACTTGGGTGCAAAATGTTTGTCAATGAATTGGTGCATCTCCCAGTCAGTGCAGATTGCTGGCCAATCCCTGCACTCCTGGTACTATGTGATTATGACCCCACATAGGTTCAACTTTTCCTCTGGCATTCTGACCCACCCCTCTCCTCTCCCAATGTTCTCAAGCATACACATTTCTCTGATTGTGTCCTCTGCCTGAGCCATCCATGATTTCCCTCTTGTCAGCCTGTGGCTCTTAACTGCATCCAAGACTTCATACAGAGGGAATCTTCCTTTCAGGGGGTCTTCCTTGCAAGGGTCATTCCCAGATTCATCAACTTTTTCCCATGGTTTTTCCAGATGGTTTTGGCTTTTGTCCAGGTTGTGTTGGGCCCAAAGACAATGTTGCCCTGTGCATCATTTTCACTTCTCATTCTCCATTTACACTTATGCATACTGTGCCACACCTGCAACAGGGCATTGTCTCGAAGTCTCAAATTACGGTGGCCATACTTCTTAACTGATCATTAAACTGCTTGCTCACACATCACTGTAAACAGCCACAATCGTTGATATTGTTCATATCTGCTGCAAATGTATGGTTTGTGATGGCCAAACATTACCGAATAACTGAAAATGGAGTTTCACGATCTCATTTTTCATTCAATTTGAGTCTCCCGACTAAGGTGCACAGAATTCATGCTTGTTCTTTTTATTCTTATTCCCCAGTTTATCCTTCCTGTAAAAGTCTAGACTGTCGTTCCCGGGGTTTTCCCCATGTTCCTGGTCCGCTACAACCTCTATCCTTGTTTGCGGCCACTCAGAGATAGGACTTAACTTGCAGCATCTGGAGTCTGTCCGCAATCTTTGGTAAAGCTAGGGTCTATTGCATACACACTACCACCATATCCCTTATGCATCCCAGGATCACCCTCATAGTTTCATTCTGTATGTGCTGTAGTTTTTCTAACTTACTCTTTGACACTGTCAGCAGTCCCAATCCATACTCAATTACCAAAATACGTCAGATGAAATCAGCAATTAAAAAGTCTCCAAGAGAAAATGGTGTTTATTCTATTACCACTGCCCTTCAGCCCAGATAACATCCAATAATTTCTATCACGTTGCCTTAGCCAGTGTTCTCAGGCAGGGAAGAAAAGTAGGTCCTAAAAACTCACTGAAATCTTCTAGTAACTAGAAATTGTAAAAAGCTGCCCATGTAGGTCACTGCCCAAGCAATATTTCAACAATTACAAAAGCAATCCACAACAGAATGTTTTAATGTGTTGAAGAGGGGAGGCAAGCCAGATTCTAGACAACGTCAGGCTGAAGACATGTGTGCTAACCAAACAGCACACATTTCCCAAATTGGCTGTAAACATACAAATATAATCCACTGCCCCGTCAGAATGAAAAAGAAATTTCCTTGAATACATAAAAGCCTACAGATAACATAAATGTTGTATGAAATGTGTTCTAGCGTATGACAGTGAATCTTGGAATGTGAATGAACAAATTAGAAAGAGTTTGAAAGCCACGGAGATGTGTTTCTGAGACAATCGTGAATACCTTGGACTGCCAGAATAACTAATGAGCGCCTGGAAGAACTAATGGAAGTACAACATTATATACAACCATAATGAAGAGACAAGCAAACAATGTGTTTTGGTTGTGTAATGAGAAGAGATGGCAAACACTGGACAATATGCTGGCACCATGTATCAACAGTAGAGGAAACTGGCAAGGGACACTGGTAATGGGGAAAGCTAATTCACACACAAACATCAGTTCAGTGAACTCCTTAAAATTGGCAACTACTAGAAGTACTAGCACATGTATGGAGTACGCTTGAGTTCGGAGCGAGCAAACATAAAATACAAAATAAAAATAAAAAGGTAGAGGGAACTATTTCAGTAGAGGAAAAGCAAACTAAATTGTAGCAAATTAGAGCCAACAAATATTTCCAGTTCAGTTTCTTTCTGGACTTCCCTCGTAAGTTATGAGACTGCACAAGTGATCATGTAAGTTTCTGCATCCAGTGCAGACATAATAAAAATGTCTAGAAACCAATGGTTTAGTCTTAACTCTATTAACATTTAACACAATGATTCACAGCCTAACCTTATGTCCAAATATAACTTCTCCAAAACCAGGTCCATGGAAGTGGAATGGAACCCCTGTCCCGGCAGCTGGAACAAGCATGTACAGACAACAAATAGTCACTGGCTTGTTGGTTGTGTATAAACACAAATAGATATAATATTGTAAGAAACAAGAATCATTTCACATGCCTTAAATAATTAAGAGCCATGGGATGATTAATCATCTTAAGTGATTTCTTGTACCTGCCATAGGATTATATTGCTGAAATTTTGTGTTATAATACAACAAACATGTCTGAACTATATTAACAACTTTTAGGTCATAACTGTAACACACCCCAACTTCCCATTCTCCGCCATCCATTTTTTGGGGGGCCAAATCTACTTTTTTTGTTTGGCACTGAATGTGTTAAGTACATTGCGTATATGGTATGTGGCGCATATTTGTATAGACCATCAGCAATAAATGGGTGATTCAGTCAATATCCCTGTAGCGTGGTAATTTACTGTAGAGAGAAACTCTCACAAAAGACTGCTCTTAGGAAGGTACCCACTGAAGGAAGAGAAGATAAATTCGGCTCGTTAGGTTCTAGGAGGTATGAAATACACGTCCAAGAAGAAATCTAAACTCCTTACAGTGGTGCAGGATGAGGGAAGGTAAAGCAGACAGCTGTAACCAATAAAAAACAGCAGACTTAATTATCCCCCAGCACGCTAATCCTGCAAAGAAAATTGCTATAGATATTTTAAACTGTAAAATATAAGCATTTGAGTAGTGGAGCCTTCAGTTCTTTAAATTAGTATAATGTAAAATTAGTAAACTAAATTATAAGAATCTGAATAATGTAAAATCAGGTGCCATCTCTAAAATGGATCTCCAACACTGTCTCTCGCCTTGCGGACTGTTGTTCGTCCATCTCTTGATGTTGTCTTGTTGTCTTCCCACTTGTATTGTCTACCTCATGCTTGCTTGACTTTAACCTTACCCTCCAGTTTGGTTTTTATAAGAGTGTTATGTCTTTTAACAAGACCGAGATATGTCACTTGCCTCTTTTTTATTTATTTCATCAACTCTCTTTTCATTCCCAGTTGATTTAGAACCTCTGTATTTGATTGTTTTTGTTTCCATGGAATACAACATATTCTTCTGTATATTCACATCTCCATGGCCTCTATTCAACTTTCTAATTCCAGGCTTCAGCGCCACAAAGTAGTGTTGAACATAAATAACATTTGACAATTCTCCTTTTTAATGGAATAATAGAATAGAAACTTTCAAAACAGTCAAACATAAAAAAATGTGAACAGAACTGCATCTACACACCTGCTAAGCCGAAGCTGTAGGCTCCAGACAAACCTGGCAGAAAGTATGGTGGTGGTTTGTACAAGTCGATCAGGTCCTTCCACTCGGTGAAGTTGTTGTCTCCAAACCAGTAGAATGTCTCTGGTGACACAAACAACAATGAGGTTACTCATTTGGAAAGTATCATTCTCCTTGTTTGTCCTGCTCCCCTCATTCGCCCATTTTCCCTTATAGAAGGAAGTTTGGATTTTGTGGTTTCTTCTTCTTCAGGCCTTTAACACCCAGTGGATCACATAGAAAGTCTCTGGTGACACAAACAACAAGATTACTCATTTTGAAAAGGATCATTCTCCTCATCTGTCCTGATCTCATTATCCCTGATCTTCCCCTCATAGGAGGAAGATGAGATCTTGTGGTTTCTTCTTCTTTTGCTTTCTCCCAATGGAGCACATATCCTCAACCGACTGCTGGGCTTGGCATTACAGCTAAAGGTTTCTACAGGATGGGTTCGAGCCCCATTCCCACCCTTCTCAGTTATCTGCATGGTTGGATACAGAGTTACTGTTCTTTGCTACCATTATGGCCCCAGTAACGCACATGGCTCTGTGACAAAGAGCCGGTTCTGTGGCAAAGGGGTTACGAAACAATTTGTAATCACGTATACCACATTCGAAACACAACTGTGGCCGATTTGACAGCACGCCGCCTTGTGTTAATTTTCATATAATGGTATGAGTGCCGATTATTCAGAAAGCAATGTCAAACTACTGAATGTGAACTTGCCAAGAAATCACAAACAGCCAAAACATGCTGGGGTTGACTGCATTGTCCTGTCAAGGATATGCAACTAACTTTAACACACCGGTGGTATTATGTAAAGATAGTGCAACCAGGTCACTGCGTTCATAAACATCATCAGGTGTCATGCCAGGCAGCGACTTTGATAGCCAGCTGCCCTGGTAATGTCATGAGCACAGGCGGACGCATGTTCCACACCGGAGCTTGTCGCCTGCCACAGTGAGGGAAAGATTGGCCACCTTTTCCTCCTGGCTGTAGGCCTACAAAATGGGATGGCACTATCACATCACAGAAGATAGCAGGAAACTGTTTCAGTATTTTATGGAGCTCTCTACTTCCAGGAGAAGTGCACCAACTTAGTTATGCACCTCAGAGTGCCAGTCAGCCACTTGATGATGATGGTGATTAAAAAAACGTACACCAAATCACACAAATAAGACCTTGCTCTTACAACAAAATTTATAGAACTTTCATAACTATTTTAAAATGAAAACAATTACTTTTAAAACACTTTCAACTACACAATGTTTGGAGGATTCGTGGTAGCGTAGTGGCTAGCAAGCTTGCCTGCCAACCCAAAGGTCACGTATTCAAATCCACTTCAAGTCTGGTTTTTGTTTTAATTGCCGGGGGCTCCCAGTTCAGCCCGGCCTCAAATGGGTTCCTGGAAATGTTCTGGGAAATAAATGTGGCGGCATGATCTGATCACATCATCCATTAAGATATATATAGTTTATATAACCCTATGCTACCAATCTCAAACCTGGACTTTATCCAAATTACACCTTCGCAAAATCAACACCTGCGAAATGAGATGCCTGAGGAGAGCTGCCAACTTAATAATCCGAGACCGAGTAAGAAATGCTACTATCAGACAGACTGTGGGATCAACACCTTGTGCCACATTTATTGACAGACAGAAGATCAAGTGGTTTGGCCATGTCATTAGAATGCAACATCAACAACTACCATCACTGGCCTTACATCAAAGATCATCTGCGACGAGACCACGAGGACGTCCAAGAAGAAAATGGATTGACGACATCAGAGACATTGTACAACCTCATGGAATGACACTATCCAGTGCCGTCCACCGGGCGCTGGAACGCAAATTATTCCTCCCCACGACGCTTGACGGCAGAAGTGGAAGATGATGATGATGATGATGATGATAAAACAGATTGGCTGGGTCAGCAGCACCTGGTCGGGTATTGGTGCATGATAAGGCAGATGTGGTCAGGAGGCTTTGGGATCGTGTGTATAGTGCAGAATAATAGATAGATCATCACAGCTTGGAGAGAATGTTGCTGCAGGGAGTGACCACAGGATCTGGCTGACACTCAGGACTCCAAGGAAAGGCCAGACGGACACAATCAGACTGCTACTGGTACCATTAGTATTGGGGTTCTTTACTGGCTGTTGCAGATGAGAATGGATTACGTATGGGAATATCCTGAGTGCAGGAATGTTGGTTCTTGACTCATCTATAAAAACATGGGGTTAGCATCATAAAACTAAAAAGTCTCAGGCATATAAACTGTCCTTCACTACTTTCTATGTAATTCATGCATTTTTGAAAACAATACAAAATATAGGATCTTACCATTGCCAAGTTTTTCCAGTGTCTGTGGCTTCATGACATTCTTGACATAATACTCCAGACTGACATCAGCTGCAGGACATGTTTAATACACAGAATATCATCTGGAAGCAAAGTCTTACAGGATGCATTCATCATCATTGTCAGCAGCCATGTTGGGCTCACGTCTACCCTAAGCCAAAATACCCAAAGCATTTAATACGTGATAGAAGCATGGACCATGTGACAGTCTCAACACCTAAGAGCCAAAAAGCCTCTATTTGGCTTTTAGAGTTGGGTTTCTCAGGGATAAATCTCATAGATGCAGGGCTTGAAGCAAAACCATGGCAAAACCCTCACTGAGCGTGTGATAATGTAGTAATATAATACGACTGTAATACAGTATGATTATTTAGTGAATGTGTATTATGAAGAATGGGAAGTTCAATAGGAATTGTGTTGCTTTGGTGTACAGTGCTTTAGTGGATGTAAGCTGTAGTAATGTAGTACAGTTAGTAAATACAGGATTGAGAAACTGAAGTCAGCTTCGATACAAGCCAAGGAAGGACTTCATAGTTATGGCTGCAGAACGAAAGACACAACCATAATGGTAAAAGGGGATGGAAACCAGATTCCACTAAAGATATCATATGTCCCTCTGATATCATTCTAGTAAAAAGGAATGGAAGCCATATTCCACTAAAGATGGTCATAAGTCCCTCTGATACCGTTCTGGTAAAAGGGGACAGAGAAAAAAAGTTAAGAAATTCAAAACAATATTTTCCTGTAGTGAATTTGAATAATGAAGACACAAACAATAGAAGCCATTGCGATTCATACAGAAATGAGAACTTTGTGCAAACAAAAAGACATGATAGTCAGTTTAAAATTACCATGGTAGACAATTTAAATTACTGTAGGAATATGTGTGTTGTATATTTCAGCATGAAGGATTAATCTCATTGCTTTAGATAATTTTGTGTGAATTCTGCAGTATCTAACGAGAAGCAGTGAAATATGCCTGGCAATAAACTGTGCAATACATTGTTGTATCTTCGTTATTCAAAAAAAAGTTATGACTCAGAAAGATTAGAAATCAGAGAATAAGTGCCAATTTCAGAACTTACATTTATCATAGGAATGTGTATTGGCAGAGCTCAGTCTGATGCGTTTGGATGCATAGTGCCTCATCATCACGTCCTTTCGACATTCATTCTGGAAAACCTGGCAATACAAGTTATTAGCTTTGTAAATAAGGGCAATCAATTAGTTTTGGCATGCACATTTTGTATACAAAAACTGCCAATACAGAAAATATTGCTGGTGTCCCCTGGGAGTCATCTGAGCTGAGAAATAAGGCCATTTGCTTATTTACAGGTGCAGTGTGAGAGATCACGCCTGCTTTCCCTGGCTGTCATAGTCAGAGACTGAGAGATAACACATGCTTTCCCTGGCTGTCATAGTGTGCTGTGTGCTGAGATAACACCTGCTTTCCCTGGCTGTCATAGTGCACTGTGTGCTGAGATAATGCATGCTTTCCCTGACTGTCATAGTGCACTGTGTGCTGAGATAATGCATGCTTTCCCCTGGCTGTCATAGTGCACTGTGTGCTGAGATAATGCATGCTTTCCCCTGGCTGTCATAGTGCACTGTATGCTGAGATAATGCATGCTTTCCCTGGCTGTCATAGCGTGCTGTGTGCTGAGATAATGCATGCTTTCCCTGGCTGTCATAGTGCACTGTGTGCTGAGATAATGCATGCTTTCCCTGACTGTCATAGTGCACTGTGTGCTGAGATAATGCATGCTTTCCCTGGCTGTCATAGTGCACTGTGTGCTGAGATAATGCATGCTTTCCCTGACTGTCATAGTGCAATGTATGCTGAGATAATGCATGCTTTCCCTGGCTGTCATAGCGTGCTGTGTGCTGAGATAATGCACGCTTTCCCTGGCTGTCATAGTGCACTGTGTGCTGAGATAATGCATGCTTTCCCTGACTGTCATAGTGCACTGTGTGCTGAGATAATGCATGCTTTCCCTGACTGTCATAGTGCACTGTGTGCTGAGATAATGCATGCTTTCCCTGGCTGTCATAGCGTGCTGTGTGCTGAGATAATGCATGCTTTCCCCTGGCTGTCATAGTGCACTGTGTGCTGAGATAATGCATGCTTTCCCTGGCTGTCATAGTGCACTGTGTGCTGAGATAATGCATGCTTTCCCTGGCTGTCATAGTGCACTGTGTGCTGAGATAATGCATGCTTTCCCTGGCTGTCATAGTGCATTGTGTGCTGAGATAATGCATGCTTTCCCCTGGCTGTCATAGTGCACTGTGTGCTGAGATAATGCATGCTTTCCCCTGGCTGTCATAGTGCACTGTGTGCTGAGATAATGCATGCTTTCCCTGGCTGTCATAGTGCACTGTGTGCTGAGATAATGCATGCTTTCCCTGGCTGTAATAGTGCACTGTGTGCTGAGATAATGCATGCTTTCCCTGGCTGTCATAGTGCACTGTGTGCTGAGATAATGCATGCTTTCCCTGGCTGTCATAGTGCACTGTGTGCTGAGATAATGCATGCTTTCCCCTGGCTGTCATAGTGCACTGTGTGCTGAGATAATGCATGCTTTCCCTGGCTGTAATAGTGCACTGTGTGCTGAGATAATGCATGCTTTCCCTGGCTGTCATAGTGCACTGTGTGCTGAGATAATGCATGCTTTCCCTGACTGTCATAGTGCACTGTGTGCTGAGATAATGCATGCTTTCCCCTGGCTGTCATAGTGCACTGTGTGCTGAGATAATGCATGCTTTCCCTGGCTGTCATAGTGCACTGTGTGCTGAGATAATGCATGCTTTCCCTGGCTGTAATAGTGCACTGTGTGCTGAGATAATGCATGCTTTCCCTGGCTGTCATAGTGCACTGTGTGCTGAGATAATGCATGCTTTCCCTGGCTGTCATAGTGCACTGTGTGCTGAGATAATGCATGCTTTCCCTGGCTGTCATAGTGCACTGTTTAAGCTGAGAGATAATTCCTGCTTTCTCTGGCTGCCACAGTGCACTGTGAGAATGAGATAATTCCTGCTTTCTCTGGCTGTCACAGTGCACTGTGAGAATGAGATAATTCCTGCTTTCTCTGTAAAGGGCTTGGATATATAAAAAAAGTTAACGACCCTTGTGCCCGCCTTAAGGCTTACTGGGTATATGGTGCTAGCCACATATTTGTATAGACCAATCAGAAGTTGGCAGGTCATGTGGTCAGTCAACTTTACTTCCCAAGACATTTTCTGGTACTGCGGGTCAGCGTGGCCGAATGGATAAGCGTGCATGTTCTTAAACATCCAGTGTGCTGCTGCCGAGGTAGCAGGTTTAACCCCTACACCAGTCAGTTGGATTAAAATGTTCACTTCTCATCCTGACTTGGGGACGTAAATTACAAGTACCTCTGATGTCAGAGTGGGTGTGCCTGATGATGAGGGACACTGGGAATAGGAAAAGCTAATCCACACGCAAAAGTCAGTCCAGTGCACTAAAAGCAGTAGCACTTTATAGACTACACTTGAGTTCAAAGCGAGCCAACGTTTGAACAAAATCAAAATATTTTCTGGGACCCATTTTAGGCGGGTGGGAGCCCAAGCACATAGGGAACCAGGAAATATTTTCATCCATACATATATACATATGCAAACAATTATAAATAGCAATGCTTACAGTGTTATCTGTTGCCCCACGTATAACAACTGGTTTCTGAAAGGCATATCTGAAAGTATAGGAGATGCTCATTAAAATTACCTCAAGAAACAGGAAGATTCACATTTTAACAATTTTTTTTTTCCCAGTCTGGTTACAAACATCTGCATGTGACGACAAAAATACAGGAAACAAATGTCACAATTACAGTTTAATGATGAAAATATGGGACATGAATGTCACAATGACAAGTCCAAAGATTAAAAATACAGGAAATGAATGTGACAATGGCAGTTTAAAGATAAAAATACAGGAAATTAATGTGACAATGGCAGTCTAAAGATAAAAATACAGGAAATGAATGTGACAATGGCAGTTTAAAGATAAAAATACAGGAAATGAATGTGACAATGGCAGTCTAAAGATAAAAATACAGGAAATTAATGTGACAATGGCACTTTAAAGATAAAAATACAGGAAATGAATGTGACAATGGCAGTTTAAAGATAAAAATACAGGAAATTAATGTGACAATGGCAGTTTAAAGATAAAAATACAGGAAATGAATGTGACAATGGCAGTTTAAAGATAAAAATACAGGAAATGAATGTGACAATGGCAGTCTAAAGATAAAAATACAGGAAATTAATGTGACAATGGAAGTCTAAAGATAAAAATACAGGAAATTAATGTAACAATGACAGTCTAAAGATAAAAATACAGGAAAATAATGTGACAATGGCAGTCTAAAGATAAAAATGCAGGAAATGAATGTGACAATGGCAGTCTAAAGATAAAAATGCAGGAAATTAATGTGACAATGACAGTCTAAGGATAAAATTACAGGAAATGAATGTGACAATGGCAGTCTAAAGATAAAAATACAGGAAACGAATGTAACAATGGCAGTCTAAGGATGAAGATACAGGAAATGAATGTGACAATGGCAGTCTAAGGATGAAGATACAGGAAATCAATGTGACAATGGCAGTCTAAGGATGAAGATACAGGCTTATAAATCTGAAGATGGCAGTTTGATGATTAACATTTACGGTGTAAATGTGAAGAATAAAGTTTAATCATGAAAACATGGGGTGGGGAAAGTGAAGATGGCAGTGTGTGATGACCTAGTATGTACAAGAAAATACTTGTAAAGTTACCTCTTGAGAAACTCTAGTTGTGTCAAGCCAGATTGTCAACAACTCATCTGACAGGCATCATCGGATACTTCTCCCACACCAATACAAGAAAACTTGCAAGTCGTGTGCGAGGAAAATAACGGGTACATTTTATTGCCGTTGGCTCGCTACACGCAGGTAACAGTCGCTAGTAAACACACAACATAAAGTCACAATATTCTCTATCACTAGTTTTCCTAAACCCTATAGCTAATCTCTATCTACTAGGCTATATGAAAACACATATCTATTCTATACGATGTGAACACTACAAAGTCAGTCCCCCGTCTGCCGTTTTCTCCTTCCGTGGTCACACACCACGTGGATCGACCTTGACCTTGGTGCTTGTTGCCTCACATGGCACGCTGATCGCAGACGTGGTATGTTGAGTGGATACTCAACTTCTCCGTGGCTACCACGAGGCGTGATGCTATCGTGATTAGAGTGCTAACTCTCTGAACAACGCCTGCGTGTCTCATGAGGGAATGGATAACCATCTCCCATTACCTCATCTCCCCTGCCCTTACCTCGGGCACCGTATCACCTCCTGGCCTCTTCAAGATTGACTGCTCTTCCTGGCGGAGGGGATGCGGTTGAGTCTTTGACACACACCCACCCCTCCTGTGTTGCGTCATCAACTTTCACTGATTGGTTGTGACGCAAGAGGTTTCTAAAAAAAAAATTTAATGTCTCTAATTTTTTTTGTCAAAGACTCTAGATAACCTGGCTTTGGGCACTCTAATAGACTTCTACTGACTATTGTCACAATGTAGCAGAACTTTACTTGGCTACTGGCAATCGCCACAAACTTGACTGGTTGGCGTGAGCCCTCTTCTCACATGCTATATTATATTTATTAGAGGTATGTCTGAACCGGACCGTTGTCTTATAAGACCTGCCCTCACATAGTAAATTAACTTACTACCCATACAAAGTTGACTTTCTTAGGGTCAACACATGAATTGCTTCATGTCCTCCATTTAATATTTAACAACCATTACACAAGGTGTGTGCGACAGGCTTTACCTACTTCGCTTCCGCGTGTAAAGTACTATTTCACTGTTAAGTTAGTGTTTCGTTGTCTATTATGTCCCCTGACCCGCAGTTATCTCCCTTTGATCTACAAAATGTGTATGTAATTTATATGTTTGTTTTTCTGGTTGTTTGCGTGTTTGGATGTAATTACTCTACTAATCTAACTTCTAATGTATGTTTCTACCTCCTATGTGTATGTATGTTAGTTTTTTAAGTGTCATAATTTGGTTAAATGTGGCCACAAACAGGTGTATAACACTAATTCGTGACTACATTCCCTTGTTATGAAACCCAAAATACCAGAGGAAGGTTAACCTCACTAAAAAATGCCCGCCGGAAGTCGGAAGTGTCGTCCTACGGGTGGCAAACTAAAAATTGACACTACGCATTTACGTCCAAGTGAAATGTCTCGTCCGAATGTCTCCCGTGCTAGGAACAGCTCTGACTACCTAGTTTCCGAATGCCGCTCTTGTTCGGAACAGCTCTGACTAGGTAGTTTTCCGAATGTCCGCCGTGCCTGGAACAGCTCTGATGGGTACAGGGACAAGCACATGTCCGAAAACTCGCTTAGTGGAAACCAACCGCAGAGCTGACTGGTTTGTGCAGGAACGGCCCAGGGCGAGCGAAATGCCCAATATATTGAAGTGAGGAATTAAAACAGCCATGAGCAGGACGTGACGATTCCCTCGGTGTGCTGTTATTTCCTCGAGAGGAGATTGGAATCAACATGCACATCTTTAACCTGATTATCTGTTGGGATTAGTTACTGACTTTTTGTCTACACTCCTCTCTTCCGTCTTATCATCCATATATCCCTTTCTTTCACTCTCTCTCTAGTTTTCCCTCAACACATACTCCGACAACAGTTCTTTTTAACATTAAATAAAAGATTTATTTATAAAACTATGTCTTGTGTATGGATGGGTATTGTCTGTGTAGTTGCTAGTGTTCTTCTGGTGTGGCTGCTAGATAAGATGTAGATAGATAGTCTTCGTGTCTTTCTCTCGTCTCTTCTCTCGGCTAAAGTACAGGACGATATATAGACACCACAGAACGATCTCACCCTGACGGCTCCGTCGGCTTGAGTCTGTAGATAAATCCGTTCTTTGTAATGAAAATGTTCACCACTGTATCAATGTACTTAACTCGCTCACTATTTGCTGTCCGCTTAAAATGAATGTTCGTTGTTTTCGTATAGCGTTCTTTAATCCATTCTGGAACAACACATCGAGATTCTAAAATGTTCTATTAGTGTTCTGTAAAAGTTCTACACTCGATATTTTGTAATTGATATATGCCCGTGGTACGCACTTTGCTACTCTATGAGATTGAGTCATTTGAGCTTTTCCATTAACTCATCTGATCTTTATTATTCTTTCTCTGTCGTCCTTAATTCTTCCGGTGAGACTTCTATTCTTTCTTTTCTCCTGCACAAGTGTCGTGCTTTATTACTTTAAAGGGCTTTCTTGTGGGTTATCAACACTGAGTGATCTGGACCACAGCCATCTGTATTCTCTTATTTGATACGTCTCGCACTGGTATGGAAACCTGGTTGAGATACATTTAATAGTGAGATTTGTGTCTGCTTCCTCTTCTCCCCTATGTGAGTGTCTTTTCCTCCAGCCGAAATGAAAAGGCTTCCGAAAAAACCCACTCTGACATAGGATAAAAGATTCACCCAACATCTATACTATTCCTACTACTAGAAAACAATGTTAAATGCACTTCACTAATATCTATATTCCTATTCTATAACTATACTCTAATATACCTTATTTAGGCATCTATGTTCCTTTATAGAATTAATGTAAATCCACGAATCGAAATTTATCCGCATCCAAGCACTTTATCCCATTATAAGGGAGGATATTTCTTTTCATTACAGGACACATAATTCTATCTTCTCGTCCAGTTGGGAATACACACACTAAACTGACAAAGAAAGTGGCTACTCTTTATAGGTCAGTCTATGTCGCATAATCCTTGACATTGCTGGACAAAGCAAATTCAGACTTCATTATCCCTTGTCAGTGGAAAATTTCTGATCTCGAACTTTTCCGTTGTTTAATACAACCAAACCGCATTCTGCTGTCCAGTCTTAGTCGCAATCCTACCTTCAGAACGCAATAGGCGGGTCCATGATACTGTCTGTCTTTGTAGCAAACCAATTTTTCCACTTTACAGGTCACCTGTGTTGTAGTCGACTCTCCCGCCTTGACCTACATACACATGCGCTGGTCAATCCGTTGTTTATATCCTTCTGTTTCATTAACCCTTCTGCTCCCTGGGTATTCGCTGCATACAGTCGTCGATCTGGGAATCACTAACATACAGCATTTCTCTTAAGAGATTAGACCGCGTCGAATCTTTCTCACTGTAGGTTTGATTCCCATGATCCACAACCCTAGGCTTCTTCCTCTGGATCTGGATGTCTGGATAAGAAATCTGCTCCTACATTCTCCTTTCCCGGGATGTATTCCACTGTGAAGTGGTATGGTTGCAGCAACAATGACCATCTCATCAGTCTGGCGTTTAACTTCTGTGATGTAGCTAGGAACATCAAGGGTTGATGATCTGACTGGACCGTAAACTGTACTCCGTACAAGTATGGTTGAAATTTTTGTACAGCCCATACGAGTGACAAGCACTCTCTTTCAACCGTTGAATAATTTTTCTCTGCCGGTAGAAGTTTCTTACTGGCATACGCTACCGGTTTCAAAATTGAAGCATCGTCTATTCCTTCTTGTAATAAGGCTGCTCCAATACCGATCCCACTCGCATCTGTTCTTAGCACAAATGGCTTTGTGAGGTCTGGAAGTTGTAGAAACTGGCTTGTTCACCAACGCTTCCTTTAATTGACTGTAGGCCTCCTCACATTCTGGCGTCCATATAACTGCATCGGGAAGTCCTTTTTTTAAGGTCTCTGTTAATGGATTTCCCAGTTCGGTAAAATGAGGAATGAACTTTTGATAAAATCCACACAATGATAGGAAGGATCTTATATCTTTCTTGGTTTTAGGCCTCGAAGCTCGTCTGACTTTTTCCAGGTTCTTCGCCTCCGGGACAATTTTCCCGGGAGTGATGGTATGACCTAGAAATTCCAGAGTTTGGTAACCAATCATGCACTTGGTTGGTCGCGCCGTCAGCCCGGCTTCCCGGAGCCGATCGAAAACTCTCTCTAAGGATCCCAAATGGTCATCTAATCGGTCACTGGCAATCAGTATATCATCCATGAATGAGATAATGGCTGGGTCACGTAGAGGATCCAACAACGCTCTCATCATGCGAGTAAACACACTAGGCGCATTACTGAGTCCAAAAGGCATGACATTGAACTCATAGTGTCCCGTAGGTGTGCTGAAAGCTAGTAGATGTCGAACTTCTGGTTTGACCGGGATCTGATAATAACCCCTACTCAGATCTACTTTAGAGAAATACTTGGCCTTATGGAGCCTGGCGAACAACTGGGTTGGATTCGGCAACGGTTCCACTTGGAACTGGGTATGACTATTTAAAAGTCTATAGTCAATGCACAGCCGGTGTTCTCCACTCGGTTTTCGTAACAACACCACTCCCGCATTATAGGGGGATGTGGATGGTGCAATCACCTCATCCTCCAACAGTTTCTGTATCTCCTCCTCCAAAGCCTTCTCTTTAGCAAATGGTACTGGGTAGATTTTTTGGCGAACCGGATCCTGCGTAGTTAAGGTCATCTCGAACTCAACCAGCTCCGTCCGTCCTGGTTTATCCGTCAGGATCTGCTTATGGGATTTGAGAACCTGGCCAATTTTTTTCCTCTCTTGAAGAGTCAGATCAGGGTTCACCTGTACTTCCCGATAAGTTTCCTGGTTTATTAGAGGATACTCCCTCCCCTCATCTGATCCGGTTTCAGTTTCCACTGCTACCGCCATTGCCATGAGATGGGCTGCTCCTTCCCGGGTTCTTTCTGCATATTTTCTCAAGAGATTAATATGAAAAATCTTCGATTTTCCCCGGATCCGTATTTGATAGTTGGTTCTGGATACCATCCTTTCCACGGGAAATGGTCCTTGCCAGCCTATCTCCAGTTTGTTGTTTCCCGTTGGGAGTAACAACAAGACTTTGTCTCCCACCTCAAGAGCTCTGTCTCTAGACTTACGGTTATAGTATTCCGCATGTCTCTTTCTGGCCTTTCTCAAGTTTCGAGTGGCCAGAGCCAGCCCGTGTGAAGTTTTTCCTTCAGTTCCTCCACGTATTTGTACGAGGAGATCACCTCTTCTGGGGTTTCTTCTTCCGTCCAACTCCTCAATAACGCTTCCAATGGTCCCTTGATTGGTCGACCAAACAGCAGAGTTGCTGGCGGTACTCCTGTTGAGCCATGTGGCACTTCCCTATAAGCAAAAAGGGCTGCCGGGATGTATTCATCCCACCTATCCGGTTTTTTCCTGGGCCAATTTCCTGAGCATTGTCATCAACGTGCCGTTGAAACGCTCTACTTGTCCATTAGCTTGAGGGTGGTAAGGACTGGTATGTATATGGTTGGAGTGGAACACCCAAATACCTCCTCCATGAGTTTCCCACAAAACTGTGACCCATTATCCGTCAGAATCTGATTAGGGAAGCCTAATCTGGTAAAAACCTCCATCAAGGCATCAGCCACTCTTTTCGGGTCAATGGTTGGACAATGGTATGGCTTCACTCCACATTGAACAGCAATCCACCATAGTGAGGATATACATGTTCCTCTTCTTAGTCCTAGGAAGAGGCCCCACGATGTCGATAGCTACCCTCTCGAAAGGAGAGTTCATAACGGGCATTTCACCTAACACCACCGGCGCTGTCCAGTGTTTTGGGCCACCCGCTGACACTCTGGGCATGACTTTTACATACCGACTCACATCTCCCGTCAATCCTGGCCAATAATAATGACAGGAAATCCGCTGCATGGTGGCGGGCGATACCCATGTGTCCACTGAACGAAATGGTATGCCCCATCTGAAGAATTTGGCACGGTAGGCCTTCGGGACTACCAATTGACCATGTAGGTTGTCTCCCCCTTCCAGCTCGCCGGTATATTAGCCGATTCTTTCATGTAGTACTGTCCGCGTTTTGGTGGAACAGCACTCTTCTGCAACTTCTTGTAGCACGGACGTAAACTATCATCCTCACTCTGGGCCGTTCGTAACTCCCCTGGCATTTGGTTTGAAATCCTTTCCTCTGCCTGATCCGTTTCCTTCTGAGAGCGTGTCTGCATAGCTCCCATGTGAATTGGTTCCTTAGGCATTCCCAGAAAGACATACCGGCAACCGAGGATGTCTGGAAATATGGGATCACTCAATACGGCGGCCTTGATTGTGCCAGTGACGTATCTTGACCGAATCTCCACTTGAGCAATGGGTAACTTCATGGCTACAGCACTCTTAGTCGCAGGCTGTATCTCCATGGTCTCCCCTGTGAGTTGTTCGGGGGATACTAGATCCGCCGAAATCACCGCTTCCCCATCCAGTCCCGTATCGTATAAACACTGGACTGGTTGTCCATTCACCTCAATCAATTCCACCACCGAGGGTCTCCCTTGGTCCGGAATGTCCTCCCCCTCCTCGACTTTTCCCTGGGATTCCTCGAGGGGTTCATCGAGGTGTGTTTCGAAGGGACCATCATTTGCCTTGCCTCGGCATTCTGTAGTCGTATGGGTTTTCGACCTGCAGTGTGTGCACCATGTTCCCTTCCTATGTTTCCGCGTGTCCTTTTTGTTCCTTTCTCCTTCACCGACCTCAGCCTTGTCTGTGATCACCTTCTTATGATTCACTTGGCATGCCGCGAAGTAAGGATTTTTCGGTTCGATCTGCAGTCTTTTGTGTTGTGAGATTGCCGCCTTGCAAATCGAGCACCCACTTCTCGGACCACGGTCGTTTCGCTGGAGAATTCGAGGTGTTCTTGGTTCCCTCCTTCACCTTCTCGGAACTCTCCGTTGACGTCTTTTTATAAGGTTCCCCTTTAGTTTCTTTTCCGTTCGTCGATTTTTTTCGGTCTTGTTTTTCCTGCCCTTTGCTTTGTGTACTTAGTTCTGCTGCCTCCCCATGTACCTCTACGAATCGCTCCGCCAGCTTATTCACAACATCAATCCGTTCCGCCCCTTGTTCTCCCAAGAAGGTTTCTGAGAGGTTTCGACATTTGCTTTCGCATCTGGTCGACCACCATCATCTCTTCGAGACTCTCATAATCCCTCTTGAATTCTGCCAAGTCCATCCATTTCTGGAGATAGGATTTCAGCCTCAGACTGTAGGCGGCGAATAGTTCTCCCGGCTCTCGTCTAGACGATCTAAACTTCTTCCGATACGTTTGTGCTGTGACTTCATAATGTTTCATCAAAGCTGCTTTCAATTCCTCATACTGATTTTCCTGTCCTGGTGGTAGGCGTGTGTAGACCTCGTAGCCCGAACCACGTAACGACTGGGATACTTTAAGAGCCCATCTGGTTTCTATCTAGTCCCATAGCGACTGCCATAGCCTCGAACGATCCAAAAACTGGAATATCTTCTCTTTACTTTCATCATAGACCGCCAAGGAAACTTCATGGCATGGTAACCCTGTCCACTCATGTAGGTTGCCCCAGGTGAAGATGAACTTCCTTCTGCTGCATCTATTTCACCCTTAGTTTGTGTCTTGAGTTCTAACTCTTTCAAGCGGTATTCATGTTCCATTTCTTGTCTCCTGGCATTCTGTTCCATTTCCAGTTTCTTGGTCTCCTGGTCCATTTTTCTTGGCCTCTTGTTCCATTTCCAGTCGCTTGGTCTCCTGTTCCAATTCCAGTCGCTTGGTCTCCTGTTCTAGTTTCTTGGCCTCTTGTTCCATTTCCATTCGTTTGGTCTCCACCTCTATTTTTCTCACTTCCAACTCGGCTTTCCGGTCTTCTCTTTCCCCTTTACGAATCTCTCTCTCTTTCTTGTATGTAATCAGTTAGCTCGGTACCAGCTAACCCAATTTCCTCCCCGTTGGCTCTCAGTTCTGCTGTAGTTACTTTAGGAGTTGCCATAGTTACAGCAGATAAGTCAGCAAGTTGAGTAAAGATCCCTCAAGGCAGAAAAGAAGTACTCACTATACAATTATATTCCACCTAGAACCTATATCATTATCTATGTCTATCTAATATTATAAACCTACGACACCCCACCGTACATCACAACCACTCTCTCATCCACAAGAGGAGATATAGGATAAAGACTTATGTAGACGTGTGACCGTGTGACTAAGTATGTAATGTCTTACCACCTATCCACATTCACTCTGTCTGGAACTTTCTCACGGCAAAGTCACCAGCATTAATGAAATGTTTTTACCATATATCTAATGGCACCATATATCCAATGGACGTCCTTCCATTAAAGTCATCAATATATACTTATATTCCTTCCAATCAGTATGTCCCAACATGTAGGTACTCCGCTATGCCTGTGCCAATATGCCGGTACCTCTCTCTATGCATATGCCTCTTTATGCTTTAGGTCATATGAGTATTATGTATGTACGTATCCCGCTGCTCCCACCATTTTATGTGCTGTTATTTCCCTCGAGAGGAGATTGGAATCAACATGCACATCTTTAACCTGATTATCTGTTGGGATTAGTTACTGACTTTTTGTCTACACTCCTCTCTTCCGTCTTATCATCCATATATCCCTTTCTTTCACTCTCTCTCTAGTTTTCCCTCAACACATACTCCGACAACAGTTCTTTTTAACATTAAATAAAAGATTTATTTATAAAACTATGTCTTGTGTATGGATGGGTATTGTCTGTGTAGTTGCTAGTGTTCTTCTGGTGTGGCTGCTAGATAAGATGTAGATAGATAGTCTTCGTGTCTTTCTCTCGTCTCTTCTCTCGGCTAAAGTACAGGACGATATATAGACACCACAGAACGATCTCACCCTGACGGCTCCGTCTGCTTGCGTCTGTAGATAAATCCGTTCTTTGTAATGAAAATGTTCACCACTGTATCAATGTACTTAACCTCGCTCACTATTTGCTGTCCGCTTAAAATGAATGTTCGTTGTTTTCGTATAGCGTTCTTTAATCCATTCTGGAACAACACATCGAGATTCTAAAATGTTCTATTAGTGTTCTGTAAAAGTTCTACACTCGATATTTTGTAATTGATATATGCCCGTGGTACGCACTTTGCTACTCTATGAGATTGAGTCATTTGAGCTTTTCCATTAACTCATCTGATCTTTATTATTCTTTCTCTGTCGTCCTTAATTCTTCCGGTGAGACTTCTATTCTTTCTTTTCTCCTGCACAAGTGTCGTGCTTTATTACTTTAAAGGGCTTTCTTGTGGGTTATCAACACTGAGTGATCTGGACCACAGCCATCTGTATTCTCTTATTTGATACGTCTCGCACTGGTATGGAAACCTGGTTGAGATACATTTAATAGTGAGATTTGTGTCTGCTTCCTCTTCTCCCCTATGTGAGTGTCTTTTCCTCCAGCCGAAATGAAAAGGCTTCCGAAAAAACCCACTCTGACATAGGATAAAAGATTCACCCAACATCTATACTATTCCTACTACTAGAAAACAATGTTAAATGCACTTCACTAATATCTATATTCCTATTCTATAAACTATACTCTAATATACCTTATTTAGGCATCTATGTTCCTTTATAGAATTAATGTAAATCCACGAATCGAAATTTATCCGCATCCAAGCACTTTATCCCATTATAAGGGAGGATATTTCTTTTCATTACAGGACACATAATTCTATCTTCTCGTCCAGTTGGGAATACACACACTAAACTGACAAAGAAAGTGGCTACTCTTTATAGGTCAGTCTATGTCGCATAATCCTTGACATTGCTGGACAAAGCAAATTCAGACTTCATTATCCCTTGTCAGTGGAAAATTTCTGATCTCGAACTTTTCCGTTGTTTAATACAACCAAACCGCATTCTGCTGTCCAGTCTTAGTCGCAATCCTACCTTCAGAACGCAATAGGCGGGTCCATGATACTGTCTGTCTTTGTAGCAAACCAATTTTTCCACTTTACAGGTCACCTGTGTTGTAGTCGACTCTCCCGCCTTGACCTACATACACATGCGCTGGTCAATCCGTTGTTTATATCCTTCTGTTTCATTAACCCTTCTGCTCCCTGGGTATTCGCTGCATACAGTCGTCGATCTGGGAATCACTAACATACAGCATTTCACGACATAGGCCCCCTCTTAAGAGATTAGACCGCGTCGAATCTTTCTCACTGTAGGTTTGATTCCCATGATCCACAACCCTAGGCTTCTTCCTCTGATCTGGATGTCTGGATAAGAAATCTGCTCCTACATTCTCCTTTCCCGGGATGTATTCCACTGTGAAGTGGTATGGTTGCAGCAACAATGACCATCTCATCAGTCTGGCGTTTAACTTCTGTGATGTAGCTAGGAACATCAAGGGTTGATGATCTGACTGGACCGTAAACTGTACTCCGTACAAGTATGGTTGAAATTTTTGTACAGCCCATACGAGTGACAAGCACTCTCTTTCAACCGTTGAATAATTTTTCTCTGCCGGTAGAAGTTTCTTACTGGCATACGCTACCGGTTTCAAAATTGAAGCATCGTCTATTCCTTCTTGTAATAAGGCTGCTCCAATACCGATCCCACTCGCATCTGTTCTTAGCACAAATGGCTTTGTGAGGTCTGGAAGTTGTAGAACTGGCTTGTTCACCAACGCTTCCTTTAATTGACTGTAGGCCTCCTCACATTCTGGCGTCCATATAACTGCATCGGGAAGTCCTTTTTTTAAGGTCTCTGTTAATGGATTTCCCAGTTCGGTAAAATGAGGAATGAACTTTTGATAAAATCCACACAATGATAGGAAGGATCTTATATCTTTCTTGGTTTTAGGCCTCGAAGCTCGTCTGACTTTTTCCAGGTTCTTCGCCTCCGGGACAATTTTCCCGGGAGTGATGGTATGACCTAGAAATTCCAGAGTTTGGTAACCAATCATGCACTTGGTGGTCGCGCCGTCAGCCCGGCTTCCCGGAGCCGATCGAAAACTCTCTCTAAGGATCCCAAATGGTCATCTAATCGGTCACTGGCAATCAGTATATCATCCATGAATGAGATAATGGCTGGGTCACGTAGAGGATCCAACAACGCTCTCATCATGCGAGTAAACACACTAGGCGCATTACTGAGTCCAAAAGGCATGACATTGAACTCATAGTGTCCCGTAGGTGTGCTGAAAGCTAGTAGATGTCGAACTTCTGGTTTGACCGGGATCTGATAATAACCCCTACTCAGATCTACTTTAGAGAAATACTTGGCCTTATGGAGCCTGGCGAACAACTGGGTTGGATTCGGCAACGGTTCCACTTGGAACTGGGTATGACTATTTAAAAGTCTATAGTCAATGCACAGCCGGTGTTCTCCACTCGGTTTTCGTAACAACACCACTCCCGCATTATAGGGGGATGTGGATGGTGCAATCACCTCATCCTCCAACAGTTTCTGTATCTCCTCCTCCAAAGCCTTCTCTTTAGCAAATGGTACTGGGTAGATTTTTTGGCGAACCGGATCCTGCGTAGTTAAGGTCATCTCGAACTCAACCAGCTCCGTCCGTCCTGGTTTATCCGTCAGGATCTGCTTATGGGATTTGAGAACCTGGCCAATTTTTTTTCCTCTCTTGAAGAGTCAGATCAGGGTTCACCTGTACTTCCCGATAAGTTTCCTGGTTTATTAGAGGATACTCCCTCCCCTCATCTGATCCGGTTTCAGTTTCCACTGCTACCGCCATTGCCATGAGATGGGCTGCTCCTTCCCGGGTTCTTTCTGCATATTTTCTCAAGAGATTAATATGAAAAATCTTCGATTTTCCCCGGATCCGTATTTGATAGTTGGTTCTGGATACCATCCTTTCCACGGGAAATGGTCCTTGCCAGCCTATCTCCAGTTTGTTGTTTCCCGTTGGGAGTAACAACAAGACTTTGTCTCCCACCTCAAGAGCTCTGTCTCTAGACTTACGGTTATAGTATTCCGCATGTCTCTTTCTGGCCTTTCTCAAGTTTCGAGTGGCCAGAGCCCAGCCCGTGTGAAGTTTTTCCTTCAGTTCCTCCACGTATTTGTACGAGGAGATCACCTCTTCTGAGGTTTCTTCTTCCGTCCAACTCCTCAATAACGCTTCCAATGGTCCCTTGATTGGTCGACCAAACAGCAGAGTTGCTGGCGGTACTCCTGTTGAGCCATGTGGCACTTCCCTATAAGCAAAAAGGGCTGCCGGGATGTATTCATCCCACCTATCCGGTTTTTCCTGGGCCAATTTCCTGAGCATTGTCATCAACGTGCCGTTGAAACGCTCTACTTGTCCATTAGCTTGAGGGTGGTAAGGACTGGTATGTATATGGTTGGAGTGGAACACCCCAAATACCTCCTCCATGAGTTTCCCACAAAACTGTGACCCATTATCCGTCAGAATCTGATTAGGGAAGCCTAATCTGGTAAAAACCTCCATCAAGGCATCAGCCACTCTTTTCGAGTCAATGGTTGACAATGGTATGGCTTCACTCCACATTGAACAGCAATCCACCATAGTGAGGATATACATGTTCCTCTTCTTAGTCCTAGGAAGAGGCCCCACGATGTCGATAGCTACCCTCTCGAAAGGAGAGTTCATAACGGGCATTTCACCTAACACCACCGGCGCTGTCCAGTGTTTTGGGGCCACCCGCTGACACTCTGGGCATGACTTTACATACCGACTCACATCTCCCGTCAATCCTGGCCAATAATAATGACAGGAAATCCGCTGCATGGTGGCGGCGATACCCATGTGTCCACTGAACGAAATGGTATGCCCCATCTGAAGAATTTGGGCACGGTAGGCCTTCGGGACTACCAATTGACCGTGTAGGTTGTCTCCCCTTCCGGCTCGCCGGTATAGTAGCCGATTCTTCATGTAGTACTGTCCGCGTTTGGGTGGAACAGCACTCTTCTGCAACTTCTTGTAGCACGGACGTAAACTATCATCCTCACTCTGGGCCGTTCGTAACTCCCCTGGCATTGGGTTTGAAATCCTTTCCTCTGCCTGATCCGTTTCCTTCTGAGAGCGTGTCTGCATAGCTCCCATGTGAATTGGTTCCTTAGGCATTCCCAGAAAGACATACCGGCAACCGAGGATGACTGGAAATATGGGATCACTCAATACGGCGGCCTTGATTGTGCCAGTGACGTATCTTGACCGAATCTCCACTTGAGCAATGGGTAACTTCATGGCTACAGCACTCTTAGTCGCAGGCTGTATCTCCATGGTCTCCCCTGTGAGTTGTTCGGGGGATACTAGATCCGCCGAAATCACCGCTTCCCCATCCAGTCCCGTATCGTATAAACATTGGACTGGTTGTCCATTCACCTCAATCAATTCCACCACCGAGGGTCTCCCTTGGTCCGGAATGTCCTCCCCCTCCTCGACTTTTCCCTGGGATTCCTCGAGGGGTTCATCGAGGTGTGTTTCGAAGGGACCATCATTTGCCTTGCCTCGGCATTCTGTAGTCGTATGGGTTTTCGACCTGCAGTGTGTGCACCATGTTCCCTTCCTATGTTTCCGTGTGTCCTTTTTGTTCCTTTCTCCTTCACCGACCTCAGCCTTGTCTGTGATCACCTTCTTATGATTCACTTGGCATGCCGCGAAGTAAGGATTTTTCGGTTTCGATCTGCAGTCTTTTGTGTTGTGAGATGCCGCCTTGCAAATCGAGCACCACTTCTCGGACCACGGTCGTTTCGCTGGAGAATTCGAGGTGTTCTTGGTTCCCTCCTTCACCTTCTCGGAACTCTCCGTTGACGTCTTTTTATAAGGTTCCCCTTTAGTTTCTTTTCCGTTCGTCGATTTTTTTCGGTCTTGTTTTTCCTGCCCTTTGCTTTGTGTACTTAGTTCTGCCGCCTCCCCATGTACCTCTACGAATCGCTCCGCCAGCTTATTCACAACATCAATCCGTTCCGCCCCTTGTTCTCCCAAGAAGGTTCTGAGAGGTTTCGACATTTGCTTTCGCATTTGGTCTACCACCATCATCTCTTCGAGACTCTCATAATCCCTCTGGAATTCTGCCAAGTCCATCCATTTCTGGAGATAGGATTTCAGCCTCAGACTGTAGGCGGCGAATAGTTCTCCCGGCTCTCGTCTAGACGATCTAAACTTCTTCCGATACGTTTGTGCTGTGACTTCATAATGTTTCATCAAAGCTGCTTTCAATTCCTCATACTGATTTTCCTGTCCTGGTGGTAGGCGTGTGTAGACCTCGTAGCCCGAACCACGTAACGACTGGGATACTTTAAGAGCCCATCTGGTTCTATCTAGTCCCATAGCGACTGCCATAGCCTCGAACCGATCCAAAAACTGGAATATCTTCTCTTTACTTTCATCATAGACCGCCAAGGGAAACTTCATGGCATGGTAACCCTGTCCACTCATGTAGGTTGCCCCAGGTGAAGATGAACTTCCTTCTGCTGCATCTATTTCACCCTTAGTTTGTGTCTTGAGTTCTAACTCTTTCAAGCGGTATTCATGTTCCATTTCTTGTCTCCTGGCATTCTGTTCCATTTCCAGTTTCTTGGTCTCCTGGTCCATTTTCTTGGCCTCTTGTTCCATTTCCAGTCGCTTGGTCTCCTGTTCCAAGTTCCAGTCGCTTGGTCTCCTGTTCTAGTTTCTTGGCCTCTTGTTCCATTTCCATTCGTTTGGTCTCCACCTCTATTTTTCTCACTTCCAACTCGGCTTTCCGGTCTTCTCTTTCCCCTTTACGAATCTCTCTCTCTCTTTCTTGTATGTAATCAGTTAGCTCGGTACCAGCTAACCCAATTTCCTCCCCGTTGGCTCTCAGTTCTGCTGTAGTTACTTTAGGAGTTGCCATAGTTACAGCAGATAAGTCAGCAAGTTGAGTAAAGATCCCTCAAGGCAGAAAAGAAGTACTCACTATACAATTATATTCCACCTAGAACCTATATCATTATCTATGTCTATCTAATATTATAAACCTACGACACCCCACCGTACATCACAACCACTCTCTCATCCACAAGAGGAGATATAGGATAAAGACTTATGTAGACGTGTGACCGTGTGACTAAGTATGTAATGTCTTACCACCTATCCACATTCACTCTGTCTGGAACTTTCTCACGGCAAAGTCACCAGCATTAATGAAATGTTTTTACCATATATCTAATGGCACCATATATCCAATGGACGTCCTTCCATTAAAAGTCATCAATATATACTTATATTCCTTCCAATCAGTATGTCCCAACATGTAGGTACTCCGCTATGCCTGTGCCAATATGCAGGTCATATGGGTATTATGTATGTACGTATCCCGCTGCTCCCACCATTTTATGTGCTGTTATTTCCTCGAGAGGAGATTGGAATCAACATGCACATCTTTAACCTGATTATCTGTTGGGATTAGTTACTGACTTTTTGTCTACACTCCTCTCTTCCGTCTTATCATCCATATATCCCTTTCTTTCACTCTCTCTCTAGTTTTCCCTCAACACATACTCCGACAACAGTTCTTTTTAACATTAAATAAAAGATTTATTTATAAAACTATGTCTTGTGTATGGATGGGTATTGTCTGTGTAGTTGCTAGTGTTCTTCTGGTGTGGCTGCTAGATAAGATGTAGATAGATAGTCTTCGTGTCTTTCTCTCGTCTCTTCTCTCGGCTAAAGTACAGGACGATATATAGACACCACAGAACGATCTCACCCTGACGGCTCCGTCTGCTTGCGTCTGTAGATAAATCCGTTCTTTGTAATGAAAATGTTCACCACTGTATCAATGTACTTAACCCGCTCACTATTTGCTGTCCGCTTAAAATGAATGTTCGTTGTTTTCGTATAGCGTTCTTTAATCCATTCTGGAACAACACATCGAGATTCTAAAATGTTCTATTAGTGTTCTGTAAAAGTTCTACACTCGATATTTTGTAATTGATATATGCCCTTGGTACGCACTTTGCTACTCTATGAGATTGAGTCATTTGAGCTTTTCCATTAGCTCATCTGATCTTTATTATTCTTTCTCTGTCGTCCTTAATTCTTCCGGTGAGACTTCTATTCTTTCTTTTCTCCTGCACAAGTGTCGTGCTTTATTACTTTAAAGGGCTTTCTTGTGGGTTATCAACACTGAGTGATCTGGACCACAGCCATCTGTATTCTCTTATTTGATACGTCTCGCACTGGTATGGAAACCTGGTTGAGATACATTTAATAGTGAGATCTGTGTCTGCTTCCTCTTCTCCCCTATGTGAGTGTCTTTTCCTCCAGCCGAAATGAAAAGGCTTCCGAAAAAACCCACTCTGACATAGGATAGAAGATTCACCCAACATCTATACTATTCCTACTAATAGAAAACAATGTTAAATGCACTTCACTAATATCTATATTCCTATTCTAAAACTATACTCTAATATACCTTATTTAGGCATCTATGTTCCTTTATAGAATTAATGTAAATCCACGAATCGAAATTTATCCGCATCCAAGCACTTTATCCCATTATAAGGGAGGATATTTCTTTTCATTACAGGACACATAATTCTATCTTCTCGTCCAGTTTGGAATACACACACTCAACTGACAAAGAAAGTGGCTACTCTTTATAGGTCAGTCTATGTCGCATAATCCTTGACATTGCTGGACAAAGCAAATTCAGACTTCATTATCCCTTGTCAGTGGAAAATTTCTGATCTCGAACTTTTCCGTTGTTTAATACAACCAAACCGCATTCTGCTGTCCAGTCTTAGTCGCAAACCTACCTCCAGAACGCAATAGGCTGGTCCATGATACTGTCTGTCTTTGTAGCAAACCAATTTTTCCACTCTATAGGTCACCTGTGTTGTAGTCGACTCTCCCGCCTTGACCTACATACACATGCGCTGGTCAATCCGTTGTTTATATCCTTCTGTTTCATTAACCCTTCTGCTCCCTGGGTATTCGCTGCATACAGTCGTCGATCTGGGAATCACTAACATTCAGCATTTCACGACATAGGCCCCCTCTTAAGAGATTAGACCGCGTCGAATCTTTCTCACTGTAGGTTTGATTCCCATGATCCACAACCCTAGGCTTCTTCCTCCTGGATCTGGATGTCTGGATAAGAAATCTGCTCCTACATTCTCCTTTCCCGGGATGTATTCCACTGTGAAGTGGTATGGTTGCAGCAACAATGACCATCTCATCAGTCTGGCGTTTAACTTCTGTGATGTAGCTAGGAACATCAAGGGTTGATGATCTGACTGGACCGTAAACTGTACTCCGTACAAGTATGGTTGAAATTTTTGTACAGCCCATACGAGTGACAAGCACTCTCTTTCAACCGTTGAATAATTTTTCTCTGCCGGTAGAAGTTTCTTACTGGCATACGCTACCGGTTTCAAAATTGAAGCATCGTCTATTCCTTCTTGTAATAAGGCTGCTCCAATACCGATCCCACTCGCATCTGTTCTTAGCACAAATGGCTTTGTGGGGTCTGGAAGTTGTAGAACTGGCTTGTTCACCAACGCTTCCTTTAATTGACTGTAGGCCTCCTCACATTCTGGCGTCCATATAACTGCATCGGGAAGTCCTTTTTTTAAGGTCTCTGTTAATGGATTTCCCAGTTCGGTAAAATGAGGAATGAACTTTTGATAAAATCCACACAATGATAGGAAGGATCTTATATCTTTCTTGGTTTTAGGCCTCGAAGCTCGTCTGACTTTTTCCAGGTTCTTCGCCTCCGGGACAATTTTCCCGGGAGTGATGGTATGACCTAGAAATTCCAGAGTTTGGTAACCAATCATGCACTTGGTTGGTCGCGCCGTCAGCCCGGCTTCCCGGAGCCGATCGAAAACTCTCTCTAAGGATCCCAAATGGTCATCTAATCTGTCACTGGCAATCAGTATATCATCCATGAATGAGATAATGGCTGGGTCACGTAGAGGATCCAACAACGCTCTCATCATGCGAGTAAACACACTAGGCGCATTACTGAGTCCAAAAGGCATGACATTGAACTCATAGTGTCCCGTAGGTGTGCTGAAAGCTAGTAGATGTCGAACTTCTGGTTTGACCGGGATCTGATAATAACCCCTACTCAGATCTACTTTAGAGAAATACTTGGCCTTATGGAGCCTGGCGAACAACTGGGTTGGATTCGGCAACGGTTCCACTTGGAACTGGGTATGACTATTTAAAAGTCTATAGTCAATGCACAGCCGGTGTTCTCCACTCGGTTTTCGTAACAACACCACTCCAGCATTATAGGGGGATGTGGATGGTGCAATCACCTCATCCTCCAACAGTTTCTGTATCTCCTCCTCCAAAGCCTTCTCTTTAGCAAATGGTACTGGGTAGATTTTTTGGCGAACCGGATCCTGCGTAGTTAAGGTCATCTCGAACTCAACCAGCTCCGTCCGTCCTGGTTTATCCGTCAGGATCTGCTTATGGGATTTGAGAACCTGGCCAATTTTTTTCCTCTCTTGAAGAGTCAGATCAGGGTTCACCTGTACTTCCCGATAAGTTTCCTGGTTTATTAGAGGATACTCCCTCCCCTCATCTGGTCCGGTTTCAGTTTCCACTGCTACCGCCATTGCCATGAGATGGGCTGCTCCTTCCCGGGTTCTTTCTGCATATTTTCTCAAGAGATTAATATGAAAAATCTTCGATTTTCCCCGGATCCGTATTTGATAGTTGGTTCTGGATACCATCCTTTCCACGGGAAATGGTCCTTGCCAGCCTATCTCCAGTTTGTTGTTTCCCGTTGGGAGTAACAACAAGACTTTGTCTCCCACCTCAAGAGCTCTGTCTCTAGACTTACGGTTATAGTATTCCGCATGTCTCTTTCTGGCCTTTCTCAAGTTTCGAGTGGCCAGAGCCCAGCCCGTGTGAAGTTTTTCCTTCAGTTCCTCCACGTATTTGTACGAGGAGATCACCTCTTCTGAGGTTTCTTCTTCCGTCCAACTCCTCAATAACGCTTCCAATGGTCCCTTGATTGGTCGACCAAACAGCAGAGTTGCTGGCGGTACTCCTGTTGAGCCATGTGGCACTTCCCTATAAGCAAAAAGGGCTGCCGGGATGTATTCATCCCACCTATCCGGTTTTTCCTGGGCCAATTTCCTGAGCATTGTCATCAACGTGCCGTTGAAACGCTCTACTTGTCCATTAGCTTGAGGGTGGTAAGGACTGGTATGTATATGGTTGGAGTGGAACACCCCAAATACCTCCTCCATGAGTTTCCCACAAAACTGTGACCCATTATCCGTCAGAATCTGATTAGGGAAGCCTAATCTGGTAAAAACCTCCATCAAGGCATCAGCCACTCTTTTCGAGTCAATGGTTGACAATGGTATGGCTTCACTCCACATTGAACAGCAATCCACCATAGTGAGGATATACATGTTCCTCTTCTTAGTCCTAGGAAGAGGCCCCACGATGTCGATAGCTACCCTCTCGAAAGGAGAGTTCATAACGGGCATTTCACCTAACACCACCGGCGCTGTCCAGTGTTTTGGGGCCACCCGCTGACACTCTGGGCATGACTTTACATACCGACTCACATCTCCCGTCAATCCTGGCCAATAATAATGACAGGAAATCCGCTGCATGGTGGCGGCGATACCCATGTGTCCACTGAACGAAATGGTATGCCCCATCTGAAGAATTTGGGCACGGTAGGCCTTCGGGACTACCAATTGACCGTGTAGGTTGTCTCCCCTTCCGGCTCGCCGGTATAGTAGCCGATTCTTCATGTAGTACTGTCCGCGTTTGGGTGGAACAGCACTCTTCTGCAACTTCTTGTAGCACGGACGTAAACTATCATCCTCACTCTGGGCCGTTCGTAACTCCCCTGGCATTGGGTTTGAAATCCTTTCCTCTGCCTGATCCGTTTCCTTCTGAGAGCGTGTCTGCATAGCTCCCATGTGAATTGGTTCCTTAGGCATTCCCAGAAAGACATACCGGCAACCGAGGATGACTGGAAATATGGGATCACTCAATACGGCGGCCTTGATTGTGCCAGTGACGTATCTTGACCGAATCTCCACTTGAGCAATGGGTAACTTCATGGCTACAGCACTCTTAGTCGCAGGCTGTATCTCCATGGTCTCCCCTGTGAGTTGTTCGGGGGATACTAGATCCGCCGAAATCACCGCTTCCCCATCCAGTCCCGTATCGTATAAACATTGGACTGGTTGTCCATTCACCTCAATCAATTCCACCACCGAGGGTCTCCCTTGGTCCGGAATGTCCTCCCCCTCCTCGACTTTTCCCTGGGATTCCTCGAGGGGTTCATCGAGGTGTGTTTCGAAGGGACCATCATTTGCCTTGCCTCGGCATTCTGTAGTCGTATGGGTTTTCGACCTGCAGTGTGTGCACCATGTTCCCTTCCTATGTTTCCGTGTGTCCTTTTTGTTCCTTTCTCCTTCACCGACCTCAGCCTTGTCTGTGATCACCTTCTTATGATTCACTTGGCATGCCGCGAAGTAAGGATTTTTCGGTTTCGATCTGCAGTCTTTTGTGTTGTGAGATGCCGCCTTGCAAATCGAGCACCACTTCTCGGACCACGGTCGTTTCGCTGGAGAATTCGAGGTGTTCTTGGTTCCCTCCTTCACCTTCTCGGAACTCTCCGTTGACGTCTTTTTATAAGGTTCCCCTTTAGTTTCTTTTCCGTTCGTCGATTTTTTTCGGTCTTGTTTTTCCTGCCCTTTGCTTTGTGTACTTAGTTCTGCCGCCTCCCCATGTACCTCTACGAATCGCTCCGCCAGCTTATTCACAACATCAATCCGTTCCGCCCCTTGTTCTCCCAAGAAGGTTCTGAGAGGTTTCGACATTTGCTTTCGCATCTGGTCGACCACCATCATCTCTTCGAGACTCTCATAATCCCTCTTGAATTCTGCCAAGTCCATCCATTTCTGGAGATAGGATTTCAGCCTTAGACTGTATGCGGCGAATAGTTCTCCCGGCTCTCGTCTAGACGATCTAAACTTTTTCCGATATGTTTGTGCGGTGACTTCATAATGTTTCATCAAAGCTGCTTTCAATTCCTCGTACTGATTTTCCTGTCCTGGTGGTAGGCGTGTGTAGACCTCGTAGCCCGAACCACGTAAAGACTGGGATACTTTAAGAGCCCATCTGGTTCTATCTAGTCCCATAGCGATTGCCATAGCCTCGAACCGATCCAAAAACTGGAATATCTTTTCTTTACTTTCATCGTAGACCGCTAAGGGAAACTTCATGGCATGGTAACCCTGTCCACTCATGTAGGTTGCCCCAAGTGAAGATGAACTTCCTTCTGCTGCATCTATTTCACCCTTAGTTTGTGTCTTGAGTTCTAACTCTTTCAAGCGGTATTCATGTTCCATTTCTTGTCTCCTGGCATTCTGTTCCATTTCCAGTTTCTTGGTCTCCTGGTCCATTTTCTTGGCCTCTTGTTCCATTTCCAGTCGCTTGGTCTCCTGTTCCTAGTTTCTTGGCCTCTTGTTCCATTTCCAGTCGCTTGGTCTCCACCTCTATTCTTCTCACTTCCAACTCGGCTTTCCGGTCTTCTCGTTCCCCTTACGAATCTCTCTCTCTCTTTCTTGTATGTAATCAGTTAGCTCGGTACCAGCTAACCCAATTTCCTCCCCGTTGGCTCTCAGTTCTGCTGTAGTTACTTTAGGAGTTGCCATAGTTACAGCAGATAAGTCAGCAAGTTGAGTAAAGATCCCTCAAGGCAGAAAAGAAGTACTCACTATACAATTATATTCCACCTAGAACCTATATCATTATCTATGTCTATCTAATATTATAAATCTACGACACCCCACCGTACATCACAACCACTCTCTCATCCACAAGAGGAGATATAGGATAAAGACTTATGTAGACGTGTGACCGTGTGACTAGGTATGTAATGTCTTACCACCTATCCACATTCACTCTGTCTGGAACTTTCTCACTGCAAAGTCACCAGCATTAATGAAATGTTTCTACCTTATATGTAATGGCACCATATATCCAATGGACGTCCTTCCATTAAAAGTCATCAATATATACTTATATTCCTTCCAATCAGTATGTCCCAACATGTAGGTACTCCGCTATGCCTGTGCCAATATGCAGGTACCTCTCTCTATGCATATGCCTCTTTATGCTTTAGGTCATATGAGTATTATGTATGTACGTATCCCGCTGCTCCCACCATTTTATGTGCTGTTATTTCCTCGAGAGGAGATTGGAATCAACATGCACATCTTTAACCTGATTATCTGTTGGGATTAGTTACTGACTTTTTGTCTACACTCCTCTCTTCCGTCTTATCATCCATATATCCCTTTCTTTCACTCTCTCTCTAGTTTTCCCTCAACACATACTCCGACAACAGTTCTTTTTAACATTAAATAAAAGATTTATTTATAAAACTATGTCTTGTGTATGGATGGGTATTGTCTGTGTAGTTGCTAGTGTTCTTCTGGTGTGGCTGCTAGATAAGATGTAGATAGATAGTCTTCGTGTCTTTCTCTCGTCTCTTCTCTCGGCTAAAGTACAGGACGATATATAGACACCACAGAACGATCTCACCCTGACGGCTCCCTCTGCTTGCGTCTGTAGATAAATCCGTTCTTTGTAATGAAAATGTTCACCACTGTATCAATGTACTTAACTCGCTCACTATTTGCTGTCCGCTTAAAATGAATGTTCGTTGTTTTCGTATAGCGTTCTTTAATCCATTCTGGAACAACACATCGAGATTCTAAAATGTTCTATTAGTGTTCTGTAAAAGTTCTACACTCGATATTTTGTAATTGATATATGCCCTTGGTACGCACTTTGCTACTCTATGAGATTGAGTCATTTGAGCTTTTCCATTAGCTCATCTGATCTTTATTATTCTTTCTCTGTCGTCCTTAATTCTTCCGGTGAGACTTCTATTCTTTCTTTTCTCCTGCACAAGTGTCGTGCTTTATTACTTTAAAGGGCTTTCTTGTGGGTTATCAACACTGAGTGATCTGGACCACAGCCATCTGTATTCTCTTATTTGATACGTCTCGCACTGGTATGGAAACCTGGTTGAGATACATTTAATAGTGAGATCTGTGTCTGCTTCTTCTTCTCCCCTATGTGAGTGTCTTTTCCTCCAGCCGAAATGAAAAGGCTTCCGAAAAAACCCACTCTGACATAGGATAGAAGATTCACCCAACATCTATACTATTCCTACTAATAGAAACAATGTTAAATGCACTTCACTAATATATATATTCCTATTCTAAAACTATACTCTAATATACCTTATTTAGGCATCTATGTTCCTTTATAGAATTAATGTAAATCCACGAATCGAAATTTATCCGCATCCAAGCACTTTATCCCATTATAAGGGAGGATATTTCTTTTCATTACAGGACACATAATTCTATCTTCTCGTCCAGTTGGGAATACACACACTAAACTGACAAAGAAAGTGGCTACTCTTTATAGGTCAGTCTATGTCGCATAATCCTTGACATTGCTGGACAAAGCAAATTCAGACTTCATTATCCCTTGTCAGTGGAAAATTTCTGATCTCGAACTTTTCCGTTGTTTAATACAACCAAACCGCATTCTGCTGTCCAGTCTTAGTCGCAAACCTACCTCCAGAACGCAATAGGCTGGTCCATGATACTGTCTGTCTTTGTAGCAAACCAATTTTTCCACTCTATAGGTCACCTGTGTTGTAGTCGACTCTCCCGCCTTGACCTACATACACATGCGCTGGTCAATCCGTTGTTTATATCCTTCTGTTTCATTAACCCTTCTGCTCCCTGGGTATTCGCTGCATACAGTCGTCGATCTGGGAATCACTAACATTCAGCATTTCACGACATAGGCCCCCTCTTAAGAGATTAGACCGCGTCGAATCTTTCTCACTGTAGGTTTGATTCCCATGATCCACAACCCTAGGCTTCTTCCTCTGGATCTGGATGTCTGGATAAGAAATCTGCTCCTACATTCTCCTTTCCCGGGATGTATTCCACTGTGAAGTGGTATGGTTGCAGCAACAATGACCATCTCATCAGTCTGGCGTTTAACTTCTGTGATGTAGCTAGGAACATCAAGGGTTGATGATCTGACTGGACCGTAAACTGTACTCCGTACAAGTATGGTTGAAATTTTTGTACAGCCCATACGAGTGACAAGCACTCTCTTTCAACCGTTGAATAATTTTTCTCTGCCGGTAGAAGTTTCTTACTGGCATACGCTACCGGTTTCAAAATTGAAGCATCGTCTATTCCTTCTTGTAATAAGGCTGCTCCAATACCGATCCCACTCGCATCTGTTCTTAGCACAAATGGCTTTGTGAGGTCTGGAAGTTGTAGAACTGGCTTGTTCACCAACGCTTCCTTTAATTGACTGTAGGCCTCCTCACATTCTGGCGTCCATATAACTGCATCGGGAAGTCCTTTTTTTAAGGTCTCTGTTAATGGATTTCCCAGTTCGGTAAAATGAGGAATGAACTTTTGATAAAATCCACACAATGATAGGAAGGATCTTATATCTTTCTTGGTTTTAGGCCTCGAAGCTCGTCTGACTTTTTCCAGGTTCTTCGCCTCCGGGACAATTTTCCCGGGAGTGATGGTATGACCTAGAAATTCCAGAGTTTGGTAACCAATCATGCACTTGGTTGGTCGCGCCGTCAGCCCGGCTTCCCGGAGCCGATCGAAAACTCTCTCTAAGGATCCCAAATGGTCATCTAATCTGTCACTGGCAATCAGTATATCATCCATGAATGAGATAATGGCTGGGTCACGTAGAGGATCCAACAACGCTCTCATCATGCGAGTAAACACACTAGGCGCATTACTGAGTCCAAAAGGCATGACATTGAACTCATAGTGTCCAGTAGGTGTGCTGAAAGCTAGTAGATGTCGAACTTCTGGTTTGACCGGGATCTGATAATAACCCCTACTCAGATCTACTTTAGAGAAATACTTGGCCTTATGGAGCCTGGCGAACAACTGGGTTGGATTCGGCAACGGTTCCACTTGGAACTGGGTATGACTATTTAAAAGTCTATAGTCAATGCACAGCCGGTGTTCTCCACTCGGTTTTCGTAACAACACCACTCCAGCATTATAGGGGGATGTGGATGGTGCAATCACCTCATCCTCCAACAGTTTCTGTATCTCCTCCTCCAAAGCCTTCTCTTTAGCAAATGGTACTGGGTAGATTTTTTGGCGAACCGGATCCTGCGTAGTTAAGGTCATCTCGAACTCAACCAGCTCCGTCCGTCCTGGTTTATCCGTCAGGATCTGCTTATGGGATTTGAGAACCTGGCCAATTTTTTTCCTCTCTTGAAGAGTCAGATCAGGGTTCACCTGTACTTCCCGATAAGTTTCCTGGTTTATTAGAGGATACTCCCTCCCCTCATCTGGTCCGGTTTCAGTTTCCACTGCTACCGCCATTGCCATGAGATGGGCTGCTCCTTCCCGGGTTCTTTCTGCATATTTTCTCAAGAGATTAATATGAAAAATCTTCGATTTTCCCCGGATCCGTATTTGATAGTTGGTTCTGGATACCATCCTTTCCACGGGAAATGGTCCTTGCCAGCCTATCTCCAGTTTGTTGTTTCCCGTTGGGAGTAACAACAAGACTTTGTCTCCCACCTCAAGAGCTCTGTCTCTAGACTTACGGTTATAGTATTCCGCATGTCTCTTTCTGGCCTTTCTCAAGTTTCGAGTGGCCAGAGCCCAGCCCGTGTGAAGTTTTTCCTTCAGTTCCTCCACGTATTTGTACGAGGAGATCACCTCTTCTGAGGTTTCTTCTTCCGTCCAACTCCTCAATAACGCTTCCAATGGTCCCTTGATTGGTCGACCAAACAGCAGAGTTGCTGGCGGTACTCCTGTTGAGCCATGTGGCACTTCCCTATAAGCAAAAAGGGCTGCCGGGATGTATTCATCCCACCTATCCGGTTTTTCCTGGGCCAATTTCCTGAGCATTGTCATCAACGTGCCGTTGAAACGCTCTACTTGTCCATTAGCTTGAGGGTGGTAAGGACTGGTATGTATATGGTTGGAGTGGAACACCCCAAATACCTCCTCCATGAGTTTCCCACAAAACTGTGACCCATTATCCGTCAGAATCTGATTAGGGAAGCCTAATCTGGTAAAAACCTCCATCAAGGCATCAGCCACTCTTTTCGAGTCAATGGTTGACAATGGTATGGCTTCACTCCACATTGAACAGCAATCCACCATAGTGAGGATATACATGTTCCTCTTCTTAGTCCTAGGAAGAGGCCCCACGATGTCGATAGCTACCCTCTCGAAAGGAGAGTTCATAACGGGCATTTCACCTAGCACCACCGGCGCTGTCCAGTGTTTTGGGGCCACCCGCTGACACTCTGGGCATGACTTTACATACCGACTCACATCTCCCGTCAATCCTGGCCAATAATAATGACAGGAAATCCGCTGCATGGTGGCGGCGATACCCATGTGTCCACTGAACGAAATGGTATGCCCCATCTGAAGAATTTGGGCACGGTAGGCCTTCGGGACTACCAATTGACCGTGTAGGTTGTCTCCCCTTCCGGCTCGCCGGTATAGTAGCCGATTCTTCATGTAGTACTGTCCGCGTTTGGGTGGAACAGCACTCTTCTGCAACTTCTTGTAGCACGGACGTAAACTATCATCCTCACTCTGGGCCGTTCGTAACTCCCCTGGCATTGGGTTTGTAATCCTTTCCTCTGCCTGATCCGTTTCCTTCTGAGAGCGTGTCTGCATAGCTCCCATGTGAATTGGTTCCTTAGGCATTCCCAGAAAGACATACCGGCAACCGAGGATGACTGGAAATATGGGATCACTCAATACGGCGGCCTTGATTGTGCCAGTGACGTATCTTGACCGAATCTCCACTTGAGCAATGGGTAACTTCATGGCTACAGCACTCTTAGTCGCAGGCTGTATCTCCATGGTCTCCCCTGTGAGTTGTTCGGGGGATACTAGATCCGCCGAAATCACCGCTTCCCCATCCAGTCCCGTATCGTATAAACATTGGACTGGTTGTCCATTCACCTCAATCAATTCCACCACCGAGGGTCTCCCTTGGTCCGGAATGTCCTCCCCCTCCTCGACTTTTCCCTGGGATTCCTCAAGGGGTTCATCGAGGTGTGTTTCGAAGGGACCATCATTTGCCTTGCCTCGACATTCTGTAGTCGTATGGGTTTTCGACCTGCAGTGTGTGCACCATGTTCCCTTCCTATGTTTCCGCGTGTCCTTTTTGTTCCTTTCTCCTTCACCGACCTCAGCCTTGTCTGTGATCACCTTCTTATGATTCACTTGGCATGCCGCGAAGTAAGGATTTTTCGGTTTCGATCTGCAGTCTTTTGTGTTGTGAGATGCCGCCTTGCAAATCGAGCACCACTTCTCGGACCACGGTCGTTTCGCTGGAGAATTCGAGGTGTTCTTGGTTCCCTCCTTCACCTTCTCGGAACTCTCCGTTGACGTCTTTTTATAAGGTTCCCCTTTAGTTTCTTTTCCGTTCGTCGATTTTTTTCGGTCTTGTTTTTCCTGCCCTTTGCTTTGTGTACTTAGTTCTGCCGCCTCCCCATGTACCTCTACGAATCGCTCCGCCAGCTTATTCACAACATCAATCCGTTCCGCCCCTTGTTCTCCCAAGAAGGTTCTGAGAGGTTTCGACATTTGCTTTCGCATCTGGTCGACCACCATCATCTCTTCGAGACTCTCATAATCCCTCTTGAATTCTGCCAAGTCCATCCATTTCTGGAGATAGGATTTCAGCCTTAGACTGTATGCGGCGAATAGCTTCTCCCGGCTCTCGTCTAGACGATCTAAACTTTTTCCGATATGTTTGTGCTGTGACTTCATAATGTTTCATCAAAGCTGCTTTCAATTCCTCATACTGATTTTCCTGTCCTGGTGGTAGGCGTGTGTATACCTCGTAGCCCGAACCACGTAAAGACTGGGATACTTTAAGAGCCCATCTGGTTCTATCTAGTCCCATAGCGACTTGCCATAGCCTCGAACCGATCCAAAAACTGGAATATCTTCTCTTTACTTTCATCGATAGACTGCCTAAAGGAAACTTCATGGCATGGTAACCCTGTCCACTCATGTAGGTTGCTCCCAGGTGAAGATGAACTTCCTTCTGCTGCATCTATTTCACCCTTAGTTTGTGTCTTGAGTTCTAACTCTTTCAAGCGGTATTCATGTTCCATTTCAGTTCTGTCTCCTGGCCATTTCTGTTCCTATTGTTCCAGTTCTAGCTTGGTCTCCTGGTCCATTTTCTTGGCCTCTTGTTCCATTTCCAGTCGCTTGGTCTCCTGTTCCAATTCCAGTCGCTTGGTCTCCTGTTCTAGTTTCTTGGCCTCTTGTTCCATTTCCATTCGTTTGGTCTCCACCTCTATTTTTTCTCACTTCCAACTCGGCTTTCCGGTCTTCTCTTTCCCCTTTACGAATCTCTCTCTCTCTTTCTTGTATGTAATCAGTTAGCTCGGTAGCCAGCTAAACCCAATTTCCTCCCCGTTGGCTCTCAGTTCTGCTGTAGTACTTTAGGAGTTGCCATAGTTACAGCAGATAAGTCAGCAAGTTGAGTAAAGATCCCTCAAGGCAGAAAAAGAAGTACTCAATATACAATTATATTCCACCTAGAACCTATATCATTATCTATGTCTATCTAATATTATAAACCTACGACACCCCACCGTACATCACAACACTCTCTCATCCCACAAGAGGAGATATAGGATAAAGACTTATGTAGACGTGTGGACCGTGTGACTAAGTATGTAATGTCTTACCACCTATCCACATTCACTCTGTCTGGAACTTTCTCACGGCAAAGTCACCAGCATTAATGAAATGTTTTTACCATATATCTAATGGCACCATATATCCAATGGACGTCCTTCCATTAAAGTTCATCAATATATACTTATATTCCTTCCAATCAGTATGTCCCCAACATGTAGGTACTCCGCTATGCCTGTGCCAATATGCCGGTACCTCTCTCTATGCATATGCCTCTTTATGCCTTAGGTCATATGAGTATTATGTATGTACGTATCCCGCTGCTCCCACCATTTTATGTGCTGTTATTTCCTCGAGAGGAGATTGGAATCAACATGCACATCTTTAACCTGATTATCTGTTGGGATTAGTTACTGACTTTTTGTCTACACTCCTCTCTTCCGTCTTATCATCCATATATCCCTTTCTTTCACTCTCTCTCTAGTTTTCCCTCAACACATACTCCGACAACAGTTCTTTTTAACATTAAATAAAAGATTTATTTATAAAAACTATGTCTTGTGTATGGATGGGTATAGTCTGTGTAATTGCTAGTGTTCTTCTGGTGTGGCTGCTAGATAAGATGTAGATAGATAGTCTTCGTGTCTTTCTCTCGTCTCTTCTCTCGGCTAAAGTACAGGACGATATATAGACACCCACAGAACGATCTCACCCTGACGGCTCCGTCGGCTTGAGTCTGTAGATAAATCCGTTCTTTGTAATGAAAATGTTCACCACTGTATCAATTTACTTAACTCGCTCACTATTTGCTGTCCGCTTAAAATGAATGTTCGGTGTTTTCGTATAGCGTTCTTTAATCCATTCTGGAACAACACATCGAGATTCTAAAATGTTCTATTAGTGTTCTGTAAAAGTTCTACACTCGATATTTTGTAATTGATATATGCCCGTGGTACGCACTTTGCTACTCTATGAGATTGAGTCATTTGAGCTTTTCCATTAACTCATCTGATCTTTATTATTCTTTCTCTGTCGTCCTTAATTCTTCCGGTGAGACTTCTATTCTTTCTTTTCTCCTGCACAAGTGTCGTGCTTTATTACTTTAAAGGGCTTTCTTGTGGGTTATCAACACTGAGTGATCTGGACCACAGCCATCTGTATTCTCTTATTTGATACGTCTCGCACTGGTATGGAAACCTGGTTGAGATACATTTAATAGTGAGATTTGTGTCTGCTTCCTCTTCTCCCCTATGTGAGTGTCTTTTCCTCCAGCCGAAATGAAAAGGCTTCCGAAAAAACCCACTCTGACATAGGATAAAAGATTCACCCAACATCTATACTATTCCTACTACTAGAAAACAATGTTAAATGCACTTCACTAATATCTATATTCCTATTCTATAACTATACTCTAATATACCTTATTTAGGCATCTATGTTCCTTTATAGAATTAATGTAAATCCACGAATCGAAATTTATCCGCATCCAAGCACTTTATCCCATTATAAGGGAGGATATTTCTTTTCATTACAGGACACATAATTCTATCTTCTCGTCCAGTTGGGAATACACACACTAAACTGACAAAGAAAGTGGCTACTCTTTATAGGTCAGTCTATGTCGCATAATCCTTGACATTGCTGGACAAAGCAAATTCAGACTTCATTATCCCTTGTCAGTGGAAAATTTCTGATCTCGAACTTTTCCGTTGTTTAATACAACCAAACCGCATTCTGCTGTCCAGTCTTAGTCGCAAATCCTACCTTCAGAACGCAATAGGCTGGTCCATGATACTGTCTGTCTTTGTAGCAAACCAATTTTTCCACTTTACAGGTCACCTGTGTTGTAGTCGACTCTCCCGCCTTGACCTACATACACATGCGCTGGTCAATCCGTTGTTTATATCCTTCTGTTTCATTAACCCTTCTGCTCCCTGGGTATTCGCTGCATACAGTCGTCGATCTGGGAATCACTAACATACAGCATTTCACGACATAGGCCCCCTCTTAAGAGATTAGACCGCGTCGAATCTTTCTCACTGTAGGTTGATTCCCATGATCCACAACCTAGCTTCTTCCTCTGGATCTGGATGTCTGGATAAGAAATCTGCTCCTACATTCTCCTTTCCCGGGATGTATTCCACTGTGAAGTGGTATGGTTGCAGCAACAATGACCATCTCATCAGTCTGGCGTTTAACTTCTGTGATGTAGCTAGGAACATCAAGGGTTGATGATCTGACTGGACCGTAAACTGTACTCCGTACAAGTATGGTTGAAATTTTTGTACAGCCCCATACGAGTGACAAGCACTCTCTTTCAACCGTTGAATAATTTTTTCTCTGCCGGTAGAAGTTTCTTACTGGCATACGCTACCGGTTTCAAAATTGAAGCATCGTCTATTCCTTCTTGTAATAAGGCTGCTCCAATACCGATCCCACTCGCATCTGTTCTTAGCACAATGGCTTTGTGAGGTCTGGAAGTTGTAGAACTGGCTTGTTCACCAACGCTTCCTTTAATTGACTGTAGGCCTCCTCACATTCTGGCGTCCATATAACTGCATCGGGAAGTCCCTTTTTTAAGGTCTCTGTTAATGGATTTCCCAGTTCGGTAAAATGAGGAATGAACTTTTGATAAAATCCACACAATGATAGGAAGGATCTTATATCTTTCTTGGTTTTAGGCCTCGAAGCTCGTCTGACTTTTTCCAGGTTCTTCGCCTCCGGGACAATTTTCCCGGGAGTGATGGTATGACCTAGAAATTCCAGAGTTTGGTAACCAATCATGCACTTGGTTGGTCGCGCCGTCAGCCCGGCTTCCCGGAGCCGATCGAAAACTCTCTCTAAGGATCCCAAATGGTCATCTAATCGGTCACTGGCAATCAGTATATCATCCATGAATGAGATAATGGCTGGGTCACGTAGAGGATCCAACAACGCTCTCATCATGCGAGTAAACACACTAGGCGCATTACTGAGTCCAAAAGGCATGACATTGAACTCATAGTGTCCCGTAGGTGTGCTGAAAGCTAGTAGATGTCGAACTTCTGGTTTGACCGGGATCTGATAATAACCCCTACTCAGATCTACTTTAGAGAAATACTTGGCCTTATGGAGCCTGGCGAACAACTGGGTTGGATTCGGCAACGGTTCCACTTGGAACTGGGTATGACTATTTAAAAGTCTATAGTCAATGCACAGCCGGTGTTCTCCACTCGGTTTTCGTAACAACACCACTCCCGCATTATAGGGGGATGTGGATGGTGCAATCACCTCATCCTCCAACAGTTTCTGTATCTCCTCTCCAAAGCCTTCTCTTTAGCAATGGTACTGGGTAGATTTTTTGGCGAACCGGATCCTGCGTAGTTAAGGTCATCTCGAACTCAACCAGCTCCGTCCGTCCTGGTTTATCCGTCAGGATCTGCTTATGGGATTTGAGAACCTGGCCAATTTTTTTCCTCTCTTGAAGAGTCAGATCAGGGTTCACCTGTACTTCCCGATAAGTTTCCTGGTTTATTAGAGGATACTCCCTCCCCTCATCTGATCCGGTTTCAGTTTCCACTGCTACCGCCATTGCCATGAGATGGGCTGCTCCTTCCCGGGTTCTTTCTGCATATTTTCTCAAGAGATTAATATGAAAAATCTTCGATTTTCCCCGGATCCGTATTTGATAGTTGGTTCTGGATACCATCCTTTCCACGGGAAATGGTCCTTGCCAGCCTATCTCCAGTTTGTTGTTTCCCGTTGGGAGTAACAACAAGACTTTGTCTCCCACCTCAAGAGCTCTGTCTCTAGACTTACGGTTATAGTATTCCGCATGTCTCTTTCTGGCCTTTCTCAAGTTTCGAGTGGCCAGAGCCCAGCCCGTGTGAAGTTTTTCCTTCAGTTCCTCCACGTATTTGTACGAGGAGATCACCTCTTCTGAGGTTTCTTCTTCCGTCCAACTCCTCAATAACGCTTCCAATGGTCCCTTGATTGGTCGACCAAACAGCAGAGTTGCTGGCGGTACTCCTGTTGAGCCATGTGGCACTTCCCTATAAGCAAAAAGGGCTGCCGGGATGTATTCATCCCACCTATCCGGTTTTTCCTGGGCCAATTTCCTGAGCATTGTCATCAACGTGCCGTTGAAACGCTCTACTTGTCCATTAGCTTGAGGGTGGTAAGGACTGGTATGTATATGGTTGGAGTGGAACACCCCAAATACCTCCTCCATGAGTTTCCCACAAAACTGTGACCCATTATCCGTCAGAATCTGATTAGGGAAGCCTAATCTGGTAAAAACCTCCATCAAGGCATCAGCCACTCTTTTCGGGTCAATGGTTGACAATGGTATGGCTTCACTCCACATTGAACAGCAATCCACCATAGTGAGGATATACATGTTCCTCTTCTTAGTCCTAGGAAGAGGCCCCACGATGTCGATAGCTACCCTCTCGAAAGGAGAGTTCATAACGGGCATTTCACCTAACACCACCGGCGCTGTCCAGTGTTTTGGGGCCACCCGCTGACACTCTGGGCATGACTTTACATACCGACTCACATCTCCCGTCAATCCTGGCCAATAATAATGACAGGAAATCCGCTGCATGGTGGCGGCGATACCCATGTGTCCACTGAACGAAATGGTATGCCCCATCTGAAGAATTTGGGCACGGTAGGCCTTCGGACTACCAATTGACCATGTAGGTTGTCTCCCCTTCCAGCTCGCCGGTATATTAGCCGATTCTTCATGTAGTACTGTCCGCGTTTGGGTGGAACAGCACTCTTCTGCAACTTCTTGTAGCACGGACGTAAACTATCATCCTCACTCTGGGCCGTTCGTAACTCCCCTGGCATTTGGTTTGAAATCCTTTCCTCTGCCTGATCCGTTTCCTTCTGAGAGCGTGTCTGCATAGCTCCCATGTGAATTGGTTCCTTAGGCATTCCCAGAAAGACATACCGGCAACCGAGGATGACTGGAAATATGGGATCACTCAATACAGGCGGCCTTGATTGTGCCAGTGACGTATCTTGACCGAATCTCCACTTGAGCAATGGGTAACTTCATGGCTACAGCACTCTTAGTCGCAGGCTGTATCTCCATGGTCTCCCCTGTGAGTTGTTCGGGGGATACTAGATCCGCCGAAATCACCGCTTCCCCATCCAGTCCCGTATCGTATAAACATTGGACTGGTTGTCCATTCACCTCAATCAATTCCACCACCGAGGGTCTCCCTTGGTCCGGAATGTCCTCCCCCTCCTCGACTTTTCCCTGGGATTCCTCGAGGGGTTCATCGAGGTGTGTTTCGAAGGGACCATCATTTGCCTTGCCTCGGCATTCTGTAGTCGTATGGGTTTTCGACCTGCAGTGTGTGCACCATGTTCCCTTCCTATGTTTCCGCGTGTCCTTTTTGTTCCTTTCTCCTTCACCGACCTCAGCCTTGTCTGTGATCACCTTCTTATGATTCACTTGGCATGCCGCGAAGTAAGGATTTTTCGGTTTCGATCTGCAGTCTTTTGTGTTGTGAGATGCCGCCTTGCAAATCGAGCACCACTTCTCGGACCACGGTCGTTTTCGCTGGAGAATTCGAGGTGTTCTTGGTTCCCTCCTTCACCTTCTCGGAACTCTCCGTTGACGTCTTTTTATAAGGTTCCCCTTTAGTTTCTTTTCCGTTCGTCGATTTTTTTCGGTCTTGTTTTTCCTGCCCTTTGCTTTGTGTACTTAGTTCTGCTGCCTCCCATGTACCTCTACGAATCGCTCCGCCAGCTTATTCACAACATCAATCCGTTCCGCCCCTTGTTCTCCCAAGAAGGTTCTGAGAGGTTCGACATTTGCTTTCGCATCTGGTCGACCACCATCATCTCTTCGAGACTCTCATAATCCCTCTTGAATTCTGCCAAGTCCATCCATTTCTGGAGATAGGATTTCAGCCTCAGACTGTAGGCGGCGAATAGTTCTCCCGGCTCTCGTCTAGACGATCTAAACTTCTTCCGATACGTTTGTGCTGTGACTTCATAATGTTTCATCAAAGCTGCTTTCAATTCCTCATACTGATTTTCCTGTCCTGGTGGTAGGCGTGTGTAGACCTCGTAGCCCGAACCACGTAACGACTGGGATACTTTAAGAGCCCATCTGGTTCTATCTAGTCCCATAGCGACTGCCATAGCCTCGAACCGATCCAAAAACTGGAATATCTTCTCTTTACTTTCATCATAGACCGCCAAGGGAAACTTCATGGCATGGTAACCCTGTCCACTCATGTAGGTTGCCCAGGTGAAGATGAACTTCCTTCTGCTGCATCTATTTCACCCTTAGTTTGTGTCTTGAGTTCTAACTCTTTCAAGCGGTATTCATGTTCCATTTCTTGTCTCCTGGCATTCTGTTCCATTTCCAGTTCTTGGTCTCCTGGTCATTTTCTTGGCCTCTTGTTCCATTTCCAGTCGCTTGGTCTCCTGTTCCAATTCCAGTCGCTTGGTCTCCTGTTCTAGTTTCTTGGCCTCTTGTTCCATTTCCATTCGTTTGGTCTCCACCTCTATTTTCTCACTTCCAACTCGGCTTTCCGGTCTTCTCTTTCCCCTTTACGAATCCTCTCTCTCTCTTTCTTGTATGTAATCAGTTAGCTCGGTACCAGCTAACCCAATTTCCTCCCCGTTGGCTCTCAGTTCTGCTGTAGTTACTTTAGGAGTTGCCATAGTTACAGCAGATAAGTCAGCAAGTTGAGTAAAGATCCCTCAAGGCAGAAAAGAAGTACTCACTATACAATTATATTCCACCTAGAACCTATATCATTATCTATGTCTATCTAATATTATAAACCTACGACACCCCACCGTACATCACAACCACTCTCTCATCCACAAGAGGAGATATAGGATAAAGACTTATGTAGACGTGTGACCGTGTGACTAAGTATGTAATGTCTTACCACCTATCCACATTCACTCTGTCTGGAACTTTCTCACGGCAAAGTCACCAGCATTAATGAAATGTTTTTACCATATATCTAATGGCACCATATATCCAATGGACGTCCTTCCATTAAAAGTCATCAATATATACTTATATTCCTTCCAATCAGTATGTCCCAACATGTAGGTACTCCGCTATGCCTGTGCCAATATGCCGGTACCTCTCTCTATGCATATGCCTCTTTATGCCTTAGGTCATATGAGTATTATGTATGTACGTATCCCGCTGCTCCCACCATTTTATGTGCTGTTATTTCCTCGAGAGGAGATTGGAATCAACATGCACATCTTTAACCTGATTATCTGTTGGGATTAGTTACTGACTTTTGTCTACACTCCTCTCTTCCGTCTTATCATCCATATATCCCTTTCTTTCACTCTCTCTCTAGTTTTCCCTCAACACATACTCCGACAACAGTTCTTTTTAACATTAAATAAAAGATTTATTTATAAAACTATGTCTTGTGTATGGATGGGTATTGTCTGTGTAGTTGCTAGTGTTCTTCTGGTGTGGCTGCTAGATAAGATGTAGATAGATAGTCTTCGTGTCTTTCTCTCGTCTCTTCTCTCGGCTAAAGTACAGGACGATATATAGACACCACAGAACGATCTCACCCTGACGGCTCCGTCGGCTTGAGTCTGTAGATAAATCCGTTCTTTGTAATGAAAATGTTCACCACTGTATCAATGTACTTAACTCGCTCACTATTTGCTGTCCGCTTAAAATGAATGTTCGTTGTTTTCGTATAGCGTTCTTTAATCCATTCTGGAACAACACATCGAGATTCTAAAATGTTCTATTAGTGTTCTGTAAAAGTTCTACACTCGATATTTTGTAATTGATATATGCCCGTGGTACGCACTTTGCTACTCTATGAGATTGAGTCATTGAGCTTTTCCATTAACTCATCTGATCTTTATTATTCTTTCTCTGTCGTCCTTAATTCTTCCGGTGAGACTTCTATTCTTTCTTTTCTCCTGCACAAGTGTCGTGCTTTATTACTTTAAAGGGCTTTCTTGTGGGTTATCAACACTGAGTGATCTGGACCACAGCCATCTGTATTCTCTTATTTGATACGTCTCGCACTGGTATGGAAACCTGGTTGAGATACATTTAATAGTGAGATTTGTGTCTGCTTCCTCTTCTCCCCTATGTGAGTGTCTTTTCCTCCAGCCGAAATGAAAAGGCTTCCGAAAAAACCCACTCTGACATAGGATAAAAGATTCACCCCACATCTATACTATTCCTACTACTAGAAAACAATGTTAAATGCACTTCACTAATATCTATATTCCTATTCTATAAACTATACTCTAATATACCTTATTTAGGCATCTATGTTCCTTTATAGAATTAATGTAAATCCACGAATCGAAATTTATCCGCATCCAAGCACTTTATCCCATTATAAGGGAGGATATTTCTTTTCATTACAGGACACATAATTCTATCTTCTCGTCCAGTTGGGAATACACACACTAAACTGACAAAGAAAGTGGCTACTCTTTATAGGTCAGTCTATGTCGCATAATCCTTGACATTGCTGGACAAAGCAAATTCAGACTTCATTATCCCTTGTCAGTGGAAAATTTCTGATCTCGAACTTTTCCGTTGTTTAATACAACCAAACCGCATTCTGCTGTCCAGTCTTAGTCGCAATCCTACCTTCAGAACGCAATAGGCGGGTCCATGATACTGTCTGTCTTTGTAGCAAACCAATTTTTCCACTTTACAGGTCACCTGTGTTGTAGTCGACTCTCCCGCCTTGACCTACATACACATGCGCTGGTCAATCCGTTGTTTATATCCTTCTGTTTCATTAACCCTTCTGCTCCCTGGGTATTCGCTGCATACAGTCGTCGATCTGGGAATCACTAACATACAGCATTTCACGACACTCGGTAAACCCAGCACCAGAGCGTTATGTGCCGGCTCTGCAATTATGGAAGCCACCCAGGATGGCGGAAAATGCTATGGACTGTCCCTGCCTTCACTTGAGGGATGACCGTGTAGTCTTCGACTGTTCCAACTAGACCAGCTGAGATGTGGACGGTACCACTAAAGTGAGAGTCTCCCAGGATTGCTAACCTGGCCAAAAATGCACGCTAAAAGTCGGATGTGTTGGCCTGAGGGTTTCGACCCGAGGGTGCCTAACCAGACACACCGCAATCACATCTGAAAAAATCACTCCGGATGAACGCAAAGAAGAAGAAGAAACCCAAAATACACTAATCTAAGTTCTCAACTATCTTACAGACACACATTCACACTAACACATTCTCAATAACGAAAACCAACACTGAAACATTAAAAGTCGTGCCAGGCAGCAGTAGAATTTGCTGACTGATCTCACTCTCTTCCGTCTATTTTCCATTCGCTCTCACTTTCACACTTCTGTCACATTTCTTTCATCCTTAATTCTGTCACACATCTTTTATTCTTCCACACTCATCCTTCCGATTATTTAAAAACCTTGGAGTGACACTGTACAGGTTTGGCTCAGTTTGAGATAGTTGAGCCCAATGACTGTGCGAAAATCGCTGCACGAGTCATGTATTTACACTATATTTACATGGACGAGAAAGGGTTGATGGTGTATCCCCTTGGTCTCATCATTTATTACATTATACTAAACTACAACTCTAAATCCTAACATAATAATATTAATTCTCTAAATATGTATTTAATGTGTTAACTAAATTTTGTCATGTTAATTATGTGATATGTTTATATTAATCGTTATGTTTGTCTAATCTAAGGGATGTAATCTAACTATTTAAATGTAATTAATGTGACGTGAGTTATGTACCTTAATTACATGGATAATGTGAACACAAATTATGTACTTTTCTAAAACTATTCTAAGTAATGTTTTTAAATGCATACAGAAATTATATGAATGATGTTCTTAATTTAAATGGTGTAAATGATGTATGTCCACTTATCTACTCTTTTTATCCTATTATGATGTAAAATGATGTTGTTAGTAACTGGTAATGTTTGCTAGATGGTATGGTTTTATTAGGATGGAATGAACTGAACTGAAATGACGCTAAGTGAAATATAACAACCTAAATGGTACTATTCCTATCAGACTTTTAATTTAGCTTGTAATTCACTATTTTTACGTCTAAATTAATATTCTAATTTAATTCTAATGGGTTAATTACTGTACTAACTCAACTATTCAAATAAATGAGAACTATTATATTTCCTAATTCTATCTCTAATTTATCACTATCTTAAAATATTATGTTACATATCACAATAAGTTTATATACATGGTATTCAGCTACCTCAGGTTCGTTGTTGCCTTCATGATTGTACATTGGTTTTATAGGCATAATATATATACACACTTTGCCTGGGTATCTGAAATACATTGCACAGTCATACTAGTGTTCAATCGGTAGTGCACGTGTAGAGTTCGCTGGTGTCGTAGCTTTTCGTGTCTGTAATTAAGCATTGTTCTGACACTGTTTTCTGCGCTTCACACAAATGATACACCGGAATGGAGCTTAGTTGGTAATGAGCTGTCCTATTTCACACGGTGATATCTACGTTTTGCAGCACAGTTCTTCACTTGATGTCTACGGACACATGATAGTTCACTGTTCTTGGTACATGATTAAGCCCATAATGTCGATGTATATGTAACCTATTTTACATAGAATAATATAATATATTCATGTACTAACTATCACTCTACATTTATCTGTGGGGTTTCAGGTATTTCTACCCCAGATGGTCTACTTAGGGTATCAGCCAGAATGTTGTCCTTACCCTTGATATGTTCTATACTAAAGGTATAGTTTTGAAGGATCAGAGACCACCTGTATATCCGGTCATTTCGATGCACACCACTCTGGATGACCGTGATGGGAGAATTGTCGGTCTGGACAATGAAGTGCACACCCGCCAGAAATCGATGGAGCTTTCTCACCGCATAGATGACGCTTAGGGCCTCCAACTCTGATATGGAATATCTGGACTCGGCAGGTGTGATCTTACGGCTCACGTAGCAAATCGGATGGAAGATGCCCTCATAAAATTGGCCTAGTACTGCAGCGATGGAGATCCTGCTGGCATCTGTCCTAAGATAATAAACGAGCCTAGGGTTAGGCAAGCGGAGGATTGGTACATTACTAAAAAGAATTTTCAATTTTGACAATGCAGAAATTAATAATGCATCTTTCACATCCAATTTTACAGATGCTTTCAAAACATTGGAAAATACACTTGTAATTTCCGCTAAATTTGGAATAAATTTACTATAGTAATTTACTAATCCTAGAAGGCTTCTGACCTGTTTTTTCGTGGTAGGAATGGTCAGATTCATAATTTTTGTTATAATCCTATTGTCAGTCTTGAGCTGACCTTGAGAGATGACATGACCCAAAAATTCAATTTCTTTTAGGCCTAGTTCCACTTTGCTCGGTTTGACAGTGAGACCGAAGAGTCGCAACCTATCAAAGACATGTCTGAGTTTCAGTAAGTGTGTTGTCCAGTCTTCAGTATGGACACATATATCATCTATATAGGTCACAGTATTCGTCACTCCATGCAACAGATCTCTAGTTAAGCGTACGAAAGTGGCAGGAGCATTTCGAAGTCCGAAAGGAAGAAATCGCCACTCGTACAGTCCTAAAGGTGTTGAAAACGCAGTAAGATGCATAGATTGAGCCTGCATAGGGACCTGCCAATATCCCTTAGTAAGATCTAGTTTTGAAAAGATTTTAGAAGTAGACATGTCTAAGATAAGATCTTCGCAGGAAGGAATAGGTTCTGCGTCGATCTTAGTGATGTTGTTGAGTTTTCGATAGTCCACGCACAGACGAATTGTGGAATCTTTCTTCTTAACTAGGACGATTGGAAAAGAGTACTCAGATGTAGACTTTTGGATAATCCCACTAGCTTCTAAATTAAGAATTTCCTTATTTAGATTTTCCCTATAGCTGAGTGGGATAGAGTACGGCCTGCATTTGATAGGCCTAGAGTCCAAAAGAAGAATGGAGTGTTCGATTCTGTCCGTCCTACCTGGGATGTCAGAGAATATGTCTTTGTACTCAGTAACTAATGTTACTAATTGTCGTTGTTGAATGTCTGTTAGTCCCTGATCTATATGTATACTGTCCATTGTCGCCGTTTTGTCTACAATGGGAACAGGTAGTTCCATTTCGTCGTCGTCTACCTGATTCAGTACGGTGGTGGTGCTAAGTGCGTATTCTGTTAACTCACTAGGTGTATTGCCATTGTCGGAACTGCCAGTCTCGCTAACTAGTGCAGTTGCGTTGTGTATGACTGTCGTCTGATCACTAGGTGTTGGTGCACTATGTTCGTCTGTCACTACTTCTGTCTCTTGTCTTGTAAAGTAAGGTTTCAACATGTTGACATGGAATATCTTTAAGTGTCCGTTTATCGATATTTCATAGTCAACATCTGAAATTCTACGTACCACCTTGAATGGCCCTTGCCATGAGGTCAATAGTAAATTTCTTTTGTCTGGAAGTAGCAAAAGTATGTCTTGATCTGGTTCAAGTTCAATTGTTCTTGCCCCTTTGTTTGCATATTGGCGGTAGATTTGACCCTTCCTCTCCAAAGCTGCCTTAGCTATAATACACGATTTCATGATCTTGTCTCGTGTTTCTGTCACCATTTCATAAGGTGTTTTTGGGGTGGGAATTTCTATAGAATTAGTTATTACCTGATGGTAAATGGTTAGGGGTCCACGTGGGTTAGCCCCGTAAACTAATTCAAACGGTGAGAAACCCGTGCTTGAATGGGGAATCTCCCGATAGGCGAACAGCACTGTTGGTAACAGTGTATCCCAATCAGCTGGGTTTTCTGCTGTCACCTTAGCCAGCATATGCTTTAGATCACCGTTAATTTTCTCTACTATTCCATTGCTGGCTGGATGGTATGCTGTAGTAAAATGTTGTTTAATCCCTAACATTTTTGTAAGGGCTTGCGTTGCAGCCGATATGAACTGAGTTCCACGATCGGATAAAATGGTCCTGTGGGAATCCGAATCGTGAGAACAGATGTAGAAATACATTGGCAACGTCTTTGGAGGTGATGTATTTCAAAGCTACTGCCTCAACCCACCTTGAACATAGGTCGACCATTGTCAATATGAAGCGATTTCCTTTGCTGGACACCTGGTTCAGGGGTCCAACAATATCTACCGCCACACTCTCAAATGGCCTAGAAGCCAGTGTAGAAGGTTGTACTTCAGCTGTAGGATGTTTACCCTTACGCACTAATTGTTGACAGACATTACAAGAACGACAAAATAATTTTATATCATTGCAAAAACCTGGCCAATAGAAATGAGCCTGAATTCTGGCCCTGGTTTTATCATATGCAAGATGACCAGCAAACGGTGACTCATGTGCAATCTTTAGCACAGTTAGACGATGTTGTTCAGGTAACACCGTTTGCTGAATCTCATGGCTACCAGTAGTATAATATCTTGTTAAAATGCCATTATTAAGCCTAAAGAACCATGATGCATTTTTGGTGATTTTGGCTTTGTCTTTTAATAATTTTAAGTATGGAGACACACTAGGGTCAGCTTTCTGCTGTTCTATAAATTTCTGTCTGCTGGCGTCATCTGTGCCAGTTGGAGAAAGCAACAGTAGTCTCTCATCTTGTAGTGCGTCTTGATGTTTCAAACTGTCTGCTCTTGTTGTTGCATTAGCTGCATTCAATTTATCCCATGCAACTATTTCATCACTAGTACATTGTTTCAGTTGGGGTAAACACCCCAAAATTAAATCAGTACAAGGGTTGTCAAGTATTGCACAAGTAAAGGTACCCGAAAGAAAAGGAGAATTAATACGGGCTTTTGCCAAAGGGTAAATTTCAATGTTACCCGAAAAGGTTCGGCATTTCACAGTGTCACCTGTATAATCACCCGGACTCACAAGTTCCTTCCGAAGACCAATAAGGGTGCTGCCGCTGTCCAGCAAACATTGGCACGGTCTATCATTGACCATTGCATTGTGGAACACCAAATTGCCTCTGGAGGCTAATGCTGCATTCACATTCTCAGATGAGAATGGTACTGTATGTCCACATTCTAGCTTTTCCGTCTGCATGAAATTGGTGGCATCGTTCACAACTGTCGAAGCTTAACATATCGTTTGCACAACACACATCTTCAGCTTGGTTAAACGGTAAGTCAACCTCAACCTCATTTTCACCCTCACACTCATCTTCACTACCACTATCTGAAGAGGTGTCAATCAAGATAGCATTGTTAGCTTTCATACGTTGGCGGCCAAGGCACTTATTAGAATAATGGCCATAGCTGGAACAAAAAAAAACATTTGATTGCACGCCTGTATGCCGATCTTTTATTTTGCTGCTTCTTGATAACATTTTCAAGATGCGCCGGATAATTCGGCGATTTGTCGCACATAGAATAAGTGTCGTGCATAAGTTGACAATAAATACATTTTGACACTTTTCTGTCTTTCTTGTCATATTTCTGAAAAGGTTTTCTGTTACTCTGATAGATTTTTGGTTGGTCTTTCACAAAGGAAACTATTTCAGAGTCATTTGAAGTCTTAAAAATATCTCTGTTAGAAGAAAAATATGCTGAGCCTTTTTTCTCAAACTGCTCGATGTTCTCAATGTCTGACTGCTGCAAAAATTTAGCAAAAGGCGATGGTATAGTGGATATAACTTATCCATAGCTATTAGGTTTTTTAATCTATCAAAGTCTTTTCCTATGTTAGCTGCTTTAAGCCACCTGTTTAGTACACTCTGCACATTTGAAACATAATCAATAAAAGTTTCACTAGGTTTAGGTTTTAAATTTGAGAACTGAACCTGATACCCAGGGGCATCAAGTAAAAAGTGCTGCATAATCCTATCATGGATGTATTGATAGTTAGATCTAAGTTCAGTTGGTATAGATTCTATCACTTTAAGGGGCTCACCACTCAGATTTTTCATATAAATCATAGCCCACATCTCTATTGGAACTTGGTGATATTTGAATTGATACTCTACATTCTCTGTCCAGGCTGATATGGAATCCTCTTTACAATATGGTTTGATAATATTTTTGTATTTATTGAACTTATTTTCCTCTTGTTGACTTCTTAATTTAGTGGCAGAGATCTCTGCGTGTGAGTCTACATCCATACCTTTCATCTTTAACTGTGTCTCTGATTCAACTTGTATTTGCTTTTCCTTTAGATCTAATTCCCTTTGTTTTAATTCTAGTTCTTTTTGTTTCATCTCCTTATCATGTTCTAACTGTTGTTGTTTAACCAGCTTATCATGTTCTAACTGTTGTTGTTTAACCTGCTTATCATGTTCTAACTGTTGTTGTTTAACCTCTAATTCTTTTTGTTTAATCTCTTTGTCATCTTCTAGCTGTTTCTGTTTTGTTATTTCAGCTAGTTGTGCCATCTCCTTTTGATGTTGTCTATCTCGTGCACGTTCATCTCTCTCCGCATTTTCTTTTCTTGTCTCAGCTTCTTTAAATTTCTTATCAGCATATTCTTCTAAGTCCTTTCCTGTATACTGTAATTCTTTACCTGCTTTTATAAAATCTGATAAAGTAGCCATGCTGTTAAGTAATTAGCTTGCGTTGACTTACAATGATTTGTTTATTCAAATATTTATCTATGATGTTCTATATTTGTTCCTATGCTGAACAAAATTTCTATGTTGGAAAATCAGAGCACAAAAATATGCTAGTGTATCACAAGCTGAAAAAGAGATGCACTATTAATCACATTGCATGCCAAAAATATAGGTATACTCAACTTAATGTTCCCGAGAATCAGGGAACGGAACTCCGTTGACACAGGTCACCTTGTTAGGTACTTTGGGATGGAGGCACGTTTCGTAATGAGGACCCTTTATTTGGCACAATGGCATACGTCTTCAGCTGTTGTTTGCCCTCTGATATGCAGGGCAGCAGTAATTACACTTACTGCACGATATGATTTTCCCGACAACTAAGGACAATGACTTTGACAATGACAGACTCACGAACAACTAGAATATGTGTTAATTAAATTTAATGTCAATGTCCTGTCTTCGTTCTATCAGTAATTGCCTTTCGTTACTAACCTAGTTAATTTCTGTAAGTGTTGTGCAGCCAAGTCTCATCTGCGTGGCCGAAAATAGTTCCATCGTGACGGTAAACAAAGAGAAAGTAGGACCAAAAATATCAATAACTGCTTTTAAATAAATAAAAATACCATAATAATGTTTAAATAAATAAATATATTCATTTAATAACTCAAATAAACAAATAATAAATAATATAAAGCACAGATTCAGGCGAGACGCCGCTTGGCGATTTTGTAAACACTCGATTGCTGTATGCAAATGACCTAGGACAACTGTTTGTCAATCATTCTACGTCAGAGGCGCAGCGCTATTTTTAGTTTTCAAAAATCGATATTGCCGGCTGGCTGTGTATCGCTCCGCCATGAATCATGTTTGGTGCTTATTCATAAATAAATTGGTAAATACATAAATAAATATAAGAAAATAAGAATATTACTACTTACAGCTTTGAAGAATACATGATTTCATTAAATAAACATTTCATAAGCACAATTAAACAATCTATTTCGTCACGATAGGCACATTTCTAGCTCGCAAATTGCTCTCGTCTGCACAGATTACCGTCACTGACAAAAATTAGATCCTAGTCTAGAGCCGTGGCTGAGTGGATTTGCTTGGCTCTTTCGTCCAAGCACCACTTCTGACACCACAATTATCCTTGCCTGTCAACAACTCATCTGACAGGCATCATCGGATACTTCTCCCACACCAATACAAGAAAACTTGCAAGTCGTGTGCGAGGAAAATAACGGGTACATTTTATTGCCGTTGGCTCGCTACACGCAGGTAACAGTCGCTAGTAAACACACAACATAAAGTCACAATATTCTCTATCACTAGTTTTCCTAAACCCTATAGCTAATCTCTATCTACTAGGCTATATGAAAACACATATCTATTCTATACGATGTGAACACTACAAAGTCAGTCCCCCGTCTGACGTTTTCTCCTTCCGTGGTCACACACCACGCGGATCGACCTTGACCTTGGTGCGTGTTGCCTCACATGGCACGCTGATCGCAGACGTGGTATGTTGAGTGGATACTCAACTTCTCCGTGGCTACCACGAGGCGTGATGCTATCGTGATTAGAGTGCTAACTCTCTGAACAACACCTGCGTGTCTCATGAGGGAATGGATAACCATCTCCCATTACCTCATCTCCCCTGCCCTTACCTCGGGCACCGTATCACCTCCTGGCCTCTTCAAGACTGACTGCTCTTCCTGGCGGAGGGGATGCGGTTGAGTCTTTGACACATTAATGTGACAATGGCACTTTAAAGATAAAAATACAGGAAATGAATGTGACAATGGCAGTTTAAAGATAAAAATACAGGAAATTAATGTGACAATGGCAGTTTAAAGATAAAAATACAGGAAATGAATGTGACAATGGCAGTTTAAAGATAAAAATACAGGAAATGAATGTGACAATGGCAGTCTAAAGATAAAAATACAGGAAATTAATGTGACAATGGCAGTCTAAAGATAAAAATACAGGAAATTAATGTAACAATGGCAGTCTAAAGATAAAAATACAGGAAAATAATGTGACAATGGCAGTCTAAAGATAAAAATGCAGGAAATGAATGTGACAATGGCAGTCTAAAGATAAAAATGCAGGAAATTAATGTGACAATGACAGTCTAAGGATAAAATTACAGGAAATGAATGTGACAATGGCAGTCTAAAGATAAAAATACAGGAAACGAATGTAACAATGGCAGTCTAAGGATGAAGATACAGGAAATGAATGTGACAATGGCAGTCTAAGGATGAAGATACAGGAAATCAATGTGACAATGGCAGTCTAAGGATGAAGATACAGGCTTATAAATCTGAAGATGGCAGTTTGATGATTAACATTTACGGTGTAAATGTGAAGAATAAAGTTTAATCATGAAAACATGGGGTGGGGAAAGTGAAGATGGCAGTGTGTGATGACCTAGTATGTACAAGAAAATACTTGTAAAGTTACCTCTTGAGAAACTCTAGTTGTGTCAAGCCAGATGCTTCACGAACATCAATATTACAGGCCCCAGGATATGCTAGTATGTTCTCCTTGGATGTTGTCCTAGTTATTGAAAACAATTCAATGGCAGCATGATACAACAATGTACTGGAACCATAAGCAAATATTAAAGTTAAAAGTAATCCAATAACAACTAATATAGCTGTCTGAAGTGACAGACCTTCACACTTATTTCTTCTTCGGCCTTTAACCTCTACTGGAACACAGTTCCTCAACAAGCTAATGACAAGACATCCTATCTTGCATTATATCCTGCAGCTCGCTCAATGTCCTCCCCATATTATTCATCTGTCTCTAGTTCTATCACATAATCCCAAAATGCCAATCTTATATTTCATTTTTCTATCCCCTATGCTGTCTTTCCCAATTCAAACACAGTTCTAACATTCAGGTGCCAATCCTGGAGAGTTTCCTAAGCGACAGAAAGCAAGTTTGGGATCCAGACTCCTTGAGGCTATCTCTACATAGATCATACCTGTTCTAGATGAGCCTCCTTTCCTCTTGGTTGGTTGTTATTCTTGTCCCCTTATCTTTAGACTTGTTCATGATTGGCTGGATTAATCTGTAGACTTGTTCATGATTGGTTGGATTTATCTGTAGACTTGTTCATGATTGGTTGGATTTATCTGTAGACTTATTCATGATTGGTTGGATTTATCTGTAGACTTATTCATGATTGGTTGGATTAATCTGTAGTCTTGTTCATGATTGGTTGGATTTATCTGTAGACTTATTCATGATTGGTTGGATTAATCTGTAGACTTATTCATGATTGGTTGGATTAATCTGTAGACTTATTCATGAATGGTTGGATTAATCTTTAGACTTGTTCATGATTGGTTGGATTTATCTGTAGACTTGTTCATGAATGGTTGGATTTATCTGTAGAATTGTTCATGAATGGTTGGATTTATCTGTAGACTTGTTCATGATTGGTTGGATTAATCTGTAGACTTGTTCATGATTGGTTGGATTTATCTGTAGACTTGTTCATGAATGGTTGGATTTATCTGTAGACTTGTTCATGATTGGTTGGATTTATCTGTAGACTTGTTCATGAATGGTTGGACTTTGCAGCTAAAGTTGTCTACGTGATGGGTTAGCCAGCCCCAAACCAATCCTTCTTAGTTACCTCTTATGACATGCATAGTTGGCTAGTGTTACTATTCTCTGCTTCACTCACTTACAGTAAGGCTAGTGTTACTATTCTCTGCTTCACTCACTTACAGTAAGGCTAGTGTACCTAGTCTCTGCTTCACTCACTTACAGTAAGGCTAGTGTTACTAGTCTCTGCTTCACTCACTTACAGTAAGGCTAGTGTTACTAGTCTCTGCTTCACTCACTTACAGTAAGGCTAGTGTTACTAGTCTCTGCTTCACTCACTTACAGTAAGGCTAGTGTTACTAGTCTCTGCTTCACTCACTTACAGTAAGGCTAGTGTTACTAGTCTCTGCTTCACTCACTTACAGTAAGGCTAGTGTTACTAGTCTCTTCTTCACACACTTACAGTAAGGCTAGTGTTACTATTCTTTGCTTTACTCACGGTGAGGCTAGTGTTACTATTCTTTGCTTCACTCACCATGAAGCTAGTGTTACTATTCTTTGCTTCACTCACAGTGAGGCTGATGTTACTATACTTTGCTTCACTCAGTACAGTGAGGCTAGTGTTACTATTCTTTGCTTCACTCACTTACAGTGGGGCTAGTGCTACTATTCTTTGCTTTACTCACTTACAGTGGGGCTAGTGCTACTATTCTTTGCTTTACTCACTTACAGTGGGGCTAGTGTTACTAGTCTTTGCTTTACTCACCATGAGGCTAGTGTTACTATTCTTTGATTTATTGGTTGTTTCGGGATTTGAAATTTAAATATTGAGCACAATCCACCACTGGCAACGCTGACCGTATTCTGGTATGAACCTAAGGCCTATCCACATATGAACGTGGTATCTGGTATGAACCTAAGGCCTATTACTATTCTTTGCTTCACTCACCATGAGGCTAATGTTACTATTCTTTGCTTTACTCACTTACAGTGGGGCTAGTGTTACTAGTCTTTGCATTACTCACCATGAGGCTAGTGTTACTATTCTTTGCTTTACTCACTTACAGTGGGGCTAGTGTTACTAGTCTTTGCTTTACTCACCATGAGGCTAGTGTTACTATTCTTTGCTGCACTCACCATGAGGCTAGTGTTACTATTCTTTGCTTTACTCACTTACAGTGGGACTAGTGTTACTATTCTTTGCTTTACTCACTTACAGTGGGGCTAGTGTTACTAGTCTTTGCTTGCCTCACTTACTGTGAGGCTGGTATTACTATATTTTTCTTCACTCACTTATAGTGAAGCTGGTGTTACTATATTTTTCTTCACTCACTTATAGTGGGGCTAGCGTTACTTACTAACACTACTAACAGTAACACTTACTATTCTTTGCTTCATTCACTTAACAGTTAACAAGTGAGGCTTGTGTTACTACTACTAACTACTAGTACTATTCTTTGCTTAACTCACTTACCGTGAGGCTGGTATTACTATACTTTGCTTCACTAACTTACAGTATACTTACTTACCCAATTTTTAAAAATTAATTATAACTATATATGCTACAGATAGTCAGCAGAGAGATAGTAATAACTAATAGTATTTTACTATTTTATTATTATTGTTTTAAATCGAATCCTGGATTCGTTTCGTTATGAATGAGAATTATGAACTGCGCGTCTCAGTATCCCCTAAGCCACAGCCTGTTCAACATATAATATATGGCTACATTGATATTGATAATTAGTTACCATCCTCCAGTACCGAGGTCGCCAGCAAGAGCTTCAAGAATTATATCTGGTATAACAAACAAGAACAACCAGCCAACGATACAACCGGTGACGTTCATGTTTCGTTCCGTAACACTAAACAATCAATTCACATTTTGTACATCACATCATCATCATCAAGTGCCTTGCTGACAGGCGTGTGCGATCATGCTGCTCCACGATGTATCAATTCGTGTCATAACGCCTGTTCGTCTCAGGACAAAAGACTGGCAATGATTTTTTCTTGTTTTCCTCTACCCTTCCCCCCCCCCCCACAAATACCTCCTGTTGTGGCAAAATTTCCGTTTTGTTTGTCTCATAATGCGGCACAAAAACTACGCCTCTTACTGATAAAAAGTCGACAGGGTCGACTTCATTGCACCGGGTTTTATCCCATATAGCTCAGTTTCTTTCCGCAGTGCGGAAAGCGTCGCAAACAGCACGAACTCTGTAGCTCCATCTACAACCCTCAGGAGTCTCCGAAACAATGCACTCGTGAACAGAAGGACGCTGCCCGGAATCGAACCCACAACTTTCGGAGCCCGACGTCAGACGGCTTGACCACTACCCCATAGAGACCCCCCAAATCTTACTGTTGTTTGTGATAAGTTGTCTTTGATCCTTGCCGCTTTCAATTATTTAGATTACTCGATTTGGCTGCCTTAGGAACCTTCAGCATTCTTCTTGTTAACCACATCTCTGAGAGCTTGAGTGATTTAAAAAAAAGATTATTACCTGTCCCTGATTCACCGTGATATGCTAAATGTAAAACTCGTTTCTACGTGACATACAAAGAAAAAACCATTAAAAAAAAAAAAAGTCTTCATCAACGCGAAGCAAGTGCATGCATGCCAGGACTGTACCTTGTTTTGACCTGCTCAAATAACCATTTCTTCACTGCATTAGTCACACCATGGTCATTATCAAACCTCATCCCATAGAGTGCACCGAAAAGATCAAAATTAGAACGAGCCAGATCAGGATAATCAGGCCTATAAGGTGGATAAATAAAATATTTGCATATTCTTTACAGGACATTGCTGTCAACATCAGCATCTTTCAAATGATTGTTGATTTATTGACAAGATTACGCTCAGTAGTTTGCCATTGCTTTCTGAGCGGCCGGCTGACATATCCCGTAAGTTACCGACGCGATTCGAACCACTGCTGATTCTCACCGTCGTCACGTTACTTACGAGAGTATACGAGATTACGGAGAAAAGTCGCTAACCTCTAGGCCAGGGAGCCGGCATAAGGTGTATAATGGAGTAAAAATATTGCGGTACATGAAGAATTAAGGCCGCCTGGCTGGTGTAGTAGCCGCGAACTGTGCAGGTTAGGGATTTCTTTTTTCCTCTGACAGAAAAACATCCACACCTTACCGAGGATTCGAACCCTGGTCTCCCGATGGAGAATCCGGCAATCTAACCATTCGACCAGCCGCTCCTCCGATGTTGGAGTACAGTGCTCTATGCCCTATTTGGCAATTCCCCCCCCCCCCCGGTTTTCTGACTTGCGTGAGGGCGCACATTGTCGTGTTGGAGCAACAGTTTACTGGATTCTTGTCATGCCGAACTTTGCTGATTGAATTTTGTAAGTGTTTTTGTGTGAGCTTCAGAATTGATTGTCTCATTTCTTGGAATCACTTCCACAAGAATCACATCATCAGTGTCCCATAGTGTCCCATAATCTTTCCTGTTTATGGAGTTGTCTTGAATGTATTTCTTTTTGGCGAGTGTAGATGTTGCCAATTCATTGACCGTATTTTCGTCTCTGGCTCATGATGCCCCCAGAATTCGTCACATGTAATGATCATTGACAAACAGTTATCTTCCTCGGCCTCAAAACGCTCATAAATTTCCTAACAAATTATTTTCCTTTGAAATCTATGTTCCTTCGTGAGACTCGCGCAACCCATCTCGTACAAACTTTTGAATATGCAAGTTCTGAACATTTTAATCGCATTTCCCTTGGAGACTGACTGATGCAAGGCAAACTGTTGACATGTACCGCGCCTGACATCACGAATAATGGCAGCAGCATGGTTCAACATGGCTGGGATGGTAGCAGCAGCAAAATGTCGAGAGCGTGGAAGATCATGCAGCTCCATCTTTTTACTTTCTGAAGCTGAAATTCTCAGCCAACCACTGACGGTGCTCCTATCAGCTGCACAACTTCTTTACACAACACACACATTTTTGTGAATGTTTACCACAGTTTCTTTTTCCGCAACAAGTAATTATATTACAATTCGCTGTTTGTTACACGGGTTGCTCTCAGAAGATACCATTTAACGGACGATTGTAGCTGCTCTAACTGTCCACAGGTGGTAAAATTGCATACAAACAACGGAGAATAAATACGTCTGTATCCTTGGTACATTCTCCCCATTCATATCGCAATAAGGAAATGTGTATTCTTTTTATGTTCTCCTTATTTATACTGCAATGAACAATGTAAGAAAAACTAGTATTATAGTATACAGCAGATAAGATTTACAACACAGTCAGTCCAGTCACAAAAGGGTAAGGCTGACCTTACACGTGTTAGTTTCATATTATTTATTGTATTCTCAAAGCCTTATCACATTTGACCCAGTTATATTTATATACACAATGCGAAGTTGATTTATTGTTGTTGTTCTTCTTTAGATGCATTTAATAATTGTGTGCAGTATCATCATCATCATGTTCCATGCCGATAAGCATGTTTCGCCATCTCACACGATCACCAGAGTCGCGGATCAGCTTTGTGTTCTTGTCTCGACCATGCCATGTGGCCAAGCTATCCAGATATTTACTTCTCTGGCTTCCCCCTGTTCTTTTCCCATCAATCTTGCCAGTTGTCACCAAGTTCTCTTTATTTCTTCTCATAACGCGCCATACAGTTTTGACCGCCTATGTTTAATTTCTCTTATATGTTTACTGTTTTCATTTGCTTTTTGTAGGACTTGCTCGTTGTTTTTGTGCGTGTCTGTCAATGGTATACTTTTAATTTCACATCCACAGATAATCATGTTGTCAACACGCCAACACCAACTGTTAATCTGTGTTCAGAGACAGTGGAAAGAACGCAGGCAATGAATTACCTGGGGATGCGTTTTGATCGAAGCCTTGCTTATAATGAGCACGTAGACCAGGTTTCATCTTTGTGCCAGGGCATGCGGGTGTACAAGGGAATAAGCAGGTTTACAGGCTTGCAGGTAGGGTTACTGTGGAAGGCGGACGAGCCATGGACCAGGCAGACATTCTGAATGCTCTACGAGATGTAAGTCGTTTACGAGAAACAACAAGCGATGACTGCGAATCTACAACCATGGTCAGACTGCGAGAACAGCAAGTTAAAAAAAGGCGTGGCCAAACAAGAACACTACACAGGAAGCCAAAGAAGAGTAATAAACCAGCACAGAACTGGTGTCGTTAGCCTCTACACGCTGCGGAATTTACTGAGGACGGGATCCGAGCAGTTATGGACTGAATGGTTCGATGTGCCGTGATGATGATCTGTCGACTAACTAACTAACTTACTATCCATAGAAAAGTATGGAGCGCACATTAATCTATTGTGTATGTTCCAACTTCTATATAGGAATTATCCTATTGTTATTTCTTGCTAAATTCAATTGTTGAGTACCCGTTCCCACGCCAGGAGACGTATTTGGTATATAACGCCAGGCTAATATTTGTATGGACCAATCAGCATTGAAAGATTATGTGGTCAATATAACACAGGCTGCCTTTACTTCCTAGAACATTGTGGTACTCATTTCAGCCTACACCTACTCGGGAGCCTAGATTTCAGCCTACACCTACCTGGGAGCCTAGATTTCAGCCTACACCTCCCGGAAAGGTTAACCCGGTCAACAAATGCCCGCAGAAGTCGGATGTGTCGGCCTAACGGCGCAAGAACGCAGCTCTGCTGTAAACAGGCACAACGAAATCACATCCGGGGAAAAAAAACTCCGGATGAACGCAGAAGAAGAAGAAGAAGAAGAAGAAGAAGAAGAAGAAGAAGAAGAAGAAGAAGCCTACACCTACTGGGGAGCCTAGATTTCAGTCTACACCTACCCGGAGCCTAGATTTCAGCCTACACCTACCTACACCTATCCGGGAGCCTAGAATTCAGCCTACATCTACCTGGGAGCCTAGATTTCAGCCTACACCTACATGGGAGCCTAGATTTCAGCCTATACCTACCTGGGAACCTAGATTCAAGCCTACACCTACCTGGGAGCCTAGATTCAAGCCTACACCTACCTGGGAGCCTAGATTCTAGCCTACACCTACCCGGGAGCCTAGATCTCAGCCTACACCTACCTGAGAGCCTAGCTTTCAGCCTACACCTACCCGGGAGCCTAGAATTCAGCCTACACCTACCCGGAAGCCTAAAATTCAGCCTACACCTATCTGGGAGCCTAGGTTCTATCCTGCACCTACCTGGGAGCCTAGATTCTATCCTACACCTATCCGGTAGCCTAGATTTCAGCCTGCACCTACCCGGGAGCCTAGATTTCAGCCTACACCTACCCGGGAGCCTAGATTTCAGCCTATACGTACCCGGGAGCCTAGATTTCAGCCTACACCTACCCGGGAGCCTAGATTTCAGCCTACACCTACCCGGGAGCCTAGATTTCAGCCTACACCCACCCGGGAGCCTAGATTTCACCCTATACCTACCCAGGAGCCTAGATTACAAACAATTCTCGCCTCGATGGGGATTCGACCATACGGCCGCCGGGCAGGTAGGTGTGTATGTGGGGGAATTACGTAAGTAGTAGTAATGCTATTTTTAGCTTGATTTGATCTCTTGCAAAGCAAACAAGACAACGTTAAGCCAACCCTGCCCTAATTTCTTATAATCCACGCCTAGTGGCGTTGGTGACCATGTCTGTCCACATCCTTCTGTCTCTCATGCTTCTAATCATTTCTGGTACCGGCATTCCTCCATGCCATGATGTCATACTGTCCAATATCTACTCCCTTGGTCTACTCCATACCCCTCTTCCCCTTCAGCCTTCATGTAGTGCCGACATACTCTAGCACATGCACAAATAATGCCTGCTATCGTCTTCTTGTTCGAATTGCCAATTTATATTTGTGAATTAACTTCTTTCAGAATGTCTTCTTTACTCTTCCTATCGTCCACAGTGATCTCATCATTCTTCCATAATACCACATCTCCGCAGCTTCCACCTCATTCATGACTTGTCTGCTAGTTATCAATGATTCGATGCTGTACATCAGGATTGGTCCAATATAGATTTTAAGAAATCTTGTCTTCGCCACTATTGACCAAAATTACGAGAATTCCACCAACTTATGATAATCATTATTATATGCCATGCCGATAAACGTGGGCTGTCATGTTTTGCCATCTCACATGATTGTGGATCAGCTCTGTGTTTTTGTAGTTTATTCCGCGATAGCTCGGAAGGAAACCCCGGTTGGCGATAATTTCCTGCCTTCTTCCTGCGAGAGCGCACTTTCCGGTCCTGCTTTCTGTGAACGATACTGAGCGCACTTTCCTGTCCTGCTTTCTGCGAACGATACTGAGCGCGCGGTACTTTAAAAAAAAATGGCGTTAGAAAAAGGAGCCTCATTTGAAAGTTACCAGGAGTTTCAGGTTATTCTTAAGAAGCACGAAGACGAGTGTGGTGTGCTGTACATCAAGTCGAGCGCAAAGAAGGTAAGATTCCGCTACATTTATATATGGCTTTATGTATTTCTGATACAAAACCAATGCAATTTTTAAATGTTCGATTATATAATTCACCTTTAATTCCTTTAATCAAATTAGATATATTTATAGATTATATAACTGTCATATGGCAATAACTACGATCCATGGCGGTGGCGAGTGTGGCTGGTAAGGCCAATTCTTGCTGCAAATGTTTGCAAATGGTCTACTATCTCCAATTCGGCGTCGTCAATAAAGATTGATGGTACACCATGTGCACCTTGTGACATAATCTGTGTCTTCTTTTTGTTAATTGTTAAACCAAATTCAGAACAAGCATAACAAGAACTGTAATAAAACCGAGAAAACTTTTTACCAAAACCCAAAACTAATAGTAATTAAATTTTTTTCTATATTCTCTACTGTAGCCTCCTGAACTCGAATAAAACCGAGAAAACTAATAGTAATTTAACTTTTAAAAATCAAATTAGATATATTCACTCATGTAGCCTCCTGAACTGGAATAAAACCGAGAAAACTAATAGTACCCAAAACTAATAGTAATTAAATTTTTTTCTATATTCTCTACTGTAGCCTCCTGAACTGGAATAAAACCGAGAAAACTAATAGTAATTTAATTTTTAAAAATCAAATTAGATATATTCACTCATGTAGCCTCCTGAACTGGAATAAAACCGAGAAAACTAATAGTAATTTAATTTTTAAAAATCAAATTAGATATATTCACTCATGTAGCCTCCTGAACTGGAATAAAACCGAGAAAACTAATAGTAATTTAATTTTTAAAAATCAAATTAGATATATTCACTCATGTAGCCTCCTGAACTGGAATAAAACCGAGAAAACTAATAGTAATTTAATTTTTTTCATCAATTTCATGCTTTTAGCCATGACACAGTATGAATGGGTGGACAAAAAAGTGCAATAAAAAGTAAAAGTTATAAATCAATTGTTTGTTGTGAATAATACAATAGTGTTTATTTTCTTTCAGTTGAGGAATGAATTACCAGATTCGGAAAGGCTCCAATATGAATACATCTTGTTTGCTTGCAAACAAGGGCACCGTAAAGATCAGAGCACTAGCCAAGGAATCAGACCAAACCAAAGGTAAGCTTTATATATTGTTCCCTCTATAAATTCTACTTACTGAGCGCCATTTTATTGAAGGTACAAACCAGACTAAAGTGTGGAAGGCTGCAGGTAAAAGAACGTCTATGCCTGACACCATGTCTCAACCTGTGTCTTCCATGTCAGGCGGCGATCAAAGGTGACTCCTAGATAGTTTTAATTTGCTTCATGGCGCAATATGCTACCGTCGTCATTGGGTCATTAGAACACACAAGCCTCTCTACCTCGTCACGGTGAACACAAGGCAGAGGGGATATTCTGAAATTTCTATACATTGCTTGTCATACCATAAATTCTTGCTGCAAATGTTTGCCCACAGTAGATGCATGTGAAAACATGGTCCTGTCCATAATTTTGCACCATCTTACCTCTCCATAGTACAACGCCTGGGCTAAAATAAAGAAATGCCCATGCAGCATGATCCCTCTCTCGGCCTGCCTAGTTCACTCCAGAGGAAAGTTAACACCTAAACATCTGGAATAAGACAAGCTGCAGAAGCTGCCGGATCAGCAAAGCAATGCTCTAACTGTCCGCCTGTCGGAGTTTCAATCCTAGACCAGCTGCCAACCAAGGCTTAGGGCCTGGTCTGCCCTGCCATGACTATTTTGTTTTTGGGTTGCATTTCATCTCAATCGGATGGACCGTTTTTGCGAACGCATAAAGAACGGACGGAAATACATACATCGTGTTTTATATATAAAGATGATTATTATTTATAAGATTTATATGATTGATGAAAGACATCCACAAATTATTTCAGAACATTAAAGACCGGATGCCCTGCTTTTATACGTCTGGTGGAGGATCGGGCTACATGTAAACTGAAAGTCTCCAGATGCCACTTGGTACATGAGAACCACCCTACTGGAAAAGAGGTATTTTTTTTTTAATTCTCTGGTATTTTTTCTTATGTGATACCCCACAAATCAAGAGTGGGTGTTCAGCAAGATTGTGTACTATCCCCCACCCTCTTTGGAATATACTTGTCACTTTTACTGAAATATACGTTTAAGCAGCTTTCATATGTGGTGTCTACGAAAAAATACTTGGTACAGTGTAGTCTGGACATCCAGTCTGTTGGAAATGACCATGTGCTCACATGCAGCCAATGTGGATGAACATTTACAGCTCAAATAGGCCTTATCAGCCACATTCGCTACCGCCAGGGGTTGTAATTATGGTTTTCTGAAACACAATTTAACAATCTATCTTCTGTCAAAATGGCATGGTGACAATGTTGCCCCACAATCTATGGGGTATTGTATTGTACACCTTATTGTAAGGAAAAATTAAAATTGCTAAAAAAAAGTTTTTTTGTCACTGTTTACATTAACGGGGAGACCAAAATGCTTGTTTATTTCCTATAATTATTTCGTAATTATATAAAATAATTTTAAAGTATGTTTTTTTTTGTGTTTCAGTTTTCGCAACTCTATCCAGAAAATCGAAAACCAAAAATGTCAAGTGAGCTAACAACGCTACTTTCTTTAAAGTCTGTGCCTGTTCGTGACATACAAAACATCGTGAGGCAGAATGATGGGCAAATACTACTCCGACATGATGTGTGGAATTTAAAATACAAGCTGTGTGACAAGGGAAGCCCGGAGGACTCTGCGTCTTCTGATAGTGCTGGTACTTCTGTCCTACCCACTTTGTCTGAACCATCTTCCTCTGCGTCTTCTGATAGTGTTGGTGCTGATTTCTCAATTCCGGCTTCTTCCTCTGCTGTATCATCCTGTGGATTTTCTAACGTTAAATTGTCCCTGGTAAAAACAAAAGGTCGACCGAGACAGGTACAAGCTTTTACCAGGAGGTACAAAAAAAGAAAAACGTGTCCACAGGATTTTCATTCCAGATCATATGAGGTGAAGAAGCAGATGCTTCTATCTGGCTGTCTGCTCGATTCGTCTGTCCTTCCACCTTACTCTGTTTCTAATCTAAAGTCAGCAGAGAACATACTATCCATCTTTACTAATGAAAGCATTTCTTTGTCATCAATTGAAAGTCTCTTTGTTCAAGAGGCATGGGTAACCTTGCAGGCCAGAATTGAAGAAAAAAAAACAAATGTACTTTTCAACTGCAATTCTTGCGCAGTTAGGGACGATGGGGGGGTAAAGATGATTGAGTGTGACGGCTGTTTTGAGTGGTATCACTTCGATTGTGTTGGTGTGCGTACTGCTTCTAAACCTAAGAAATGGTTTTGTACTGATTGCTGGGGGTAGATAATAATTTTATATATGATACCCTTTAATGTTAGTAAAATATGTAAAAGTTTTTAAAATGTATAATGTTATATTTTGTGGTATATTTGTTTTGTCAGATTCATCTCATCTCATCTCATCATGTTCCTCTTGTACCTTGCGGTGTCGAGGTGAAGTATAAACTTCGTGAGAGTGCCCGGTTATGGGCTTCGTATATCGACATTCCCATGGATTCTGTTATTCCCTCAGTCCAACGTTTACGTGGTCGGCCTCTTCCTCTGTTTCCATCTGGTCTGTACATCATTGCTTGTTGTGGCATGCTGTTGACTGGTAGCCTACTTGCATGGCCAAACCATTTGACTTGCTGCTTTCTAATAAAATCTAGAGCAGCTTTAACCCCTACTTTAGTCCTGATTTCTTCATTTCTGATCTTATCTCTTCTTGATACGTTGAGTATTCTTCTCAGAAACCTCATTTCTGTTGTTGTGATTTTTCTTTTCTCTTTTTCTGTCATTGTCCAGGTTTGGCATTGGTAGCACAGAGTTGGTAGGAAGATTGTGTTGTAAAGTGCTTTCTTAGTAGTTATTGATACATGTTTGTTCTTTAGTATTGGTGCCATTTGTCCAATGAGTTGATTTGCCTTATTGCACCTATTTTCGATCTCGTCTTCTGATCTGCCATTTGATGATATTATACTTCCTAGGTACTTGAAGCTCTTTACTTGTTTCAAGGGATGTTCGTTTAGGTGAATTGTTGCTGTTTGTTCTTCTTTAGTTATAGTCATTACCTCTGTTTTGCTTGCGCTAATTTTCATGTTATGTTCCCTACACATTTCGTTTAGACTATTCATGTGGTCTTGTAATTCAGCTTCTGATTTTGCTATTAGTGCTTGGTCGTCCGCAAACAGGAGTTCTCTAATGGTTAGATTTGCAGATGGTTCTTCTTCTGTGTTCTCGTCATGCGGTATTCTTGCTGTCTCTGCTTGGCTGGTTTCTTTACATATGTTGTCTATATATGTTATGAACAAGAGAGGGGACAGGACACAACCTTGTCGTACTCCAGATCTTATGATGAAGGGTTCTGAGTGTTCTCCAGTTGCTCTCACTATGCATTCACTGTTGTTGTATAAACTTCTGCATAGGTTTGTTAGATGTGTACTCACTCCATATTGTTTAAGGATTTCCCACAGCTTGTTTCTATCTACCCTATCAAATGCCTTTTCTTGGTCGACAAAGGCTAAGTAGAGTGTTTCATTGAATTCAATTGATTTTTCTATAAGTTGTCTAAGAGCAAAAATGGCGTCTGTGCATCCTTTGTTTTTCCTAAATCCAAGCTGCGTTTCGCTTAGCTGGGGTTCTAAAGTAGTTCGTAATCTTTTTTCAAGAATTTTGCAAAATATTTTCCCAGTATGACTCAACAGTGAAATGCCTCTGTATTGTGTGCAATCTCTTTTGCTGCCTTTGTTTTTCCAAATTGGGATAATTATGGCGTTTCCCCAGTCTCGTGGTGTCTGTTGTTCTACCCAAACATGGTTGAATAGTCTATGTAGCCAAGCTGTTCCTACTTCCCTTGCTGCTTTAATTAGTTCATTTGGTATTTCATCCTGTCCTGGTGATTTGTTTAATGGGGCTAATCTGGTGGCTTCTATAATTTCTTCTTTTAGTATGTCTGGTTCTAGTTCCTCGGTGACATCTGTGTAGGTCTCTTGAATTCCTGTGACATCTGATGGGATGTTGAGAAGTTGTTCAGATTATGTTTATATATATATATAACTATAAATATAGCAGCTAATTGTCATAGTTTGTTAGTGTACAAAGAACAGCAAAGAGGTGCAGCTGCTTCATAAGAGATGTTGAATGAAAGAATGTATGAGAGGAAATGGAGAAGAAGGCAGATTGATAGATATATCGATCGATAGATCCCCGCCAGGGGCTGGGCGAAGCCGGGCTGTGTCAGCTAGTTAAATCATAAAACTGAGGTCGTGTCATTTACTGGGTGATGCAGCTGATAAGCAAGCTGAAGGCAAATATTACCTGGAAGAAGTTCCACGAAACAGAATAGGTAACACTCGCATACCCAGTTTCAGACTTAACCTACCCCAAGGGAAGATGGATAGTCACTACAAATGGAACTGGTCTATCAGTGATGTAAATAACTGAAAGGTCAAAGCATCAAGGTCATAGATAGTTATAATGTAATATGTATATGTCCTTTGTTGTAAAGTGGATTGTTATTTTATGACATGTACATGTATAACCAATATCATCATTTATGTATAATAAATTTTGAAAATAAGGGTATTTTCTTTTTGAGAGTTTTCTTGTTGTAGTAAAATTGTTTTAATTAACAACGCTTGATTAATTATTTTGTTGGTAGCGGAGAGGTATCTCCTGTGTGTGTTGTCCTGTGATATTTCAAAATGCCAATCTGAATGCAGCTCCACAATCATTGCACTTAAAAAATATCTCACCGGTGTTCACACCCATTGTTGCTTCTTCATTAATGTCCACAGTCATTGCTGCTTCTATATTATTGTTGACAACCATTGCTGATTCTATGTTACTGCTTATAGACATTGCTGATTCTATGATAATGTTAACAACCATTTTGCAACAATCTGCCTTGTCCAACATTGTGCTGGATCCCTGACTGTGGTCCTCCCACAATTAATCTGACAGCTCTTATTTGAATGTCTGTTCTTGTGTGTATGGATGTGAAACTTGGACTATGAGCAGTAAAGCTGAAAAACATCTGATGGCTGCAGAAATGTGGTTTCTGAGGAAAATGCAAAGAATACCATGGACAGACAGAAAAACCAATGACCAAGTACTACAAGAGACAAATGAACATCAGTCATTAGACGTAGACAGTCAAAATTTTTTGGAGATGTTATGAGAAGAAATGGATTGGAGAACTTGGTGACAACTGGCAAGATTGAAGGGAACAGACCAAGAGGAAAATACCTGGATGGCATGGACGAGGCAGGAACACTGAGCTGATCCATGACATTGGTGATCGAATGAAATGGCGAGTCATGACCGCCCCACGCTTTCCGGCATGGCACATGATTGAGTGATTGTGTGTTGGGTTTGATATGTGTTGTGTTTAAAGTTAGTGTTAGTTAGTTAGTCTGTCCTCTTGAGCCCAAGGCGGCCGTCGTGTGTGTAAAGAATGAATGTCGTAGTAGTTCCTTGTTCTTCTTTACCACTTTAGTGTCGTCCCTGGAGTGAGGAGAATACCACACGGTGAAGTTACTCTGTTTCCTAATGTTTTTTTTTTGAACGGATAATCTTCCAATTAACTGAAATGTCACTTGGGGAAAGTTTTAATGTTCATAAGTCTCTGATTATAACATGTCCCCTCTTTTAGAACACAACCTTTTAATGTTTGTTAGGTAGATGTGTATATAGATATATATATATATATATATATGTCCTTAGTATGCGAGTTATTAATCTTCGGTGATGAAGCTTATCACTCATTAAACACAACACTTCTGTTCATACAATTCTACTCAGCAGAAGCCAGGTTTCTGCGGAACAACTAGGTTCTGAGCCCCGTGTAAAACCTCTCAGCAACCTCTGTCTTCTTTCCATGAGTCATCATTGTATAAAATTTGGAACTGCTTCTTCGTAATAAATCATCTCACACTGACGTGGAACACTCAAGGGGAACTGGAAATGGAACCTGTAGAGTAGATAACATCATGGTGAGGGCAACTCAGTCCTGACCGTAATTAGGTGATTGTAGGCCAATAACAGCACTCAGATCTATAACAGAGATCCGATCTCTGTCATACGCGCATCACAATGGTCTTATACATGGCAACACCAGGAAAGAATAAAGGAACGGGTAGAAACCCAGCAGATGCCCTACTGGAAGATCCTACCATTACACATACCTCTTCTCCCTCTCAACCATCCTTAATCAAGAGCGAAGAGTAATCATAACTGAATGCTTCGCGGTCTCCTATAGCCCTGACTGTTAGTTAGTAACTGAGCGTTGAGCGTCGGCCAGATCACCTCGTCACTCCTCGCTGTTTCATTCTTGCCAGACCATGGTAATCCATTTGCTCCTCCGAGGTGTACATGTGCTCCCACAAGGCCGCAACCACGTCTGCCTTGTCATGCATCAATACTCCACCAAGTTTTGCCGAGCCAGCCAATCTGTCCTCTGCAGATACTCTGAGGTATGCCTTCGCTTGCATCACCTTGTGCCTACCAGCAACAGTAGGCAGATGTAGTATGTAACGCATACACACTTTGGTCATTGGTTTTTCTGTCTGTCTATTTGGAGCATTCATGCACAAATAATCCCATATCCCAGAATGGCCCGCATAGCTTCATTCTGTATGCGCTGTAATTTCACAAGCTGACAAGAATATCATCTGCAAATGTTATAATCCTTCCAACCCCTGGTGCTTCTAGGTATGCAATCTTGCTCGTATACACATTAAATAGCACCGGTGAGATTGCAGATCCCTGTGGCAGTCCCGGGGTTAAAATATGTGACTCTCAGGTCCATGCGCCCAGACGGAGAGCAACCTGACGAGAATGCAGGACTACTGCTATCCAGTTCACCAACCAGGGATTGACCCCCTTCTCCATAAGTGCAGGTCATCAAAATATCATAGCGAACTCTACTTGTACGCATCCTCGAGATCAAGCGCTGCCGCCATCGTTTCCTGTCTACTCTGGAAGCCATCATAAACGTCAAAGTTACCAGAAAGTCACCAGAAAGACCTCCTTGACCCGGGTTTTCTCACATGGCTTGGTCTATTAGCCCTGACTGTACTGGGCTTAGGTACCAGTACAGAGCGGGGCAGGTGGTTGCTTCTATAATCCCCAAGGACACCGAGTGTCGCGTTTTCAATGAAAAATGGGGAGTAAAGTACTTCTTTGTGGAAACAAAGGACCAGAAAACCAGTTGTGTAATATGCAGCGAAAAGTATTGCCGTTTTGAAAAAGTGCAATCTTCGGCGACACTACGAAACAAAACATCTATAAGTTTTCTGGAAAGGTACGTTCTTCTTCTTCTTCTTCTTCTTCTTCTTCTTCTTCTTCTTCTTCTTCTTCTTCTTCTTCTTCTTCTTTCGTTCGTATGATGGAAGCAGCAAATGACTTGTGTCCTGAGTAAACCGATTTGTTTGGAACTATCAGCCTTTCGACAAGCTCAGTTGTGGGGAGAATAGAACAACTTGGAGAGAACACAGTGCTACAGATACGCCAGCAAACTAGGAACTTGTATTCTCTGGAGCTGGATGAGTCGACTGATCTCTCGAGTGCGCCACAACTTCTCATTCTCTGGCGCTGGATGAGTCGACTGATCTCTCGAGTGCGCCACAACTTCTCATTCTCTGGCGCTGGATGAGTCTACTGATCTCTCGAGTGCGCCACAACTTCTCATTCTCTGGCGCTGGATGAGTCTACTGATCTCTCGAGTGCGCCACAACTTCTCATTCTCTGGCGCTGGATGAGTCTACTGATCTCTCGAGTGCGCCACAACTTCTCATTCTCTGGCGCTGGATGAGTCTACTGATCTCTCGAGTGCGCCACAACTTCTCATTCTCTGGCGCTGGATGAGTCTACTGATCTCTCGAGTGCGCCACAACTTCTCATTCTCTGGCGCTGGATGAGTCGACTGATCTCTCGAGTGCGCCACAACTTCTCATTCTCTGGCGCTGGATGAGTCGACTGATCTCTCGAGTGCGCCACAACTTCTCATTCTCTGGCGCTGGATGAGTCTACTGATCTCTCGAGTGCGCCACAACTTCTCATTCTCTGGCGCTGGATGAGTCTACTGATCTCTCGAGTGCGCCACAACTTCTCATTCTCTGGCGCTGGATGAGTCGACTGATCTCTCGAGTGCGCCACAACTTCTCATTCTCTGGCGCTGGATGAGTCTACTGATCTCTCGAGTGCGCCACAACTTCTCATTCTCTGGCGCTGGATGAGTCGACTGATCTCTCGAGTGCGCCACAACTTCTCATTCTCTGGCGCTGGATGAGTCGACTGATCTCTCGAGTGCGCCACAACTTCTCATTCTCTGGTGCTGGATGAGTCTACTGATCTCTTGAGCGTGTCACAACTTCTCATTCTCTGGCGCTGGATGAGTCTACTGATCTCTCGAGTGTGTCACAACTTCTCATTCTCTGGCGCTGGATGAGTCGACTGATCTCTCGAGTGCGCCACAACTTCTCATTCTCTGGCGCTGGATGAGTCTACTGATCTCTCGAGTGCGCCACAACTTCTCATTCTCTGGCGCTGGATGAGTCTACTGATCTCTCGAGTGTGTCACAACTTCTCGTGTTCATTCGTTGCGTCAATTTGGACTTTCAGATAACGGAAGAGTTGGCATCCGTTTGCAGCTTGCATGGATCAATAACTAGAGGACAACTTGTTGAATTTTACCGCTACTTACCTGATGTTGAGTTTCCGAAACGGAAGAAATTTGCCGCTTGTATGTCACCAGTGTTTGGAACAACTTATGTCTGTGAGCAAACATTTCTAAAAATATGAAGTATATGAAGTCAACACATCCAACGAGATTGACTGATGAACATTTGAAAGCAATTCTCTTGATTGGATGCAGCAATTCCAACCCAAACATTGATGATATCTTGAAAGCCAAATATCAGCTGCCAAATCGCGCTCAGCTGTGTTTTGAACGCGGGTATACGGGATTATGAACCTTCGCCACGGAGGCCGGCGCAAGTATTGTACAGAATGAGTAAGCGGCCCGCGCTCGTCATTATCCAGCCCGCCGTGAAAAAAGTTTGGTGACCCCTGATTTAGACAGACAACATCTGTATCAAGCGAGGCCTCAGCAAGAGCAGTGCCCGGTATGTTCTCTCCCGACCTGTCCCATTCGCCAATTGAAGTTGCCACATAACAGATACCTGGTAAATGAAGAAAAAATGTGTTGGTATCAACCAGTACAGGTCTGATGATCGCGCTTTTGGCAGCAAGAGTGTTTCCTAGGATTTTTGTGTTTTGTGTTGGTCTTTATCTGGCTGCACAAGAACCTGCACACTTGTCTTTCTGTTCTTATCTGTCCTCTACTTTTGTTGTCTTGGGAAAGGCGCTTAGCCAACCGAACACGAGTTCTCACTCTCACTCTCTCTCTCTCTCTCTCTCTCTCTCTCTCTCTATATATATATATATATATATATATATATATATATATATATATATATATATATATCCCTCCCTCTCTCTCACTTGTCTATATCACTTTGTTATCTCTTTCAACACATCTTTCTCGTATCTCTGTCTCTCACACTATCTTCGTTATCTATCTCCCCCCTCTCTCTTTTCAACCTGCTTCACATATACCAGGTTTTCCTGCACTTTATTTGCGTAGCATTTCCTTGTTTATTTGTTAATTCATCAGGCCAGTAAGTCGGAAGCCTGGTGTTTGAATTGGCTAATCATGTCTTTCTGAAGCAACGCATATTACTGTCAGCTTGGACCGGAATTATGATGACATAAATATCAGGAAATAGTAGGTCGGTAATGTAAACAAAGATGGATGCCTGTAAACAGTAAGAGTACAGAAACGCAAGTTAAGAATTCTTGCATGGGGACACAATTATTTTTATTCGGGATACCAACCTGGAAAATTATTCTTGATATTAAAACAGCTTCATACGCCAGCTCGGTATAAACTACTCTGTCTATTCCGCGCCGGCTCGGAATAAACTACTCTGTCTATTCCGAGCTATCGCGGTATAAACTACCCTGTCTATTCCGAGATATCGCGGTATAAACTACTGTGTCTATTCCGAGATATCGCGGTATAAACTCTCCCTTATTAATTAGAAACAACTATCTGTCGGCTGCTCTTCAAGTCAATCTACCACTTGCACTAATGGCTTCACGCAACCCTGATTGAGAAAGGGGGGGGGGAGTAAACGGTCTCTCCACCTTGCCCACGGGTGTCCCGTAGGCTAGCGGTGGGAATGAAGCATGCACCCATTTACTCTTACTTCTCCTTTGATAAAGGGATACCCGTATACCCGTATATATCGCTACCCTTGCCTCAACAAGTACGAAACTAAAAGAACGTGCTATTCCAACAAGTGGCGATAACTGTAACAGGAAATGAACCCTGACAGCGGCAGACGATATGAGTAATTGCGGAAAGATGAACTCTTAGACTCGGGTTTTCCGATTGCTGTTGGTTGGAGCACAACACCATGAAAAAGTTGTTCGGCTCGAACCTGCAGAGCCCTCACATAGGGAAAACATTCCAGGTGAACCGATATAGTGTCGTCGTTGAGGATATTATAGCTGAAGGTGAGTTCATGTCTCCAAATTGTGGGCGGCACCCTGTTGAAAATCAAAAATTTAATTTGGTTGAATTTGAAGTCAAATTGATAAACTGGAAGTCAGTGATCGATTTCAAGTTATAGTAGCATATATAGACAGTATTTAGAAATTGGGTTTTTACTTATGAAACCAAGGCAGTTGGATACAGCTTGACAAGACGAACCCAACCTAACGGTATCTCAATGAAAATGAAATGCGGAGTTATTAATATTTTGGCACTCTTCCGAATTCCGGTCTCAAATAGTTCTGCAGTGAATAATTTTATATAACTAACCCTAACCCTAATCACTTATTCACTGCAGAACTATTTGGGACCGGAATTCTGAAGAGTGCCAATATTTTTGTGTCGTGATCCACAACCAGGAAGTGCAAAGGAATCTGAGTAAATGAGACGGTTCTGATCACAGCCCAATAAATTCTGCCTTCTATTACTGTGACTTGTTTATTTTTAAACAGACAAGTACCAAATATCAATGCGTCCGGGGTGGCGAGGCCTAACTTGACGTATTATCTATTTTTCGATAGGATGTGCCGTGACCTAATTAACAATTAAAAATGGCCGCCAATTGTTTATTATTCATTAAAAGTCTGTTGCATTGCTAACAAACCTGGCAAGATGTATACTTTATTGTGCGTTTTGGTAACAGGAAAGTAAAGGTCACATTCCTCTTTCGATAGAGGATCAACTTCATTGCACCGGGTTTTATCCCACATGGCTCGATCTATTTCCGCAGGGCAGGCTGCTGAAAGCATCGCACAAAGCACGAGTCTCCGAGAAAAATGCACTGAACTTTAAGAGTTTTCGATAGGATGTGCTGTGACCTAATTAACAGTTAAAAATAGCTGCCCATTTATATTAATTAAATGTCATGTGAAATGTTTGTCGTTAGTGAAAGAACAATTCATGAAAATGTACTCATACTGTCTTAATGTTACCACTGCATTGCAACAGCTTTCTTTTGTTGATTAAATATCATGAATTAATGTAAGTAAATAAGTTTGTAACTGCAGCATAAATTAAGCAGTCACTTTCACTAATAATTGATTTCTACGTCTGCTCTATAATTACACTGTTCTGTATCTAAAAGTGAGCAATTAATAATTAAATACTAACTTTTTAAAAAACATAACTTTCACAGTATTTTATTTAAATTTAAATAATTATGTACTGCTGTGCTGCTAAGAAAAAAAGTACTCTTTACACTACTTACAGGTTTACAGATGGGTCTTCTTCTTCTTCTGCGTTCATCCAGAGTTTTTTTTCCGGATGTGATTGCGTTGTGCCTGTTTACAGCAAAGCTGCGTTCTTGCGCCGTTAGGCAGACACATCCGACTTCTGCGGGCATTTGTTGACCGGGTTAACCATCCTGGACAGATGGGTCTGAAAACTAGCTTTCAAAATTATTTTCAGTCATGTCAAATGCTAAAAAATTATACAAGTACACAGATAAATTACTGCTACAAATGAAACTTGTATTCTGTTTAATTTTAGTAGTTAAATTGCCAGTTTTAATTATAAATAAATACAGGTCCACTATAGTAATTAGTATAGTCATGGCGCCATCATTTTGAATTTTGAGTTATGGTTGTGCTGAGTATTTTCTCCCAAACACAGTGAAAGGAGGTTAATGTTGAAACTCTTCAAGTATATGTAAAATTGAATGCAGAATTCAAAAATGCATTAAACAGTAACCAGAGACAAAAAGAAACATGAGTTAGAAATAAAATTAGCTTACCTGAACATCATAAAAAGTTAATAACTTCAATAGAAGAAAGTTCTAAGCGACAAACGCTTGCAGCCTAGTAGACAGAACACTTCGGAATTTATTAGAGTGGTTTCCCGTCGCGTGTGCCACGTTTTTTTTTAAATACATGAGGTCATAAACAAGCTTGTGTACAAACTGGAAGTCACTAGATGGTCGATTAACATTTTCCAGGACAAACGCTTCCACCTATCCCCACCCCCTACTCACAATGGCCAACAACTGACATTGCTAGTTGTAGTGCCACTGTAGCATCAGCCTGTCAGTGTCCAGTTTCGATCTATATGCTGGCAGACACTGTTCAAGTTTTATTAATTTCATGTATTATTACTATGTATGATGATATTTAATATGAGTGGCACCTTGCAGTCTTGACAGACCAAAGTATGTGAGTTGGAATGTGACCAATATTCCATCACAATGCCTGTGCAGAGCTTCAGAGAAACATGTGGTGCCCAAACGACATGTTCCCTCTCTCGGCCTAGCCTTGTGTTTTCCAGAGGAATGGGTAACCAATACAATTGGCACAAATATTTTTTTTTAAAAAAATAATAATGTGTAGAAAAGGTTTTTGTAACAAACAAAAATGAACAAGAAAAGCAACCAGTCAACAAGTGGACTTATTATGGGCCTTTTGTCTCCTAATAATTTACGCAGGGTCATCATCAAGCAGTAGCTTGTCCTGTCCAGAACTTTCCCCCCGATAACAGTCTTTCGAAATGTCTCTCTATCACAAGCCAGACGACGTCCCACCACTGTTCTGTCATGTATCAATTATCTTTTTTTTGGGGCGCTTGCTCGCTTTGAACTCAAGCGTAGTCCAGACACACTACTTCTAGTAATGCTGGACTGAATTTTGTGTGTGGATTTGCTTTACCTATACAGTCACCCTCGCCATCTGGCGAACACACTCCGACTTCAGAGGTACTTGTAATTTATGTCCCCAAGTCAAGGACGATAGGTCAGTATTGTAGTCCAACTGTCCGGTGTATGGGTTGAATCCCTTACCTCAGCCTCAGCACACCGAATGTTTAAGAACACACGTTCTTATCCATTCTGCCATGCTGACCTCCATGTGTAAATTATCTATCACATCTTGAATCCATCAAAGATGTAATTCATTTCTCTGTCCACTCCCACCCACACACCCATACACACACACACAAACACCCTCCCCCCTCCTCCTCCTCCTCCTCCTCCTTATACTTCTCACAGTCATTATTATCTTTTCCCAAAATTCGTGGCATTTTTCATGTCCAAAATATTTCATTTTTCAGTTTTATTTGTCTTAATAACCAGTTATCTTCAAAATTGAATGCTTGTTGGAAGATCTGTTTGTTCTCATTTTCATGCAATAAATTGCGTAATACTCTTCTGTAACACTTATCTTCAAAATCACATATGTGCTTTTCAGCAATAGACGTCCACGTTTCTCAGGGGTATGTTACCATAGGAAACAGCCACGCTCTCAGTACTCTGTGTGTGTTGTATCTGTTCCAGTTAGTTAAGCTTTAGATAGAACATTCCTGTATAGTTGACATGGTGATAAGCAGAAATTGTGTGTTCTGATGACTTCATGGTGTGATTATCTGTTATCTGTTAACATTTTAGATTAAGATTTAAGATCTAATTTTTGTGACCTCAACTAATGTAGAAAATAGAAGCGTGGAAGAGGGTTTTATTACACTTACTTGCTTTGACCAGTGATTGCCAGAGTCACCAATGATGGTTACATCCATGATGTTAGACAAATAAAGTATTATGTGGAATAAACCAACAGCTCACTGACCTTTGCAGATATCACTGCAAGGCATTTGGTGGGGCATAAAAAGCAGTTAGTTCTATAATGGCAGTGATTTTGATTTTGTCTGAGCAATTCAGGTAAGATGCCTATTCATCAAAATTATTTTTTTAAAATGTTGCATGTCCCTTACAGGACGTTGCAGTCAACACCAGCATTTTTCAGCTGCTGTTGATGTACTAGACAAGTTTTTACGTTCAGTAGTTTGCCATTGCATTCTGAACGACCGGTTCCCATACCAACACATTATAACACAATGCGACATGGTCTGCTGCACAAATTGGTCACGGCTGCGTTTCGAACGCCTGGTAAGCGGCTCATGAACTGCGTTCGCAAGCCTTTGGCCACGGAGACTGGCTTCATCAAATTCATCAAATTATAAAACAGTATTTTGTTTGTAAGTGATTTTGCCATTGTGTCGGTTAGGGTAAGACCCACATTCACAAAATTATAATTTAATATTTTATTTGTAGGTGGCTTTGCCATTGTGTTTCTGGTCCGACTTCCAAATGGCAGCCATCTTGCTCTCAAGAGGATGTATGTCAACAATGATCCTGACCTGGCAGTCTGTCAGAAAGAAATTAAAATCATGGTGAGTTCAAGGAATGCCTGTCTGGTGGGTCTGCATAAGCTTGTTGGAGCTGACGTTTAATGAGCACCCAATGTTGGGTCTGTATAAGCTTGTTGAAGCTGACGTTTAATGATGACCCAGTGAAGGTTTTGGGAGCCGAAGTAGCACAGTGGCTGGCATGCTGACGTGGTGGTCATGAGTTTGAATCCCCATAAAGGTGGATTTTAAACATTTACCTGGAATCCGAGGTTGACCCAGTCTAAAACGGGTACCACAAAATAGACCACATCAACCATCGCGTATGGATTGATCCAAAAAAGTATGGACCTAACACTATACAGAGCATGTACAAGGGCCCTTTATTTGTTTTACAGAGAATGATTTGGTTGACAAGTTGTTAATTTGAAGAGTAATATCTCACATGTAGCGGACTTGTTTGTGTAATCGATATGGGAGTTGCACTGATAATGTCAAGAGTATGGCTGGACAAGGGTTCGATGCCTGTATTTGTTGTCTGTTGAGTGAATTAAATACTGGCCATCTGTTCCTCCATGCATGCAGGCCTGAAAAATGTGATGGCTCTATCTCATCACAGTCCCATTGCAGATTCTTGCTTCCAATAAATATGTTGTATGTACAGAGTGATGAATAATTCACCCAGTTATTTAAAGTATGTTATATGTACAGAGTGATGAATAATTCACCTAGTTATTTAAAGTATGTTATATGTACAGAGTGATGAATAATTCACCTAGTTATTTAAAGTATGTTATATGTACAGAGTGATGAATAATTCACCCAATTATTTAAATGTTGTGAAGGTGCCAACATAATAGCTCTTGCAATCAATAAAACTCTATCCTGTCCTACCTGGGAAGGTTAACCCCGTCAACAAACACCTGCAGAAGTCGGATGTGTCGGCCTAATGGCGCAAGAAAGCAGCTCTGCTGTAAACAGGCACAATGCAATCACATCTGGAAAAAAACTCTCCGGATGAACACAGAAGAAAAAGAAGAAGAAGAAGAAGAAGAAGAAGAAGAAGAAGAAGAAGAAGAAGTATCTTGCCCTTAATGCTTTTCTTGTGAAATAAATGGCAAAAAAGGCATTTAGAGAAAAACAAAATCCTCACTTCAGAGAACATACAGCTTGATAGACGGAAAAGAATTTTGTGTATGTACATTTGGCCAGTTGCATTATATAATTCTGAAATATGAACAACGATCTAATTCTGAAATATGGACAATGATCTAATTCTGAAATATGGACAATGAATCAACATGATGAGGCATTCAAGATGTGTTATGAAAAATGACAAGAACCAGCTGGTTTTAAAAAGTGATAAATGGACAAATTCTGGATAATGTAACAGAACAGAAGACCTCATAAAGCAATCAAATGATGAAGACTCTCAGCTTGTATTGTTGGCATCAACGTGCTTTATTTACATCGTCAATACATCATACTGGCATCATAGGTCAGTATGGCTGGATGGATAAGAATGTGTGTTCTTAAATATCCGGTGTGCTGATGCTGAGGTAAGGGCTTCAACCTCTACACCGGACAGTTGGACTAAAATGCTGACCTAGTGTCCTTGACTTGGGGACGTAAATTACAAGTACCTCTGAATTTGGAGTGGGTTTGCCTGATGGCGAGGGACACTGTTAATATGCAAAGCTAATCCACATGCAAAATTCAGTCCAGCACTACTAGAAGTAGTGTGTCTGGACTACACTTAAGCTCAAAGCGAGCGAGTGTAACAACAACAAATAAATACTGGCATGACGCTGGAATCTTTATGCTTGCTGACTCTGGATCATCAAGGTGTCAGATCTCATGAAGAATCAGAGAAAAACTGTTGATATTAAAAACTTTCCCATCCTGCTGCCCATAGAACCTTTGAAGCTACCAAAAGTAGGAGGCTTTCTGTATTCTTCTCTTCTCTTCCTTTCTTGTTTTATTTCCAAGACTTCTGGTTTCTGTATAGTGTTATTTGGATTACAGTTTGTGGATTGGGATATTTCTGTCTTCAGCTAAGTATTCTTGTTTTCCATGTTTTGTTTCTTGCCTCAAGTCTTACTGCATGTGTATTTGTGGCTTCTATAACCTCAGTGCATCACAGCCTATTCAGGTTCCTTTGTTTTTTTAAAATGTGTGGCATAGTGAGAATAGTTGAAAATATTTATCATTCCCATGTAAGTGAAATGCGTGTGTCATTGTTCAGGCATGATTGTTTCTGATAATAACTATGCTAAATGATTACAGAAGGATCTCAGTGGTCACAAAAACATCATTCGCTACATAGATTCCAGCATTACAGTCACCCAGAACCGCGTGTACGAAGTTCTCATACTTATGCAGTACTGCAGAGGTAAGTTATAAGGTGTGGTGTTCAATTCTAGTCTTGCATGATTACTTGTCCTTTTTTCTGTCTTTTTCTTTCCTTACAATCCTTAAGTCAAGAGGTCTCTCTCTCTCTCTCTCTCTCTCTCTCTCTCTCTCTCTCTCTCTCTCTCTCTCTCTCTCTCTCTCTCTCTCTCTCTCTCTCTCTCTCACTCCCTCTCTCTCTCACACTCTACTCTTTCTCACTCTCTCTGTCTGTCTCTCTTTTTTGTTAATAATATCCTATTCAACATGCCTGAGTTATAATTAGAATGTGTAGTGTCTATTATTATTCCAGAAAATGAACATTTATTCTTCATGTTCGGTACATCCTGATTAGTAGCTTTGTATCTCCATACACAGTTTTGGCTGTGGGTAGATTTGGTAGCAGTGCATGTTTTCTCCATCATCATCATGTGCCCTGCCAAATGGCACAGGTGTTCATGTATCGCCACAGATCTTAGTCCCTAGTGTTCTGGATCAGTTGTGTTGATGTTGATTACTCCCTGTCATAGCCTTAATCCATCCAGCTTAATTTCTCTTAGTTTGCTTCTGTCTCTTCTATCGTTGATCTTTTCAATTGTCACAATATTTGTCAGTGCTTCCCTTCCCATTACATGACTGAAGAACATTATTTATCACATCAGTATATTTGTATATAATGTTCTACTCTCATTAGCTTTGTCCAGGCACTCATTGTTAGTTACTCTGGCAGTCCAAGGTATTCACAACAGTAATCTTAGAAACCACAACTCTGTTGCTTCAATAAGAAATGATAACAAATAACAGGTCCTATATCAGAAACCTGCTGCTGTAGGTGTCTGAAGTGTTAGGACATCACATTTTATAGGCCTGTTTGCAAGGAGGGAGAAGTGGTCAGTTCTTCCCGCCCATAGCAAGGAATGGAGAGAGAGAGAGACAGAGAGAGAGAAAGAACTGCAATATGTCTTTAGCTTGCTCTTCTTTGTCATTCTTTAAAGTAGAACAATAAAGTTGCTCCTGAATTGATTACTTTCACTGTCAGGTATTCATTCATTACATCATTACAGGAGAGAGAAAAAGAGAGAAAGAGGAAGAGAGAGGGAGAGAAATGCTGTAACTTGCTCATCTTTATCATTCTTTAAAGTAGAACAGTAAAGTTGCTCCTAAATTAGTTTCTTTCACTGTATGTTATTAATTTATTACATCATTACAGGAGAGAGAAAAAGAGAGAAATAGGAAGAGAGAGAGAGAGAGAGAGAGAGAGAGAGAGAGAGAGAGAGAGAGAGAGAGAGAGAGAGAGAGAGAGAGAGAGAGAGAGAGAGAGAGATGCTGTAACTTGCTTGTCTTTATTATTCTTTAATGTAGAACAATGAAGTTGCTCCTGATTTCATTCATTACATCACTACAGAAGAGAGAGAAAGAGAAATAGAGGAAGAAAGGGAGAGAGATGCTGTAACTTGCTTGTCTTTATCATTATTTAATGTAGAACAATGAAGTTGCTCCTGATTTGGTTGTCTTTCACTGTCTGTTATTCATTCATTACATCCACATGTGAATGTTAAGCTTGCTCAACTTCCCATACGTCATGGCACTCTTGATTATGTTGTGATTTGTCTCATTAAAATATTGTACCTAGAAACATAATTTTGTTTCTGTTTATGATTGCAGGTTCCGTTATACGAGTTATGAATGAACGTATAGACTCCAGGTTCTCAGAGAAAGAAATCATCAAAATATTCTGTGACCTGTGTGAGGCTGTCTCTCGTCTGCATCATTGTCACACCCCAATCATCCATCGAGACTTGAAGGTTAGTGCAAAAGAAAACAGTAAAGGACATTATTTTACCCACCTTGAAGGAAGGTTAGTGCAAAAGAAAACAGTAAAGGATCTTATTTTACACACCTTGAGGGAAGGTTAGTGCAAAAGAAAACAGTAAAGGATCTTATTTTACACTTTGAGGGAAGATTAGTGCAGAAGAAAACAGTAAAGGATCTTATTTTGCATCCTGAGGGAAGATTAGTGCAGAAGAAAACAGTAAAGGACCTTATTTTACACACCTTGAGGGAAGATTAGTGCAGAAGAAAACAGTAAAGGACCTTATTTTACACACTTTGAGGGAAGATTAGTGCAGAAGAAAACAGTAAAGGACCTTATTTTACACACTTTGAGGGAAGATTAGTGCAGAAGAAAACAGTAAAGGACCTTATTTTACACACTTTGAGGGAAGGTTAGTGCAGAAGAAAACAGTAAAGGACCTTATTTTACACACTTTGAGGGAAGATTAGTGCAGAAGAAAACAGTAAAGGACCTTATTTTACACACTTTGAGGGAAGATTAGTGCAGAAGAAAACAGTAAAGGACCTTATTTTACACACCTTGAGGGAAGGTTAGTGCAGGAGAAAACAGTAAAGGACCTTTATTTTTTTACACACCTTGAGGTGTATTAGACTTATGATTGCTTACTTGCTTAGGTTAGTTAGTTAGTTAGCCAGCTAGTTTAGTTTAGCTAGCTAGCTAATTGGTTAGTTAACCAGTTAACAACAGATCATCCTCATTGCACATCGAACTATTAGTCCATAAGTGATCTGATCCTTTCCTCAGTATCATCCTCAGCATGTTGCGACTGACGACACCAGTTCTGTGCTGTTTGACCATTCTTTTTTGGGTTCCCGCATAGCGCTTTAGTTTTGCTTGACCCCGTTTGACTGGATATTCTTGCAGTCTGGTCAAAGTTGCCGAATCACATCCCTCTCTTGGACATAAGGTGCTAGACCCATAATTTTTATAGACCAATCAGCTCTCAAGGGGTGATGTGGACACTGTCACTCTGGCCGCCTTTACTTCAGCAGAGGGTTAGTGTGTCATATTAATATAATACATATTATTAGACGGGTATGCTTATCTCCTTTGTCCTTATTATGTAGTATTGGAGGAGCCAGTATTGGCAAGATCGTCGTTTTTTTTCCCCAGCAAATAAAGACAGTCACATTTGATATATTTAAAAAAAAAAAAAGACAGCCAAGAACCTTATTTTCAAGCCATTCTGGCATATTGATCATTTGTCCCTTATTTTCTTGCCCAACTAGCATTTGATTGGTAATTTGATTTGTATTATGCTGACTGCCTTACCTTCCAGTTACCTTCCAGACAATGCCCTGTACCAATTTTAAGAGGTAGAGTCGACCTCAGATTCATGTGGTGATGACAGATATTTCACCTCAAGAGTGATTTGAACCTTGGACCTCCAGGCCAGCAAGGAAGTGTGCTACATTACCACATCCCCACACAGTGCATGTGTATTTATGTCAAATATTTCAAACCCCAAGATCTTTTCTGTAATCTCGACAGGGTAAGAAAAAAACAGCAAATAATGGAAGCAACTCCTAAAGTTATAATTATATCGCATTGTTTGCATGTTTAACGTTCAGTGGTGAAAAGTAATAACAAATATAATATTTCACTGCATCTCATCAGAAACCACACAACATAAATTAATTAGAAAAATCTTTCAAGCTGAAATATACAACACATAGTAATTTCAGTTGTCTATCACAGTAATTTTAAACTGACTATCGCATCTTCTTGTTTGCACAAAGTTGGTTTCTGTAAAAAGAATGACAATTGTCTCTGCCAGCTTTAACACGCAACCATTTTTAGTTTCTGCAGTGTATACCTGATAAGATGCAATGAAATATGCCAGGCAATGAATCATGCAATCTGTGTTTATGTCTTCATTATTAAAATTCACTACAGGTATAACATTGTTTTGAAATATAATATTACATTATTAGGAGAATTATTTTTATTTTATTTTCAGGCAGAAAACATTTTAATAGGTGAGGCTGGAAACTATGTGCTTTGTGATTTCGGAAGTGCAACTGCAAGGGTGATGGATCCTTCACAACAGAAAGTCACTTCTATTGAAGATGAAATTAAAAAGTAAGAATTATGTTGTGTCAGTTGCTTAATGAGATATTTAATACATTAACTGTTTTATTTCCGTGCAAACGTCATCTCACTGAAAAAAGTACTGATGAGTGTCCTCTCGTCTTCCTTGTTCCTCCATCCTCCATTGAGGCACAGATCCTCAACCTAGTCACTCCAGGCCGTCCTTTCCTTATGTGTCCCATGCTGTTCCTCCCATGTTCTCCCTGTATGTGTCCCATGCTGTTCCTCCCATGTCCTCCCTGTATGTGTCCCATGCTGTTCCTCCCATGTCCTCCCTGTATGTGTCCCATGCTGTTCCTCCCATGTCCTCCCTGTATGTGTCCCATGCTGTTCCTCCCATGTCCTCCCTGTATGTGTACCATGCTGTTCCTCCCATGTCCTCCCTGTATGTGTCCCATGCTGTTCCTCCCTGTATGTGTCCCATGCTGTTCCTCCCATGTCCTCCCTGTATGTGTCCCATGCTGTTCCTCCCATGTCCACCCAATATTATTCATTTCTGTCTCTATTTCTTTTCTCCATGTGTTTTTATCTTTCTCTATTTTTTTGCCTTGTGGATTCCAGATCAAGGCTTTTCTAGTTAAACTATTTCTCAGGTTTTCTCAGCATATGTCCTATCTTTCTAGTTATACCATTCTCATGGTTTTCTCAATGTATGTCTGATCCAGCACCAGTATCTCTTCTTCACTTGTTGATTCTCTCCATGAGCTCCACATTTGTAATTCTGTTATACCAGTTTAGTCCCATCTATGTTACGCAGGCACCAATCAATGAATATTTGCAGTTTGCTTGCATTTGTTTTAGTTTCCTCCATGTTTCTGATCCATACACTAGTGCTGATCTAACTTCACAACTGAATATTTCAGGTTTGGTGCTAAGTTTAATATTCTTATGGTTTCCACACATTTTTAAGTGCTATGAAAGCTGCTCTTGTCTTTAGTATTCTTGTTTTGGAATCTTTATCTGTTTCCCCATCTTTGTTTACATTTCTGCCTTGTTAGGTGTATGATTTCCATCTGTTGAAGTGAGATTTCACCATGGAAGATCAGATTATGTATGCATGATTTATTCTCATTATTTTTGTCTTTCCCCTTTTTTAAACCGAATTGTTGTGACCTGCTATCCAATGTATTTAGTGTATCCTGCATCTGATTTCGTGTCTGAGACTAGTAGAGCAATGTCATCAGCAAAGTCCATATCATCGAGCTGCTTTGTCAGAGAACGTCCACTGAATTCTATTTCTAGCAGTGCTTATTGTTGTCTGCATAAAGGTCAGTATGATTAATAAAGGTGATAATAGGAATCCCTGCCTCTCCCTGTTCTTATTTCTAATTCATCTATGAGTTTTCCCACATGGAGGACTCTGCATCTCGTCTCTATATGTTGTCTTTATTAAGTTAATTATTTTCTGTAGGATCCCATAATGCCATATCAAATTCCAAGATTCCATATCAAAGCTATCAAAGGCCTTTTCATAGTCCACAAATCCAATATAAAGACCTAAGATGGTTTCTGACAGCTGATATCCAGCTCTACTTCTGTAGATTGGAATGGTCTTCTGGGACTGGTCAATTCAGGAGTTCTTTAAAGTATTTAGCCCATCTGTTCAATTGGTCTTTTATGTTAGTAACAGCTTTCCCATGTCTGTTTTGGATCAGTCCATTTGGTTGTTTATATTTTCCCATCTTCCCTGTGTTACTGTAAAGGTCTCTGTTACAGTTAATTGAATGCTGTGTTACAGTTAATTGTATGTTACGTTACAGTTAACTGAATTTACATTACAGTTAATTGCATGTTATATTACAGTTAATTTTACATTTGGGTTTTTAGATACACAACACTGCCCTACAGAGCCCCAGAGATGATAGATTTATATGGGGGGACACCCATCACAACCAAAGCTGATATATGGGTGAGTCATAGACCTCAGGAATAACCTGTTTATTTTAGTTTTACTCTTACATAGATCCAGTGTTATTGGTCTCTAATCATAATCCTTGATGCTCAGTTTGTCTCTGGAGATGTCTAAGTGCATGCTTGTTTACTGCCTTTTTCTTCTTTAGCCATTTATTTCCCTTCAATCAATTTGTGTCATGTTGTCCTATCTTTTGCTATCTCCTGTAGCTCCCGCTATGTCCTCTTCATATTATAAAATCCCGCTACCGTGTGTATTTAAGCCTCAAACCTCTTCCAGAAGAGCCTTCTTCTTGGTTGTCTGATTTATTATTCTTGTCTGTATCTGTAGATTTGTGTATGGTTGGTTGGATTTTGCAGTTTTCTGTGGATTGAGGAAGTCATGCAAGCTTAACCCTCCTTAGTAGCCTCCTGTGGCATGCATGGCAGGTTACTGTGCTACTATTCTTGGCTTCTGTTGTGAATCCTGAACAGTCGGCTCACAGAAACAAACGTCCATATAAAGCTGTTCGGTAGCCTGAACGAGCTCTCAGATACACAAACATATATCCAAAACACTGGATGGATATATTCATGGCAATGATGGATGAAATCAATGTGATGGAATAAATCAATATGTAGATGGATGAAATCAGTATGACAATGAATGAGATCAATATGTTGATGGATGAAATCAATATGTTGGTGGGTGAATTAAATATGATGATGGATGAAATCACTGCTTGGATGGAGGATGAGAATGAATGAGTTAAATATGTTCAAAAGTCACATATGTTTCCCAGCATTCTACTCCATGTTCACAGCAGACACGTTTCACTATATCCTTTGATGATCCCAACAGGCATTAGGTTGTCTGCTGTACAAACTCTGCTTCTTCACTCTTCCATTCGGGGAGAGCACGCTGGCCATACAGAGCTGCAACTACACAGTACCTGACATGTGTCGCTACTCCAGGGGTCTCTTATCTTTAATTGGTAAGCAACAGTGTCTTTGTATCTTGTTTCTGTGGTAGAGCACTAATATATCAGCATGCTATTGTGGTTGCCAGGGTTTGGTTCCCTTTGAAATGTCTCACTGGTCGTAGTTGGCTGTATGCAAGTGTGCATTTATGTCAAAATAAAAAATATGGTACTGAGCTGAGATTCTCTGGATTCAGGCTTGAGTTAGGAGTAGAACAGAGCACTTATGGGTTACACCCGTGTGCCGTGATGTTGATCTGTAAACTAAACTAAACTTTAATACATGATCACTGGGTCAGCAGGCATGCGTGTTAGCCACTGCACTACCATGGTTCTCAAATCTGCAAGATGGATGGATGGCTAGCTGGGAGGGAGGGAGGGAGGGAGAGTGACAGAGAGTTCTATACATCCATTAAAAAATACAGATGAATGATGAATACTTGAAAACAGTAATTGAGAACAATAATGTTTTTATATGTTGGACGTTCAGCTGTGAGACCTGGCTGTGTGAAGACAAGTCATTGCTCTGTCTGTTAATCTATGAGTTAAATTAACAATGCAGCTTGTTCTCATTACAGCCTTCATGTTAGAAAAAGACCCCAATAAGAGACCAGATATTTTCCAAGTATCACATGTTGCCTTTAGTCTTGCCAGAAGGGCCAACCCTGTGCCAAACGTAAATGTAAGTGATTGCCTTTTGCACAGTTTGATCTATATATATATATATATATATATATATATATATATATATATATATATATATATATATATATATATATATATATATATATATATATAAAACATGGTGTGATTTCAGTTGAGTAAACATGACAGTAAGATATATATCTTTGTTGTGCCTGAGGGAAAAAAATAGGAGTATCCTCAGAAAATAGTTATTATTTAGTTCATTTCACATGCCCGATAGGTTACAGTGTCCAACTCAGGCTCAGAATGTTGGGCTCATGTGAATGTTGAAGCAAACACTCATAAGCCTTTAATATACATAGCCTGCAATGACAGGCTTCAAGAATTGGGGCTTCTTGGTCTGGACCTTGAGAGGGATGCCTCGTAGATCCAGGTCCTGAAGATGTGTGTGTCGAAGTATCTTGCCTCATAATTATTTAGTTAGAATGAGTAGAGAATGAAGTAGTTTGGTTGTGATATGAGTCATGCTTTCAAGTGTTGTAACTGAAGTGACAATATACTCGGTGAACTTATTAGTGCTTCACTGTTCTGTTATTTTATTGTGTTTAAAAGTGTTACCTTCTAAGTATGTAAACAGGGAATGTTTAGTGGTGCTTGACATTAATTAGCTCAGTCTAACATAACGTAACTATCAGTTGGAGTCATCTACAGTACGAGCTGAGGGAAGGACTGCAAAGCTATGTCTGTGGACTGGAGCAAAATAAGATCTACCCAAGAATTATATTCATTGTCAACTCATAGATAAAGCAGCAACAATGATATCCTAATAGTCCTTCAGCAGGCAGCAGAATAGACCCCTGACAGCAAGTTTTATCTAAGCATAGGACTGGAATACTTCCAAGAACCATGGTATCTAATGATATCAAACCAACCAAAACCACCCTTATCCTCGATCTTTTGGGTAGTGAGATCATATACCTAGCCTTCTCAGACGATAAAGCCGCTGCCCTGGCACAATTGTTGGGAAAGAAAACCTGCCCACGGGTAGATAGAACCTGTTACCTTGGAGGGAATCTGGCTTGAAGAAGCAAACCTTCACAGATGCACACCACAACCAGGAACGCTGGCCTTTAAGGTGCATAACTAGGTGTGATGCACTCACCTCAAAAGAGGAATGAAGAAGAAGAAGAGTTAGTTTCAGTGTGACTGGATAGGCCAGGAGTGATCCTGTTCATATCACTGTGTAGCAGGTCCTGTGCTGAACATCATTCACATCACGGCTCGCCAACAAGTTTCTCTATCTCTGGGCATTTCTCCTGCCTCAAGCTCCCTCATGCCCAAGGTGTCTGCATGAGCTGCGTCCAACCCAATGCACGCTGACCCCTGCCTCCACCCCTCTCCCAGGAACTACGCCCACTATCACTGGCTGTGAAGCTGTATTATCTAATCTCCCTATTAGTGCCTGTCACCGCCTCACTTTCACATATAATAGAGGGCTGCAACTCCAGCCCAAGGGAAACCAGTGAGTCGCGCAGGACCCGAGTAATCTAGAACCTTCTCGAAAGAGCTGGTCACAAAGTCCATGATTCCGTGGACACTGATGTGGCCCGCCTAATGCGGGGTCCACGAGGAACTCGGACAGAGTTACCGCCCGTGTCGAGTTAGGACACGCGGAGACCGGCAGAGGACAAACGGACTGGAGAGAGACAACAAGGCCTGCCTGAGAGGGACTCATAGATATTCATAGATATACTTAGGCTAGATAGTGTGCTAGATTGTTGTATGACAACTATATGGTTGATGTTTAACTATCTGTGATATGTAATATAAGAGAGCGCGGGTCTGTTTACCCACTGCGCCAACTGTACACTTTATACAATAAATGTTCTATATCCTAGCGAACAGTGTATTGTTGCCTGTATGAACCCGAACCATTATTTAGATAAGAGTAAGATGATGACAGGCTTTTTGGGGGCTAGTTTTCCGGTTGTGGCATAGAATGTATTCTTAAAAACCTGTTAAATGCCATGTAAAATTAATTATTTAATCATATCACATTGAGTTTTGGTAAAACATTGATTTTTGATAACACATTGATTTGTTTAAATCAAAGAAATTGTTAACGTTACAAGTTTACATAAAACTAGTAGCTATCTAGCGATAAAATAGATGTAACCTGAGTCCCTCGGCAATGTCTCACCATTGCCTCCACAGTGCCTCATTATTTTGATTCTGTAAACAATTTTTTTTTGACATGTTACTATTTTGACATTTTTTGTGTGACAGTGACTAATGTTTTCTCGCTCCACGAGCAGATTGTTCCGCAACAAGTGCCGCGTCCAACCGATGAAACCTTTCCAACAGTGACGAGAGTGCAAGACAACATCGAGGAGCTTCAAAATTCAGAGCTAAGTTTCACCTCATACTCATACTCATTGTACTTCTAAGCTGTACTTCTCATGTTTCATCAATGTATTATTTTGTATCATATTGATTTCTTTGCATATTCATGACCTTGTCACCAACATAACCTTGCATTTTGATTTATACATTAATAATTAGGGAGTTAACCAAATTTTCTACCACACAACATATTTTTCTAAGGGATTTAACTCTATAAATTGTACAAACAATTAAAATACAAAATGTCTAGTTTAGATAAATGCATTGAGCAAGGAATAAAGTTAGGTTATAAAGAAGAGCAACTGTCAGAATGGGCACAGAAAACACACGCAGAAAACATTGCCCGTGAAGAAAGAGCGATAGAACGAGAGGAAAGGAAACTGCAAATGGAAGCCGAAGAAAAGAAATTGCAAATGGAGGCCGAAGAGAAGAAATTGCAAATGCAAATGCAAGCAGAAGAAAAGAAATTGCAAATGCAAGCAGATGAAAAGAAATTGCAAATGGAGGCCGATGAAAAGAAATTGCAGATGGAACTTGAGGCCGCCGCCAAACAGGCCCAGTTGAATGCCGAGACACAGATTAAACTAAAACAGATGGAAATGGAGTCCAACACAGAAATATCAATAAATAAGTTAAGAAGCAAAGAAGAAGAACAAAAATATAATAAATATAAAGGTCTCGTGAAGGCTTTCTGTTCAGGAGATTCCATCTCCGCCTACTTAGAAAATTTTGAGTGTCTCATGTCTCATCATAAAATCATTAAATCAGATTGGGCATTTATTCTGATGAGGAACTTAGCTCTTGAACCACTAAAAGTAATAGAGACAATACCACAGGAAATGCGAAAAGACTATGAGTACCTAAAACAACGCATTCTCCAACATTTTTCTTTAGACACTGCAGGTTACCAACAACAATTTGCCAAATTATCTCCACAACCAAACCAAACCTTTATAGATTATGTCAGTACAGTCCAAGACATATGCACAAAATGGATTAACTCGGCTAAAACCAACAATAGCCATGATAAACTTAAGGAGCTTATTATAATAGATAAAATAGTTAGCACCATCCCCACACCTTTTGCCAAGTTCTTAAAACAAATGGACTGTAAGAGTATCCAGGAAATAGAGGCAAAGGGGAATGCATTTTTCACAGCAAATAGGGATATTTTTCAGCTTAACATAAGTCACAATGATACAGCAGCTGCAGTAGTGAACACCAAATACTCCAAACAAACAGAGAGTAGATTTAAACCACGATCCAAGGTCGGTAAAGTAGTAAAATGCCAATATTGCAATTACCATCACGACAGTTACGGGATGTGCGACAAAGCACCCACCTACCCTCAACACCTCCAGAAGATCGTGGATAGGCAAACAGCTAAACGCATGGCTTACCACAGAGCAATTAAATGTTATTTCTGCAATAGCTGGGGTCACTATAATAAGGATTGTGAAGGCCGAAAGTTATTGAAACAGGCCAATGCTGCATTAGTAGAAACGTCGTCTGACGAAGAGCTTGAGTCACTGAATGAATGTGACAATCAGCACGACAATGAAAGCGAGCTTGGGAATGCTGTACACATCATAAACACCATAACAGACAGTAAGTGCAACACCTGTACGAAGTTCCAACTTGACACAACACTACATTGTGGACACACGATCCCTATTTCAAATGTAACAGCTAACGCTGCTTTGTCATCTACAGGCAAGCTAGTTTTTTTTACAGGGTTTGTTAACAACAAAAGTGCACGTTAATTCGTGATTCCGGCGCAACGCTCTGTGGGGTTAGGAAAACATTAATAGACGCTAAAGACTACACAGACAAACATGTGATGTGTCGCACATTCTCAGGTACGATAGAGAAATACCCCCTTGCTTTGGTCGAAATTCAAACACCGTTCATATCAGGACAAGTATTGGACATGCTTGTACTGAGAACTCCAGTCAGCCGGAACTACTAAGTATTCTTAGGTAATATTACACAGCCAACACGATACATCATATTATGCTCTGAAAGAGAATATTGCAACAAGTGGCCGAGCAAAAACACTGGTATCCACACACCACACCAGACAACACCACGCGACGCAAAAGAGACACACCATTCTTAGCGTGGTGTGCTCTCACAGCTGCCAAAATACAACGGCAGACCATGACCCACTGAGAGGTAATCACAGAAAGAAGCCGTGCACCAAGGTGCATGTACATGCAGGGTAGCGGTCGCAACTCTAGAGCAATCGATAATACGCACTCCGAATTAAAACCTCGAATTGAGGTATGCTACCAAACATACCAACTACGAACCTGTAAATGGATGCAAACAAAATCACACAACACACAAACCGCAAGAACACGACAGACAACCCCACAAAACCAACACCGTATACACCAACTGCAGAGGACTCATTAGAAATAGTAGGTTGAATAGCGCCCAACTCAACTAACATCAATGTTGGTGACGAAACAGAAAGGCAGACTACAACACTGACGCACCATAATTTAAATTGAGTAGGACTTAAACCAAAATAGTCACTAGACACGACATCGGTGGACATTTAAGCTACAAGAATGAGACCTCTTAGCTAGATTTTACACCAAACAAAGCAGCTACGGACAAGCAAATTGGATTTTACACCACTAAGCACAATCGTAGAGCAATGTGACCTAAAAATAGCCCAGTAGACTCCCACTTTTGGAGGTCCATATGGGATTAAGAATTGACCAGGGCCAATTGTCTGACCCAGTTTTATTGGCCAAAGTTCGACAAGACATTAAGACATTTGTTGTAATTTGTGATATCATGTCATAAACTGGTCAACGGGGAATAACCCTACCCTACATTCCTGTAATGGAGGTAGATAATTGAAATTATTACATTGGAAAATATGTTAGCTAACCAGACTAGCTAGACAGGACATGAGACAAAGCTGAACAGACGCAAGACAACTGGATTGACCGGACGCCGAAACGACCATTTCCCAATCGGTCAATGACATCCACCACCGCAAACGAAGGGACAGCATCGTTTACGACACACCTTACGCGACAAAACGGCTGAAGACAATCATGGACGATCCGACATCTTATATGACACCACAAGATGACAGGACAAATTTGACGATATATAGGAAGATATCTGACTACTCGACGACACAGTAATGACATAGGACATATTCGGAAGAGAGCAATATCTACACAATTTACAGTGTTAGCCTATCGCTTGGTGTGATAAAATCAGGACAGACTAGGACAATACTGAAAATTCCCTGTACCAAAATTCATGACTGCACGACGGGAAAGTAATATGTGAGAGTACATATCTGTGACACTTTTGACAACAACAGCGACAAGACATTTGGCACGTCGCCCTCTCTGGACTGACTATAAGACGTCTTTCTAACAACCTGGACGCACTGAAAAATAACACATTCAATTGTGCTGACAGATCTGAGACCGATCAAATGTAGACCATATTCTATTCCTCTCCATTACAGATCTAATTTAGATAAAGAAATTTTAGATTTAGAGAAGAATGGCATTATTCAAAAATCTATGTCTCAATATTCTTCACCGATTGTCTTGGTGAAAAAGAAAGACCAGACAATCCGCTTATGCATCGACTATAGAATATTGAATACCAGAACAACAACGGATGCAGCGCCTCATGAACAGTTGTGAAGATCTTATTTTAGATATGGCTCAATCATCCTTATTTTCTAAGACAGATTAGCGAAAGGATATTGGCAAGTTCCTCTACACCCTTCTTGTAGACATATAACAGGCATTCGCAACACCTCTCGGGTTATACGATATGGCTATATCTTCCTTTTGGCCTGAAGAATGCACCGGCCACATTTGTGAGACTAACAAGATTGTTATTACACGGAATTAATGATGTAGTTGCATATATTGATGATATATGTGTCCATTCTTCTGATATGGACTTCTCACTTACTCACCCTAAAACAAGTCTTCCACCAAATCTCTCTTTTTGGACTTACTATCAAACCTTCCAAGGTTGAAATAGGCTATACACAAATAGACTTCCTTGGTCATAGAATTTCTGAAGGAAAATTTGTTGACTGATGATAAAATTGTTTCCAAGATCCTTAATCTAGAAGTACCTACCACAAAGAAGCAGGTTAGAAGTTTACTAGGTCTGATTAACTATTATTCTAAATTCATTCCACATTGGGCAGAACTCACCTCAGTCTTTTCTGATATGTTTAACTAAAGATCATCCATCAAAAATTTGTAAAAGTACCAGCTTAGATGATGCAATGAGTAGGTTGAAACATATTTTTTCTAATCCACCAGTCTTACGATTACCCAACATAAATTTACCCTTTATTTTGACCACAGATGCGAGCGCTATCGCAATAGGAGGATGTTTAATGCAGGAAGTTGATGGCGTTCGACACCCGATCCTCCTACGTAAGCCGCAAACTGAAGAAGGCTGAGACTCGTTATGCCACAGTTGAATTGGAGTGTTTGAGCCTTTTGTTCTGTATATTGAGATTATCTAAGTTCCTCTTAGGAAGCCACTTTGTGGTCCTCACAGACAGTTCGCCATTATTAGTCCCTTCACCATGGGTCGCCCAAAAACAACAGGTTACAAAGATGGTGTCTTCTAACTTCAGGACTTTGACTTTGAAATTCGCCATATTAAGGGCACCGATAACATAGTGGCTGACCTTTTATCACGGCAGACAAATGCGCCAGTAGAAGGACTCTAATCACATTGGCCAGTAGCCACACTATAAACGGTGATACTTTTAGTCCGTTACATATAACAGTGTGACTCTACACCTGCTAGAGTACTCTCAGTGATTAGGTGAATTACGACACCCATAAACATACGTGAAGAGCTATATTGTAAGAACTATACCATCAAATGCCTAAGCTCTAGAACGATTCCAGCAAGAAACAGTAACTGTGTTTATTTCAACCAATAATATCAACCAGTGAACTATCTCTGAACACTGTAATATTTCATACGGGACAGTGAGAGCAATCCATACTTGCTGTTGCTACAAATCTTTGCAAACAGCCGAAACAGAACAACATCGACGACAACACTCAAGTGACAGCCATACTAACTTTAACATTCATGGCATAACACACGAACGAAGGGACGTCAACGCGCACATCATCGTTGGAGTTATGTAATTAATTAGTTTACTATTAAATATGTATTATATTTCCATTAATAATGTATATAAATTGTGTTAACCTGTAACTTGTACATATTCTACTTTAATATTACAGACGGTACCATTCATAGGCTAAATAACCGTCCTATACAAGTGTCTCTAGTTAAATTATAACCTATTTTTCATTCATCGTACAAAAAGTACGTATTTTCTTAAAGGGCAAATATCGCCTAGCCCATTTTTTCTAAGGGCAATAACGCTTACCTCAACTTTAAATATATATTTTAGCCAATTACTATTTTGAATGACAGATGAGTGAATGACTGCGTGAAAGGATTAAATGAGAGAACGATACACTTGGTGGACAAATTGTACGCAAAACGTATTCATTATAATTTGTCTGCGTCTTCCATGTAAAAGTGCATGACTTGTCTAATTTGTCTATACATGTGTAGAACTTATTTAGTAATGAATTTAATTTAGTAGTTAGTGTAATATACTTAGTTTAGCAGTTAGGATACATCTAAGCACCACTACTTGGAATGCCTAGTCAGGTATTGCACACAGTGCAGTATTACATGATTGAGGTTATCCCAACTCGTGACGCTTGGAATTACACCACACATTCAGCACGCACGCTACACAAACCTCAAAACTCAACACTATCAACTTAAAATACAGTCACTTTATTAGAAACATCAACTTATTAGTTAACACACTAACAAGCCAACAGGGACACATGTAGTCTGAGGGGGATAAAAGAACAAGGTAACTACATATTTAGCATTATATAACATACGGGAGTAAAAGTGTATAGAAATACACACACAGATCAAGATTTGAAGGTGTACTTATTTAGCCAAGACTTCGGTCTTGTTAACCCTCTTTTATATAGGGGTTATTTGTCTGGGTACCATTTCGGGTACTATGAGAAGGGCGAGTTGTAAATACAACTACTAAAACGCCACGTAACTTCGGTCGGATAAGCATATTTAAGCACACGAGAGACAGGGATCTCTGCACCAAATCAGACAAGTGTTGTATGGTAGAATACATGAGTTTTGAGTGCTAGTAGGTAGGTTACCAGGTTACTATCCACCAAACTACAAACACCAACTTTATGTGATTCGGTGACAGAATTAGAACGGATCTAATTCCCAACAACAAATCATGTCAGGGGGGAGGGGGGATCCTGTCACAGCCTCACTTTCACATATAATAGAGGGCTGCAACTCCAGCCCAAGGGAAACCAGTGAGTCGCGCAGGACCCGAGTAATCTAGAACCTTCTCGAAAGAGCTGGTCACAAAGTCCATGATTCCGTGGACACTGATGTGGCCCGCCTAATGCGGGGTCCACGAGGAACTCGGACAGAGTTACCGCCCGTGTCGAGTTAGGACACGCGGAGACCGGCAGAGGACAAACGGACTGGAGAGAGACAACAAGGCCTGCCTGAGAGGGACTCATAGATATTCATAGATATACTTAGGCTAGATAGTGTGCTAGATTGTTGTATGACAACTATATGGTTGATGTTTAACTATCTGTGATATGTAATATAAGAGAGCGCGGGTCTGTTTACCCACTGCGCCAACTGTACACTTTATACAATAAATGTTCTATATCCTAGCGAACAGTGTATTGTTGCCTGTATGAACCCGAACCATTATTTAGATAAGAGTAAGATGATGACAGTGCCTCACTTCTGTTACATTCCGTAATTCTAAATACATGTGTATTACAGGTGTCTACAGCACTGGGCAGCGGATGTGTTCTTTGACCAACCTTTTGCTCATTGACCTAGGCTGTTGTCTTTAGTGTGACTCTCTTTAGTTGACTTTCAGGTTATGTTTCCTCCATGTTGCATACTGAATAGTTACGGAATAAACAATATGTTTAAAGGCGAGATGATTGACTTCATTGCACCGGGTTTTATCCCAAATGGCTCAGTCTCTGTCCACAGGGCTGCCTGCCTGCCTGAAGCTTCACACAATGCCCTAACTCCATAGCACTAGAGACAATCCCCGAGAGTCTGTTACTTCATTAACTTAACTGATCATTGTGGCAAAGTGGCCAAGCCAATGTGATGCTCTCTGCAGCTAAGGAGTTTGTACTTTTTGTGATGTTCTCTGGAGCTAAGGAGTTTGTACTTTTTGTGATGTTCTCTGGAGCTAAGGAGTTTGTACTTTTTGTGATGTTCTCTGGAGCTAAGGAGTTTGTACTTTTTATGATGTTCAGACTCTGTTATTCAGTTTGTAAGTGTAATTATATCACAGACTCTTGGGGGTTGTCACTAGTGACTGCATTTAAATTGTATTAAATAGTTACTTTGTGCACAGTATATTGAATGTCATTGGTGTTAATTTCAGTCTGCCCCAGTGCCTGATGTTCAAAACTTACCTAGACCTCTGACAGAATCCGAAGCTAAACAGATCAAATCAAGTTCTCAGAAGTAAGAACATTTTAATGATAAAATTATCACATCTTCAATAATGAGTAATTTTCTGCAGTAAGAACAGATGGTTATGTGGTATAGTAACAATGAGTAGATCTAATAAGTCAGAACACCTTAATGTTCACATGACCTTATTGAATCAACAATGAGTATATTTAATAAGAAAGAATAGATTATCACATGATATATAGTAACAACAAGTAGTACTCAGAAGTAAGAACACCTTAGTGATCACCTGACTTTGATGAAGAATACCCATAGGACCTGTGGATGCGAGTCTACTCAGAAGGCTCAACACAAAATGCTGTTCGAAATGGAGGAATGGGAGGAATGAACTAAAAAAGACAGTTAAATTCATACAAGAGACAGCATTGCAGTTATAGGCACATTTCAAGCGACCATAAGAAGAAAAAGAAATCACATGACCTTACAGCAGAGGTTAGAACACAGGATCTTACAGTATCAACAGTTAGACTCAGTAATAGCAACAACAAGTAGTACTCAGAAGTAAGAACATCATATTGAACACTTTAGTGTGTAGAAGCAACATTCCTGTAACAGATTCTGCAATGAATGATAACAGGTTACATCATTATTAGGTTTATAGACAGACTTTCTTCCCCACCTCATTTCTGTCCTTGAGATCTCTGTGAAGCCTTCACACAAGACAGTATCCACCTCAGAGCTGTGTATGATCAGCACAGAATCCCAGCTCAACTGGCTAAGCTAATGATGATAGAACATTCAGCTTGTGAAAGTCATATGTGAAGAGTCACAGATGTCAACTGTTGCTAGAATAATGGTGATAGAACATTCAGCTCACGAAAGTCGTGTGTGAAGGATTCTGAACACGACCTCACAAATTCAAGATTACAACATCCATCCCTGGCTTGTGGAGATCTAGTTCATTTCACAATCTGGACTGGACTTGTTATTAAATAAGAACAGGATAGTTTACTCTTTCTTCCCTCCTCTCTCTCTTTCTCTCTCTCTCTCTCCCTCTCTCTCTCTCTCTCTCTCTCTCTCTCTCTCTCTCTCTCTCTCTCTTTCTTTCTCTCTCTCTCTCTCACCCCTCGCCTCTCTTCCCCCCCCCCCCCCCCCCCCTCCCATCCTGGGGTAGTGTAACCTGTGTGCACAGTGTACATGTTCAGAATCCCTCAGCAACTGGAAATAGAAAAGAGCCTGCAGGACAGGCCATTACTCAGGTTAATCAATGAGTACAGGTGGCCATGACTGGTGGAATCAAGAATATAATTTAGCACTAGCAGGACACTTGTGGTAGAGGATAATCATGGTAGTAGAAAGAGGGTAGAGGATAGTCGTGGTAGTAGAAAGAGGATAGAGGATAATCATGGTAGATGAAAAGAATATTTATGGCATGTGATTCTAGTATACACACATTTGAATCTTCATCAGTGCAATAGAGTTCATGTGCTGTGGTGAAATTCTCTGTGTGATATTTGGGAGGGCACTGAAGCATTTGCGGAGATATCTTTGCGTAATGAAAGTGATCCGTAACCAAAACGAGTGGTAAAGATATGTGTTTGTAATCCTTCAGAAACTCAAATCCTCCAAGTGTGCACAGTACAACAACTGTTCCCAAGGACAGACCTCGTGGTCAGACTGCTGTTGCTGCATCCACTGCTCCTCTTGGACTTCCTATTCAAACTTCAATTGCTCCAAGAAGACGACCAACGCCTAGCAACCCTAATACTCCTGTTGGTAAGCAGCCTACCTTCATTGCATTGATTTTGTTTTCTGTGTCTTTGTTGGCCCAGTGTGACCGCTAGTGCTTTGTTTGATCTCAGTCTAGCAGCAGTAAAGAAGCTTGTGTGTCCCTTCACTTCAAGAGCTATGCTGATGGTGGAGTAACTGGGTCTTCCAGTATGTATGTTGTTTTGGTTGGTTGGTTGGAAGAGATCTTGATGATGAGTTCTATCTCTTGTGTCTGATGCCTTGACATCAGGTCACCTGAACCATAAAGGATTTGCACTTACAAGGTGAGGCGGATGTAGACACATGCTTTCCCATCTGGTATTGAAGTGCTGTCTTCATGGAGACTGTTGCACAGCTCTCCTGCTCCTCCCCATGTACATGGATCCTCCCCATTAGACCAGCACCTGAGCTTCACATCTGGGGAGAGGCATGGTGATCCTTGCAGTGTTAGCTATACTGGGGGGGGCCAGTCTGTGGATAGGCCCCACCATGAAGAGATGCTCCAGGATCTTGGTCTGTGAACATCCTGGTTGTAGTCTAGTCATCTCTGTGGTCCATGTGTGTTTGTTTTGTTTTGTGCTCAGCTCATTTTTAACTCAAGCGTAGTGCATACACAACTACTTCTAGTAGTACTGTACTGATTTTACAGTGTGGATTAGCTTTACCTATTGCCAGTGTCCCTCGCCATCAGGTAAACCCACTCTGACTTCAGATGTACTTGTTATTTACATCCCTAAGTCAAGGACAAGAAGTCAACATTTTAGTCCAACTGGCTGGTGTAGGGGTTGAACCCTTTAACTCGGCATCAGCACAATGGATATTTAAGAATGCGCGTTATTATTGGTCATGCTGACCTTGTGTGTTTGAAAGTTACAAAACTATCCAGTGATCTGGACAGAGCAGTAGTCTTCATCCAACCACAAACTTGCAGATGTATGGCCAGTGTCCTAAACCAACAAGAAGACAAGAGTTCTCAACTGCTTTATTGTTTATGCTGAAGACACTCCTCACTGTGGAGTTAATGCATAAACAATGTATTCTGAAACTCTCTGCAGTTCATCAGTCTGGATAATGCATAACTTTTATATTGTTGCAGTTTTCAGTTAGTTGAAATAATGTATGACAGAGAGTGATAGAACGGCAGATTTCAATGTTTTTTTTTCTATGTGAATGTAACATTCACAATTGATGAATGAAAGATGAGTGATTGAAAGGTCCCAATGTAAGATGGGCTTATGTGCCCAATTTGTTACCCTTTGAAAATAAGTAAAGACTGTCCCTAGCAGGGCCTCACTTGTGCCACTCTCCATGTTGCTGCATATGCCTGTCATGACAGGTCTCTGTCTGCTTGACTGAGCAATTGACATGTTCTTTGACAAACATGGACGAGCTTGCTAGTGAAGTTTATAGCCAACTCTTCTGGTAATGTCATTGCATGGTGTGGCATAGGTTCGATGCCTGGACTTGTCACTTGCCACAGTGAGGGAAAGACTGGCCACCACTTCCTCCTGGCTGTAGGCCTACAAAATGTGATGGCACTATCACATTCACAGACCTATAGTAGGAAACTGCTATAGAATATATGTTCTAAATTAATTTTTTTTTATTTTGATGAGAATCAGCGAAATATGCTAGGCAATAAATTAGCAGTCTCTTGTTTGTGACTTCTGTGTTTAAGTTCACTAAGGGAATGCATTGTTGTGAGAACCTTATTTTATTGATTTTCTTTTTGGCACCATGTGACAACTGCACCTTTGTTTAGCATCCACTTTTTATCAGTAGAGAAGCTTGTATGTCCTTATAACACCCAGAACTATGGCAGTGGCAGAATGGAATGTTTATATATACTGTTGTAAATTATTCTTGACATACTGTTGTAATTTGACTTTAGTGGAGTAAAGAACTGACTCAGGACATTACTGTCCACATATTCAACAAATGTATATTTGATAATTCACATAATGAATCAATCACCACAGTACTAGATACATGAGTTTGAGTTTCCACTGAGCCATGTAGGCACCTTGCACATGGTGATTCCCATTCGCACTCCATCCTCATCTTCAACTAATGTCTTAATGTGATAATTCAAGATAATGTTTCACATAATGGATCAGTTAGCACACTTTCACAGTACTAGATACATGAGTTTCCACAAAACCATGTAGGCACCTTACACATATGTTTATTTGATTATATTGTTTCAGATGCTGGCCCTCAGACCACGCCATCACCTCAGTTTGCAGGACAGATGAGCTTGCCTGCAGCTTCAGTGTTTGCACCAAACTCTCAACAGATCCAACATCCAGCGAACTGTCCCATTATGAATGTCGCCAACACACCTCCCCAGTCTTTCTATGCTCAGCCACAAACCATTTTTTCATATCAGGCAAGACTGTTGTGTCTATTTAAATGGTTATTCATAATCTTACCTCTTCTAGCTTGATTTGTAGATACTTTATAGTCTAGTTTAGATTTTCCTCTTAAAATTTAGTGTCTAGGTACCTTACAGTCATGTTTAATCTTTCTTTTTCTACCCTGGAGTGTAGAGGAATTTTACAGTTTTGTATAGCCTTTCCTCTTCTGCCCTGAGGTGTAGAGGTAACTTACAGTCTTGCTTAGTCGTTCCTCTTCTATCCTGTGGGATAGAGGTACCTTCAGTCTTGTTTAGTCGTTCCTCTTCTATCCTGTGGGGTAGAGGTACCTTAAAGTCTTGTTTAGTCTTTCCTCTTCCACCCTGAGGTGTAGAGGTATTTTACGGTTTTGTGTAGCTACACTGACACCACGAGACTGGGGAAACGCCATAATTATTCCAGTTCGGAAAAACAAAGGCAATAAAAGAGACTGCACTCAATATAGAGGCATTTCCCTTTTGAGTCATACTGGACAAATATTTTGCAAAATTCTTTGAAAAGATTACGAACTACAATAGAACCTCAGCTAAGCGAAATGCAACTTTGATTTAGGAAAAACAAAGGATGCACAGATGCCATCTGTGCTCTTAGATAACATACAGAAAAGTCAATTGAATTTAGTGAAACACTCTACTTAGCCTTTGTTGACCATGAAAAGGCATTTGATAGAGTAGATAGAAACAAGCTGTGGGAAATCCTTAAACAATATGGAGTGAGTACACATCTAACAAACCTATGTAGAAGTTTATACAACAGTGAATGCATAATGAGAGCAAATGGAGGACACTCAAAACCCTTCACCATGACACTGTAACATATGCATGTTGTAAGAGATGATTATGGGGGAATTAGTCTTTGCGCTGGCAACCCCATCTCGTAGAATACTTTAGCTATACAATCCAGCCTACCAGGAACCAATATATGGCCGGGCATGAAATGGTTGAGAGGCTAGGCTCCATCAAGGGATAAGGGAAGAAGGAGAAGATGAATAAGGACAAGTGAATGCTCAGCTAGAAAGTTGTCCACATATTCCGGTGGATGCTTAAGCCCCTGAGCTGCATTTACCATGTTCTTGTGCATTACCTACCCTCTGCTTCAAGGAGGTGCATTTGGGAGTTTTCCTTTGTCAAGCTGAGACAAAAATGTTATTTCTCATACTCCTCAGTACTTTATAAGTACTTTATTGAAAATTCTGGGGGGCTAAAATCAAGGTAACGCAAACAGAGGATGCCCAAGAAACAAGTACATCACACTGCCATGTAAGGTTCAAACTTGCACAGAGCGTAAGGGAATTTGTGGGAATAGGTGGCGGTGGAGTGTCATGATTAGACGACTTCAGTCTTGGGACTGACCAACCTGACGGTTATGATGATGTTTATACCTATTCCTGTGTTATCCTTGCATAGCATGATGCCACATTGTTTGTTATCTTTTGTTTGTTACCCTTTATCTCATTTTCCATTAATCCTGCCATCTATTACAATATTTCTATTGCATATTATACTTTATTGATTCCCTGTAAATGCTCTTTATTCTAACACCTTTACCATCAGTATGTGACTTACCCAACCCCAATGAAAGAAAAACTGGTGAAGAGAGAAATCTCAACTGACAACTTTATGAGAGATAGATGTGATTATTTGAGAGCCAACAAAGAAAATGGACGTATCTGTTTGTTCTTTCAGCAACAACTGGCCATGTATAACATATTTCCCAATTCTGCTCACGGACAACATCAAACAGAGTCCCAGCTTGTCAATCACTGTGGTCCCAGCAGGATGGTCACAAGTGCATCAAACCATGAGGTCAGTAAACATATTCATGATTTCTCTCACATCCATCACTAGGTATATTTATCTACACTTCTGTAATTTCATGATGACGGTTGAGTTTAGATTTAAGGGAAAAAAGAAAGGATGAAGAGACAACTCCAAAGTGTTTATAACCAGTAGATGCTGGAACAATCGGCATATACAGCTTGTGGCATTTGCTGAGAGAGATGTAGCCTCTGCCAGTCTGCCCAAAGAACTATGTTAAGAAAGTGAGTTGCATATCCTTTAAAGGAAGTCGCAGTCAACACCAGCAGTTTTTGTGGCTGTTTGTGATTTCTTGGCAAGTTTACATTCAGTAGCTTGCCATTGCTTTCTAACCACCAGCACCCATACCATTGCATGAAAACCAACACACAGCGGTCTGCTGCTAAATCGCTCGCAGCTGTATTTTGAATACAATTTGCGGTAAAACGAATTAGTCCGTAACCCCTTCATCAGATAATGTATTCTTTATTAACCATTAACAGCTATCAGAAGTAAATATGCAGGCAAAGGAAGAGGTCAGAATTAGAAGATGTACAGTGGGGACAACTAGCCTGCAAACCTATCAATATCTTCATGTGCCTAGAGGATATTGGTTCTTTTCTTAACAAATAACATTTGTAAACAAGAGATGTTTGGTCAATAAACATTTTAACTATATCAACCCCGACCATGCATCCTTGAGCAGGTATTGCTCTCACACATATGGCACAATCAGCCACATTCTTATTGAGTACCAGGGAAAACCATCTGTGGTCACTGTTAACAATTGCCAACTGACTTTATGAATCCCTGGACCAACTACAGTAAACCAGTATAGTTGAGGATCAGCATTTGGTTGTCAAGAGCAGACAACTCAGCAGCTCTGAGTGCCAAGAGTAGACAACTCCACATCATTGGGCTGCCAAGAGTAGACAACTCTACAGCATTGGGTTGCCAAGAGTAGACAACTCTACAGCATTGGGTTGCCAAGAGTAGACAACTCCACAGCATTGGGTTGCCAAGAGTAGACAACTCTACAGCATTGGGTTGCCAAGAGTAGACAACTCTACAGCATTGGGTTGCCAAGAGTAGACAACTCTACAGCATTGGGTTGCCAAGAGTAGACAACTCTACAGCATTGGGTTGCCAAGAGTAGACAACTCTACAGCATTGGGTTGCCAAGAGTAGACAACTCTACAGCATTGGGTTGCCAAGAGTAGACAACTCTACAGCACTGGGTTGCCAAGAGTAGACAATTCAGCAGCACTAAACTGCTAGGAGTAGATTTGAGAACCAACACAGCACTCTGATATTCTCATACGTGTTCTGTCCTATTCTTCAACAGCCAGTGAAGAGCCCCAGTACTAATGGTACCATATGTAGTCTGATTATAATGTGTCTTTCTGACCTGTCCTTGGAGTACTGATTGTCGGCCAGATACTCTAGTCACTTCCTGCCACTTCATTCTCTTCAAACTTTGATGTTTTATCTGTTCATCCCCACTATTCGCATGATCCCAAAGGTCTCTGAGCATGTCTACCTTATCATGCACCAATACACCACCCAGCTGTGCAAACCCAACCAAGAGTAGACAAGTCAGCAGCACTGGGCTGCCCAGAGTAGATGTCAAACTCAGCAGTAACAAAGATTGAGGTACATTTGAGTGTATTAACCCTTTACAGGGCAGACGCTTGTCCATTTTTTAGCCCTGAACTCGCAAGATTTTTTCAGGTTCGGTAAAATTTCGGGTTGCGTTAGTAAAAACATCACAAATAAGGTGTTAGTCAACCGATTTTAGTTAAATAAACAACACAATAAAGGGAAAAGCATGCAGAATATGTTACTCACATGATTGTTGTCGGTAATCCATATATGAACACAAATATTTACGAAATACAGCATATTGTTTGTGATTTTACATCATCTATACGGCAATTTACAAACACATTTTCAGAATCATAATCACTTTCTTTAAAGTCCGACTCAGACTGCTAATGCAAAGTAACACTTTTCACTGATATCTAGCTCCGATTAATAGTAAACTTCGTGCCCTTTAATGTCACTTAAATTGAACCTAGCGAAATCTCAGCTATCACTTGAAGAATCGCCAAAATCTATTTGGAAAAACTAAGCGTAAAAATTCCGAAAACTATCAAAAAAAGTCCGTAAAAGTCCGTTCAAATTCATAGTAGGCGCTTAAAAATGGCGGCCACGTTGTCAAGCTATCGGCGAAAGCAAAAGTAGCCGTCGGTAGTGTCGGAAAGCTGAGAGATTGCGTTTGTACAATGCATAATAGTATCGAGCGCGTTCTGCCGATCTGCTCGTTTAAGCCCTGTAAAGGGTTAAGTATATATATAGAAATGAACAAACTTTATTTTCAGAGGGTTAAGAATTAGGCACGCAGGCCCGTCTAACATCCTGCTCTTCTTATCTTTCTGCTCTCATATATTATTTCAAGCTACAAAAGACATTATGTTTATTCACATTTTTGCACAGGTAAAAACTGGAAACCTTATAAGTCTTGCAGATGAAAGTGTGCTAGAGGACATGTCAAAATCTGACTCATCCCTGTCATCTCTGAATGACATTGTGTTTAAACAACCTTACTTGCCAACTGGAAACCTGGCAGGGTCTAATCAAACAGCAGTAAGTGCTTCTCATCGCCATTATGCTTTTATTTCCAGTATCTTTGACATACCTTTCAGTTAATTTACTGTCATTATGCTTTTATTTCCAGCATCTTTGATATACCTTTCAGTTAATTTACTGTCATTATGCTTTTATTTCCAGCATCTTTGATATACCTTTCAGTTAATTTACTGTCATTATGCTTTTATTTCCAGCATCTTTGATATACCTTTCAGTTAATTTACTGTCATTATGCTTTTATTTCCAGCATCTTTGATATACCTTTCAGTTAATTTACTGTCATTATGCTTTTATTTCCAGCATCTTTGATATACCTTTCAGTTAATTTACTGTCATTATGCTTTTATTTCCAGTATCTTTGACACACCTTTCAGTTAATTCACCACTATTATGCTTTTATTTCCAGTATCTTTGACATACTTTTACATTAATTTATTGCCATTATTCTTTTATTTCCAGTATCTTTGGCATACTATTTCAGTTAATTCACCACCATTATGCTTTTATTCCCAAATTTTGACATACTCTTTTAGTGAATTAACCACCATTATGCTTTTATTTCCAACTAATTCTGCATGTTTGTGCTTTTATTTCTAATAACATTGTGATTACTATATGTAAACTCCTCCTTATAGTCCATGCTGTGTGGAGCTGATCACCATGACTTCCACAGTCTTCCGTCTCATGTACAACAATAATTTCTGACACAGTTGTTCCTAACTGCTTTGATGTCAAACTGTCTTATATCTTCTCTCTTGGTCTCTCTCTGCCTCTCTTCATCTTCAACCTTCCATTGTCACAATATACTCCATTTTCCCCTTCTCAAGATATGCTCACAGAAAATGTATTTTCTTCATCTGATGCGAGTAGCCAGTTCTCTCTGTGAGATAAATTCTTTCAAGATATCTTCATTAAGCTGTTTACTTGTCCATGTTGTTCTCGTAATTTTTCTATTAAAAAAATCTCTGCAGCTTCTAGATAATTCCTCGCTAATCTGCTGATTGTCCATGATTAACATCTAGGGATGTATTAAATAGCGGATTTGTAAATCTGTAGATAATGACTGGTGCTTCTGCAATCTGACAGAAGCCAATAGCGGATTTGTAAATCTGTAGATAATGACTGGTGCTTCTGCAATCTGACAGAAGCCAATAGTGGATTTGTAAATCTATAGATAATGACTGGTGCTTCTGCAATCTGACAGAAGCCAATAGTGGATTTGTAAATCTATAGATAATGACTGGTGCTTCTGCAATCTGACAGAAGCCAATAGTGGATTTGTAAATCTATAGATAATGACTGGTGCTTCTGCAATCTGACAGAAGCCAATAGTGGATTTGTAAATCTATAGATAATGACTGGTGCTTCTGCAATCTCACAGAAGCCAATAGTGGATTTGTAAATCTATAGATAATGACTGGTGCTTCTGCAATCTGACAGAAGCCAATGCAAAAACCCAGGTCTATTTCTACTTTGAATGTTTGTAGATGACTAAATCTACCATAGTGACCAATTATGTTTGTTTGTATGTTTGACATATGTTTGTAAATGTTTCATATGTTTCTTATAAATATTCTTCTTCTTTTGTCCTTTATTCCCCATTCAGGCATATGCCCACAACCAGCTCACATCAGGCCATTCTAAATTTCGCTATCTTCTGCAGCTTTGTCCACATTCTTCCCATATTATTCATCTCTGTCTTTACCTCTCTTCTGTATGTGTTATTTGTGCTCCCATTATCCCATTCACCCTGTGGTCTCCACAAAGGGGGTGTCTAATTATACAGTTCTCAGGTTTTCTTAATGTGTGTACTGTTCAGCACCAGCATATTTTTCTCAACCCTCGATTCACTAGAATTTGTCTAGTTCTCTTGATGAGCTGCACATTGATGATTCTGTCACACCATTTTAGTGCCACCATTCTGTACAGGCAACAATGAATACATTTGTGTAGTTTATTAGTAATATTCTTTTAGTTGTTATCCATGTTTTTTTATCCACTCAGGAGTTAAATTGGAGTTAAATATTCTAACATTGGAGTTAAATATTCTAAATTATCTGCAACTATAGTGTTATAAAACTGCTTCTATGAAATACCTCCCAATTGCCATTGTATCAATCTGCAAAATTCTCATAAAATTTTAATAATTACCCAGTACTCATTTTATGAGGCTAGATCGATCCTAAAGCTGAACTGGTCAGTAAAACATTATACTATAGGATTGAACCTAGAGCATCCCAGGAAGGTTAACCTGGTCAACAAACACCTGCGGAAGTCAGATGTGTCGGCCTAAAGGCGCAGTATCGCAGCTCCACTGTAAACAGGCACAATGCAATCACATTTTAAAAAAAGACTCAGGATGAACGTAGAAGAAGAAGAAGAAGAACCTAAAGCACTGTCTTGAAAAGCTAGCACACAAACCACTATGGCTCTATTTCTGTGATATACAATTAAGTTTACTGACGATGATTGTTTACAGTTTCTCTGAATTGTTTTTAAACAGGGATGCGACAAGCAATATGTTGCACTTTGTGTTGCCTGGCTTGTGGCATCCTTATTTAAATTCACAAATGGAATACATTGAATTGTTTTGTCTATGTCAATCCCAAACAGTCAGCATTTGTTTCTTGTCCTCTAGCTTCACCCAGCCAGTGATGGCAAGTTGCCTCGGCACAGACGTAATGTTAGCGATACTTCCTTTATGACAATGGGAGGTCGAGGCAGTGCTTTCAGGTAGGCAAGTGTTTTAATTAATGCAGCATCGGTGTTAATGAGAGTATCACAGATCAGGGTACCCACTTACTCTGCAACTTTAAATGTGGATAAAGGCTGAGGACATAGAACGCAACCATGAGGATGTGGAAAGCAAGGGGAAACTACCATATTTCTAATCCCAAGACACTCAGCATAGCAGCTGAAAAAGAATTTCCAAGATATGAAGGTGAGGTCCCATACCCAGGCGAAGCAGATCATTTATGTGAACAGGGGAAGAGAAATTATTAAGAACTTATAGCACAACACCAGCATACAAATGAAAGTAACATTTGAGAGAATATGCATCTTTCCTATGGCAACATGAAACAGTTAAACAGTGGTAACATGAAACAGTTAAACAATGGCAGAATCAGTGGCAACATGAAACAGCCAGAAACAGTGACAACAAGAAACAAATATCTTTTCTGTGGCAACATGAAACAGTGGCAAGATGAAAGAAACATCTTTTATGTGGCAACATGATTGTGAAACATCCCATGTGAGTCATGGACTGTTTCACAATCGCTACAGAAGAAAATCAAGGCTTTTGAACTTAAATGTTACAAAAGCATTCTTAGAGAACTGGATCTAGACAAAAACAATAGTGACGGTCAACAAAAAGTGAACACCAACGAAAATTGGCTCAGAAACTGAAATAATATGGCCATATTAAATGTCACAGTGGTTTGGAAATATCTGTGCTGGAAGGCACGGCTCATGAAAGAAAATTCAGGTCTTGACCAGCATGAAGATGAACACAGAACACTGATGGCACCGTGGTCCTGAAAATGCATGAGTCAATGATAAATATGATTTTGGTGGGCCGTGATGGGAGTGAAGTTCTGTAAAGGCTCCACTGCATGATGATGATGTACCAGGGGGCTTCACATGAAGACCTTAAAGTGTGATAGAAATTACAATAACCATGACAATGTCTTGTAACCTGTCGGTATTGTTCGTAAGGATGTCAGTGAATGAATCACCAAAAAAATGGGAAGTAGATTGTGAGCTTTACTAGAACACGATTACAAGAAACAAAATGGATGTTGCAACCAAAGCCTTCGTCAGCACAGAACAAACAAACACAAACAGACAACCAACTATCTACACGAGAAACACTACATGAAGATACAAAGGTTACTTATCTGAATCCTGGTTTGGTTGAATGTGCCTTCAATGCTTCTTAAGGATGTCAAGAGTATTTAGAACATGACCTCATGGTGCAGACGAACACTGTGACGTCATAAGGACAGTTTAAAGATGGCCACCCCACTTTTGACATGTGCCAAAGAGGAGCATAATTCTGCTGTCCATTTTTTGATTAGTGAAGGGGTGAAATCTATAGAAATTAATGGACGAATGAAGGTTCAGTATGGTGATATATGCTTGTCAGTCCAGCAAGTGTATGAATAGGTTAGGAAGTTTCAAAATGGCGTGACTTCTGTGACAGACTATTCACGACAGGGTCAGACACACTGAGTAGTGACCACAGAGTCAATTTTTATACAGGAATTCAAGCACTTTATCAGCGCTGGAGGGCTTGCGTTGAACACAATGGTGATTACATCAATTACTTTTTCAGAATATATTCACTGAAAAAACATTTAAGGTTTTCAAATGAAGCCCCCTCATTCATAATGTTAATGAAAAATATATTTTGTTTCAGAGCTTACCAGGACTCTCGTCTTGTTTCGGTTGATGGCTCCAAGTCCAAATCTGCTGCATCTACTCCAGTCAACTCTCCACCTCTGTTGTAAGTTGTCTTGTTTTTTTTTTAGTTTTTAATGCAAAACTTGTTGTTTTCTTCTCTGTGTGTGCTGGTTGCTTCTTCTTCTTCTACAGTCTCTTTATTCCCCAGTGGAGATTAGGTGTTCAACCAACCAACGCTAAACCATCCTATCTTTTGTCCTCCCTATATTGTTCATCTCTGTCACTACTTCTTGTTGCCATGTATGTTTTTAAAAGCTGACAAAAGTCTCATAACAGGAACCTTGTTGAGGGACTGAAATGTTAACACCTTCACATTTTGTAGGCCTGAACGCATGGAGAAGTGGGAGGCTAATCTCTCCCTCCTGTAGTGAATGTCGAGATCTGGCATCAAACCCTCATCCTACAGCTCTCATGCCATTGCCAGTACAATGCCCTAACCACTACACCAATATGCCTGCTGGGAGCTTACACAGCGCCATGCCATTTGTTGAGGTCACAAGAAGTTAAATCTAGCAGTAAATTTAGATTACTTACCTCTAATGTTTTGTGTGTGTGTGTGTGTGGGAGCTTACACAGCGCTAGGTCATTTGTTGAGGTCACAAGAAGTTAAATCTAGCAGTAAACTTAGATTACTTACCTCTAATGTTTTGTGTGTGTGTGTGTGGGAGCTTACACAGCGCTAGGTCATTTGTTGAGGTCACAAGAAGTTAAATCTAGCAGTAAACTTAGATTACTTACCTCTAATGTTTTGTGTGTGTGTGTGTGGGAGCTTACACAGCGCTAGGTCATTTGTTGAGGTCACAAGAAGTTAAATCTAGCAGTAAACTTAGATTACTTACCTCTAATGTTTTGTGTGTGTGTGTGTGGGAGCTTACACAGCGCTAGGTCATTTGTTGAGGTCACAAGAAGTTAAATCTAGCAGTAAACTTAGATTACTTACCTCTAATGTTTTGTGTGTGTGTGTGTGGGAGCTTACACAGCGCTAGGTCATTTGTTGAGGTCACAAGAAGTTAAATCTAGCAGTAAACTTAGATTACTTAACTCTAATGTTTTGTGTGTGTGTGTGTGTGTGTGCATTCGCTCACATTCAACTCAAGCGTAGTTCATACACATGCTGCTACTGAACTGATTTTTGTGTGGATTAGCTTTCCCTGTTACTAGTATCCTTTGTCATCAGGTGAACCCACTCTGACTTCTGAGGTACTTGTAATTTACATCCCAAAGTCAAGGATGGGAAGTCAACATTTTAGTCCAACTAACCAGTGTGGGATTGAACCCACTACTCAACTTCAGCACACAGGAAGTAAGAGCAAGCACTCTTATCCATTCGGCCATGCTGGCCTCCTCTAACATGAACTCAGTACTTCTGTATGGATCGGATAGATGGAGAACGACTACTACAAATGACTAATAAACTACAAACATTCGTTAACTAATGCCAGTGCATAACGGAAGGACTATAATGCTATGACACAATCACTGATGTGGAGCTTATGGAGACATCTAAACACATTCCAGAGAATCAAGTGGTGAGGAAACAACATTGGTACTGGATAGGAAAACCATTGACTGAGAAAGCATGTATTTAAAATGAAATGAAAAGTATTACTAGAAAGTCCTTCCTTTGGAACCATCTCATCTCATCTTATCATGTTCCTCTTGTACTTTACAGTGTCGAGGTGAAGTATAAACAAAGAGAGAGTGCCCGCTTATGGGCTTCATGTATCGATATTCCCATGGACTCTGTTATTGCCTGCGTCCATCGTTTACGTGGTCGGCCTCTTCCTCTGCTTCCCTCTGGTCTGTACATCATTGCTTGTTGTGGTGTACTGTTAGTTGGTAACCTACTTGCATGGCCAAACCATTTGATTTGCTGCCTTCTAATAAAATCTGGTGCAGCTATAACCCCCACTTTAGTCCTGATTTCTTCATTTCTGATCTTATCTCTTCTTGACACATTGAGTATTCTTCTCAGGAATCTCACTTCATTGTGATTTTGCTTTTCTCTTTTTCTGTCATTGTCCAGGTTTGCATTGGTAACATAGAATTGGTAGGAAGATTGTGTTGTAAAGTGCTTTCTTAGTAGTTATTGATGCATGTTTGTTCTTTAGTATTGGTACCATTTGTCCAATGAGTTGGTTTGCCTTATTGCTATTTTCGATCTTGTCTTCTGATTTGCCATTTGATGATATTATACTTCCTACTCTTTACTTGTTTCAAGGGATGTTCGTTTAGGTGAATCTTCTTTAGTTATAGTCAATACCTCTGTTTTACTTGTCCTAATTTTCATGTTATGTTCCCTACACATTTCGTTTAGACTATTCATGTGGTCTTGTAATCAGCTTCTATATTAGCGCTTGGTCGTCCGCAAACAGGAGTTCTCTAATGGTTAGATTTGCAGATGGTTCTTCTTCTGTGTTCTCGTCATGCGGTATTCTTGCTGTCTCTGCTTGGCTGGTTTCTTTACATATGTTGTCTATATATGTTATGAACAAGAGAGGGGACAGGACACAACCTTGTCGTACTCCGGATCTTATGGTGAAGGGTTCTGAGTGTCCTCCAGTTGCTCTCACTATGCATTCACCTTTGGAACCACCAGGGCAAAAAGAATTAGGAGGAGACCTAAAAACACATGGAGAAGAGAATGAGAAAGAAAGATTAATAATGTGGGGAGGGCATGGAGGGAACTGCAGAAGGTGGCAAAAGACTGGAACACTTTGTGTGAGTCGGTTGAGGGTGTATGCTCCATTGGGGGTCAAAGCCAGCAGCAGGAGAAGAAGCTGATGGAGCTGTAGGTTCCATACGGAATCTCAGAGTTGTAATGACATTGGGACTAGTATAGGGTATTTAACAGGTCACATATTGGCAAAGCAATCCTAATCCTGTGCTACATCCATCTGATCCTGTCCTGCAGCTATCTAATCTTGTACCGCGGCTGTCTAATCCTGTGCCGCAGCTATATAATCCTGTGCCACGACCATCTAATCCTGTGCCACGACTGTCTAATCCTGTGCCACAGCTATCCAATCCTGTGCCATGACCCTAATCCTGTGCTGCGGCTGTCTAATCCTTGCCACGGCTGTCTATTCCTGTGCCACAGTTGTCTATTCCTGTGCCACAGTTGTCTATTCCTGTGCCACAGTTGTCTAATCCTGTGCCACAGTTGTCTATTCCTGTGCCACAGTTGTCTATTCCTGTGCCACAGTTGTCTAATCCTGTGCCACAGTTGTCTATTCCTGTGCCACAGTTGTCTAATCCAGTGCCACAGTTGTCTATTCCTGTGCCACAGTTGTCTATTCCTGTGCCACAGTTGTCTAATCCTGTGCCACAGTTGTCTATTCCTGTGCCACAGTTGTCTATTCCTGTGCCACAGTTGTCTAATCCTGTGCCACAGTTGTCTATTCCTGTGCCACAGTTGTCTAATCCTGTGCCGCAAATGTCTAATCCTGTGTTGCGGCTGTCTAATCCTGTGTTGCAGCTGTCTGATCCTGTGCTACAGCTGTCTGATCCTGTGCTGTAGCTGTTGAATCCTGTGCCACAGCTGTCTGATCCTATGCTACAGCTAATCCTGTGCCGCAGCTGTCTGATCCTATGCTACAGCTAATCCTGTGCCGCAGCTGTCTGATCCTATGCTACAGCTAATCCTGTGCCGCAGCTGTCTAATCCTGTGCTATGGCTAATCCTGTGCCACAGCTGTCTGATCCTATGCTACAGCTAATCCCATGCAGCAGCTGTCTAATTCTGTCCTACCGCTAATCCTGTGCTGCGACTGTATGGTTCTCTCAAACAAGTAACTATTCAATAAATGATTCTCATCTCATCTCATCTCATCATGTTCCTATTGTACCTTGCGGTGTCGAGGTGAAGTATAAATTATTCTCTGAACTTTGAATTACAGAGGATCCCAGAAGTGCCCCCTGTCAGGCAGCCTGGCCGAGTGGAACCCTTTTGGTGATGACAATTTTGGAGCTGTGACAGATGATATGTTGTTTGGGAAGGAATTTGATAAAATTAAACGTGCCTCAAATACTAGTGAGTACATTCATGTGCTTCTTGTTGCCTATAATAGTTATCAGTTATTGAAAGATTACCATTGTTGCATTTGGGTTGAGTTGAGTTGAATCAAGAATTGACATCACTGAACTCTGGACATTGCCATTCATGCTCTGTCCTCATCTGCAACAGCCAGCGAAGAGTCCCAATGCTAATGGTACCAGTAGCAGTCTGATGATATGTCTGTTTGGCCTTTCCTTGTAGTTTTGAGTGTTGGCCAGATCCTCAGTCACTCCCTGCTGCACAATTCTCTCCAAGCCATGATAATCTATCTGTTCTTCTGTACTATACACACAATATGAAAGGCCCCTAACCACATCTGCCTTATCATGCATCAAAACTTCACAGAGCAGTGCAGACACAGCTAATCTGTCCACCTGTTTGTTTCCCACCACACTAGCATGTCCTGGGGAAAAATACAACAGTTGCTATCTAATGTTGATTGTTGTATGGAAGCCTGCCACTCTGCCCAATGCACGCCTATCTTCACCTTTCTAATCATACTGTGTGAGTCTGTTACAATCATTGCTGCGACGTATCTGGCATAACATCAAAACATAAGCTCGAACAAAACATCGTCTAGAGTTGCAGAAAACGATCCAGCAAAGAAGTATCAACGAAACATCAATAAAAAGGACTCACTCGAAGGCTGGCAATCTAATTGATGCGGCTAAGTTTATTAGCCCACATTCTTGAGCTGTGATCAAACAGACAGTTTATGAATCTCAATAAATTTCGATCGGGTCTGTAAATGTCAGACGGGATGATCGTAAGAAAACATCAATTATAAATATTCAACTGTTGACCAGACTAGCTACTGAGAACTATCAAATTAGTATTGCGTTCCTTCTGTCCATCCAAGGTTACCGAAGTATCCTTCTTGTGTGACATTCTCAATCGCATTCCTAGATTCCGCATCTGTCCCAAGGTCTTAATCTTGATAAGTAAAATGCCCTGCTATTCAGGTTCTCCTTTCTAATATATATGAGCCATGAATAAATTTGTCCTGCCAGTGAATATCTTTATAAATTAGAGACGACGTGAACGTGCTGCTTCTCTAGTCAAGCTCTGTGATCCGAATGTTTTTGTTGTTCTTAACAACATCTTCTGACGTATATGTTTTCCACGTCAGGGTCTTAGTTTCTATTACTCTTTGGTTCGCGACTTTGTCACAATTATTTCTTTACGTCAAATTTGTTGCGCTACTACTTGGCAATCATGACATGTATGTGTGTCCTCCAGCCAGACGTATGCTGCTGTGACTGCCTCCACCTCCACTCCCAGACTAGAAGTTGTGGTATCATATGCCATGCTCTCTTGCACCAAGCACCGTCCACCAACCTTCGCCACAAATCCCCAGTCACTTCTTTCACCACCATCCGTGTATATGATTATATTCCCTGGACGACAATTGTTGTGGATCAATTGTTGTACCTCCCATTCACTGCAGCCGACCAATCCCTGCATTTCCATTCCAATGTTGTTATGACCCTGCACAGGTCTGACTTTTCTCTGACATTCTGATGCCACTCCTTTCCTCTTCTAATGTTCTCAAGCATGCACACTTCTCTGATTGTGAGCCATCCATGATTTCCCTCTGATCAGCCTGTGGCCCTTAACTGTGTCCAGGGCTTCATGCAGGGGGTGTTCTGTGTCTGCAGCCACTCAGCACCTTGAGCCTGTCTGCAATCGTGGATAAGGCTAGGATGTATCGCATGCAAACTACCAGTGTTCCTTATGCACCCCAGAATCACCCATATAGCTTCATTCTATATGCGCTCATATGATTGCAGATAAAGCACACACAGAGCGTGAGAGACGTAAGATGGTGCAAAATGGTGGAAATGACCATGTTTCCACATGCACTTACTGTGGGCGAACATTTGCAGCAAGAATTGGCCTTACCAGCCACACTCGCCACCGCCATGGATCGTAGTTATTAAGCCTTTTTGAAGCACAATGTACCAAACTATCGTCTGTCAAGACGGAAAGGTGCCAATATGTGCTCAGTTTCACTCTAGTTTCTGTTGCATTAGGGACACATACATAAGTACTTTATCTCTTCATTTAAAATTCATGAAGCTTCAAATGAAGCTCATTGACACTAAGACAGTGAATGAATGTTCTTAAAGACATGATGTGTTTGTATGTGGTAAATGTGACTTGTATGCTAGTATCATAGAAACTTAAGAGACATACACATATATATATTTTTTCCCGCTCACTTTGAACTCAAGCATAGGTCTTAATTAGACTTATTTTTGCACGTAGCCAGCTTTCCCTATTATCAGTGTCCTCCGCCATCGGTTGGATCATTTTCAACTTCTGAGGCACTCTTAATTTACATCCCCAAGTCAAGGATGAGAAGACAGCGTTTAAATCCAACTGACAATTGTAGGGAAAGAACCTCCCTACCCCACCATAAGCACATACGAAATGTAAAAGCTATCGCTCTTAACCTTTCAGCCACACAACTTCCCAACATAAATTATTACAAAGTAGGCCAGGGTACAAGCCTATCCAGTTGCCTGGCTGGTAGCTCAATTGTCTGCAAGGGAAGAGGAGATGCTGCAAAACTGATGAACTCAATCAGCATCTCATAGCTTGATAGACAGAGACGGTACAGGAAGATACATGATGTAATGTTTCTCTATCTTGATGGATTTCTTATATTTGCAGACATCTCCAGTATTAACAATCATGATAACTTTGTCAAGTCTCGCCAAGAATCTTCAGATCCATTTGGCAATGCTCCCTTCAGAAAACAAGTGAGTGCATCTTTCCAATAATATATTTACATATTTGATGAGCAGTCTTAATTGAACGTATAATCTTCACCCTCTATAACGAAGTAATGAGAGAGATCAAAGAGAAGCCAGGAATACTAATGGGAGGTTATAATAAAAACAATATACGCTATGCAGATGACACAGTTTTGGTGGCGGATAATGCAAAAGTCTACCACAATTGTTGGACATTGTAGTAACAAGAACTCTCCTTGAATATCAAGAAAACAGTAACAATGGCAATATCAAAGAAAAAGGTGACACCCAAATGTGAAATGGAAATAGAAGGCAACATTCTTAACCAAGTGGATAATTTTAAATACCTAGGGGGATTTATAATATCAGATGGAAGATGTACAATACAGATTAAAAGCAGAATATGACAAGCAAAAGCTGCATATATGAAAATGAAGAATGTCTTATCCAATAAGTCACCATCTTTGAATGTAAGAAAGAGAGTGCTATATAGAACCTGTTTTGCTGTATGGCAGTGAATCTTGGAATGTAAATGAACAAATTAGGAAGAACTTGGAAGCAACAGAGATGTGGTTCCTGAGACAAATGTTGCAAATTCTTTATACTGGCAAAGTAACTAACAACGATTGCCTGAAACAGGCTAATGAAACTAGAGCATTATATACAAATATAAGAAAGAGACAAACATCTTTCTTTGGTCATGTGATGATAAGAGAGGCATTGGAGAACATTGTAACAGCTGGAAAGATCAAGGGGAAGAGAAGCAGAGACAGACCAAGAGAAATGATGCTGGATGGATTGAGATGCTGGCATGGAGGAATATCATCAGCAGATTTGATCAAGAAAACCAAAATCTGTGGAGAGACATGAACGCCTAAGCTAGCTGGCAGGGCACTTGATGATGATGATAAAGGAAACAAAGAATATGACACTGTAACCTACCATGCTTGTCATAATCTGTGACTAAAGAGAGTGTGTGTTTGTGTGGGACTGGCTGCCTCCACCTGTAGACAACGTGAGCTGCAAACTCTAACCAGCAAGTTTACAGGGTCTTGTTATGAGTTGACTGAGGGCCTATCTTTCATTGGTAGATATATGTCATTCACAGCTCGGAATTCTGGGATAAGTATGAACATTTTTTCTAATTTTCATTTTCTCTTCATTGCTTTCATTTTTTCATCTTTTCATTCTTCTCGTCCTGTCGTCACGTGTTGGTGTAGTCACAGATCTCCTTGGCTATATGTTGTGTTTTGTGAACGTGTTTGTTTGCTGATGAAGGCTAATCGTCGCAGTGTCCTGTATGTGTCATAATTCTGTTATGTAAAGCTGCACTACTTTGTGTCATTTTATATTGTTTACATTTTCACAGCCAGCTTCCTGGCCTAGAGGTTAGCGACTTTCCTCCGTAATCTCGTAAGTAATGTGTCGACGGTGAGAATCAGCAGTGTTTCGAATCGCGTCGGTAACTTATGGGGTATGTAAGCCGGCAGCTCAGAAAGCAATGACAAACTACTGAGCGTAATCTTGCCAAGAAATCAACAGTCAGCTGAAAGATGCTGATGTTGACAGCAATGTCATGTAAAGGATATGCAAACAAGCAATTAAACATTTTCACAGCTTTACCGCAGTTTCACCAAATTTTATTCATTCTTTTACCTTAGAATGAATGTTTACTCTTTTACCTCTGAATGTACGTTTAGTTTTCTTCCTCGGAATGACCTTTTATTCTTTTACCTTGGAATGAATGTTTACTCTTTAACCTCTGAATGTACGTTTACTTTTCTTTCTCGGAATGAACTTTTATTCTTTTACCTTGGAATGAATATTTACTCTTCTACCTCGGTATGAACTTTCTTCTTCCTTAGAATGAACTTGCACTCTTCTACTTTGGAATGAACTTTTACTTTTCTACCTGGAAATGAACGTTTACTCTTCTACCTTGGAATTAACTTTTACTTTTCTACCTGGAAATGAACTTTAACTCTTATACCTCAGAATCAACTTTTACTCTTGTACCTCTCATGAAACATTTACTCTTTTACCTCTCAATGAATTTTAACTCTTCTACCTCGGAATGAACTTTTACTCTTATACCTTGGAATTAACTTTTACTTCAAAGTGTCAAATTCAGTTTCATGGTGAGTCATAAAACACTTCTGTGTTTGGTATCACATAAATCATATGAGTGTTTGCGGTCCCTGTCAGTGAGGAGTACTAGATAAAGGAATCACCCACCTCATATCCTTGACTAATCTTTGCCACATATTGTTTCCTCCAGGCCACATATGGTAAACAGTAATGCGACTGAGAGTTGAATTTGAGAGGTTTCGATGACATATCTGGGGGGCCTGGAGTGCAGCAGCTGGAGGTAACTTGATTCCAGATGTGGGTTTTACCCATCAACATACTAGACTTTCAGCACATGCTGTCCTGGATGGCTCGCTTGTGAAGATCACTGGAGAATTCAGGAATTCAGGTTTCATGTATTTTCTGACTGCATGATGGTGCTTTGTTCCCTGTGGAATTCTTCATTCATTTGTAACAGTGTCAGCTGACAACTTGATGATATTTGGAAGCTGTTAAATTGATGATACTTGTATGCTGATAAATTTGATACTTGTAAGCTGTTAAATTGATGACACTTGTAAGCTGATAAATGGATGCTACTGGTAAATTGATAACTGAATGATACTTTTAAGCTGACAACTTGGTAATACTTTAAAGCTGATAAATTAATGATACTTGTAAGCAGATGAATGGATGATGCTTGTAAGCTGATTATAATTGTAGGCTGATACATTGAAGTAAGCTGATACATTGATGATAGTTTAGGCTGATACATTGATATAAGCTGATAAATTGATGATACTTGTAGGCTGATACATTGATGTAAGTTAATACATTAATAATACCTGTAATCTGATACATTGATGTAATATGATACATTGATGATACTTGTAAGCTGATACATTGATGCAATCTGATACATTGATGATACTTGTAAGCTGATACATTGATGTAAACTGATACATTGGTATAAGATGATACTTGTAAGCTGATACATTGATGTAAGTTGATAAATTTATTTATACAAATTGTAAGTTGTTACCTTGATTGTTTATACTAATAAGCTGATAAATTGATTATACTTGCAATCTGATAAATTTATTATAATTGTAAGCTGATAAATTCATGACAGTTGTAGACTGATACACTGATGATAGTTCTAAATTGTCAATTTGATGGAACTTTTAAGCTGATAAATTGTTTATACTTGTAAACTGATAAATGGATGGTAATTTTAAGCTGACATCTTGTTGATAATGTAAGCTGATACATTGATGATAAATGTAAGCTGATAAATGAATAATTCTAAGCTGACAACTTGATGATAATTCTAAACTGTCAATTTGATGGCACGTGTTATCTGATAAATTGGTGAAACTTGTAAGCTGATAAGTGGATGATACTTGTAAATTAATGAGCTCATTATACCTGCCAACAAATCAACCAATAACTTAATGGTAATTACCAACTGAAAGCTTGATGAGACTTGTCAACAAACCAGCCACTAACATGATGATATGTGTCCACTGACAACTTGATTATACTTGTAAGTTGATGCATTCATGGTGTATGTAAACAGATATATTTTTGATGTTTGTGAATATATAACATAATGCTACTTGTGAATGTATAACTTGATTTAACATGTAAACTGATCACTTTATAATTCTTGTGAACAAATCAATCACTAACTTGATGATATTTGTCTATTGATAACTTTATGATGCTTATCAATCATATCTCTCTCTACAACTTGATGATCCTTGTTACTTGAATACTTGATAATACTTGTCAACCAATCAGTCAGTATCTATCATGACAATTGTACACTGACACCTTATGGATAATTCTCAGCTGATAATTTGATAATCAGTTGATTATGATAGTGATAACATGATAATGCTTGTTAATTGAATATTTCATATTTGTCATTGAATCAGCCCATATCATATATGTCATTTGTATGCTGACACCTTGATGATAATTCTCAATTATCTTAATGATCAGTTGATTATGATAAAGATCAAATAACTTGATGTTTGTTATAATATGTTTGTTAATTAACAGCACTCTGTGATATGTCTTATCTTCATATAGTTTTTAAAATATTTTATCATCAAACAACATGAATGGAAGAAGAGGATGGCAAGGATTTCATAGATGTTCAAAGGTTATAAAAAAGGACAGACTAAATGGATGATTATTTGAATGTAAGAAACAATAGTTTAGCACCTCGAGAAATCCCTTGCTCAAATTTTCTTGATCAGTTCACTTACATGTTTATTTTATTATTATTTTGAATTCAAATCCATTTCATGTTTTACTTTGATTTTACAAAATCTTAGTTTTCATGTGTACGATTGGCTGCAGTATTTTTCTGTGGCAGAGGAGTAGCTTACACAAATACTGCTGTAGAAGTCTGATGTTCAGATCCCCAAGAGACATAGTTTGACCAAAAAAAGGACAATATTTGTGTTTGTGTGCAGTTAACACAGTGTGGGTTGGTTGTTCGGAATCCTCTGGAAGACTGAGATATAAGTCTGATGCATTGGCACCTGTTGGAGTCACATTGGTGTAGAGACTTCTCCTGATCCAGCACCTACATACCATTTGTGCAGGAACTGTGTGTAGAACTCTCCTCCCCCTCTCCAGGCTCTGCAATCTGTGGAGGAGTGCTTGATCAGAACTGAAACTTAGCATCTCCCAATGAGGCATATTAGAATGTAACCAGGATGTAAAGAGGAGAACATTGGAGCACTATTGGACTGTTTCATGTGTCCTAGAGATAGTCATCGAGTCCAACATGGCCAGTCTGTGAGAAGAACTTTCATTGATAACCTTTGCTAGCAGGGAGGGTGCTGATGTCATGATATATTGTTCAGTGTTATTTTCATCAATGTTTCAGATTTTCAGTAAGGAGTTTACTGAACATGTTTATTATCTTCATTTAACTGAGTGATGGAGGCTCAAGTTTGTCTGGATCAATAACAGCAGAATATTGTTGACATCATAGCGAAGATAATGTAAATGACATGTGCATTGATGAGACCATCTGCCTCTGTCACATTCTGACCAGCACGTTGATGTCTTTGCTAAAAGTATTGGTTAGTTTCCTTTTTATGACATTCCCCGACAAGTTTTGGCATGAAGAATTTGCCATATCTTGACCCTCATAACTGTATGTTAGACCTTCAAACAACATTGTTTGCAAGATTATGAGCTCTATCTGGAAGTGTGGAATAATAGCACAGATCTGGGAAGAAGCAATATTCATCCCATAATACAACAAGGAGAAAGACAGTACAGATCCCAGGAGCTACAGATCTATCAACATATGAAGCTGCACAGGTAAACTAATGGAGGGATGCATCAGTACTGGAATCACTGTGCACCCAGAAGCTGCACAGCTAAACTAACGGAGGGATGCATCAGTACTGGAATCATTCTGCACCCAGAAGGCAGATACTTCCAGTCAGTTGTCAGGCTTTAGGCAAAACAGGTCCAATGACAATCAGGTGACCTACATTGTACAGGAGCGTGAGGTTGTTGTAACAAAACAAAAACATGTATTAACTTTCTGGGTAGATATAGAAACAGCTTTGATACATTCTGGAAAGATATACTATCAAGATATGGTGTTGAAGAAGACTGTATGTTTGGATTAGTCATCATCCAACACCAGTAAGAAAGAGACAAACATCTTTCTTTGATCATGTGATAAGAAGAGGATCATTGGAGAACATCATGACAACTGGAAAGATCGAGGGGAACGGAGGCAGAGGCAGACCAAGAGAAATTATGCTGGATGTATTGTGACGATGGTATGAAGGAATATCAACAGAGTTGATCCAGAACACCAAAGACCGAGATATGTGTTGAGATATGAACAACTATGTCAACTGGTATGGCATGTGATGATGATCATCGACAACATAGAACAGCAAGATTACACCCACGTGGCCAGACACACATGAAGAAAGATATTGAACAAGATGGTGTCCTCTCCACTAACTATTTCTTATATCTATATATATCAACAATATCACAGAGATTATATATATATATATCAACAATATCACAGAGATTATATATATATATATCAACAATATCACAGAGATTATATATATATATATCAACAATATCACAGAGAAATCTATGAAGGTGTTCATAATTCCCTGCCTTGGTGAATAACAACCCCATCTCACTTGGTGACGCCTCTCTTCAGTTTTGCAGAATGATATACCTATTTAGGCAGCAATGCAGACTGAAATGGGGGAACAAATAAACATATTAAGATTACAGCAGACAAGGGGAGCTTTCATAGCTCAAGGAAATATGTGGAAGTCCCAGGAAATGAAGCTGAGCACCACGCTTAGACTGTTTAACCCCAGTGTTATATCATGTTTAACCCCAGTGTTATATCGTGTTTAACCCCAGTGTTATATCGTGTTTAACCCCAGTGTTATATCGTGTTTAACCCCAGTGTTATATCGTGTTTAACCCCAGTGTTATATCGGTACTGCTGTGTTGGTCAGAACATGGAGAACGACTAAAAGAATGACTAATAAACTACAAAAACTCAATAATTGGTGTCTGTGGAGAATAGTGGGAATAAACTGGTATGACAGAATCACCAATATAGAGCTCATAGAGAGAACTAAACACATTCCAGTGAATCATGAGGTGAGGAAGAGACACTGGCACTGTCCACACATTGAGACAATCTGAGGATAGTCAAACTAGACAGCCCTTGAGTGGAACCCTCAGGGTGAACAAAATAGTGGGAGACCTGAAATATATAGAGAAGAGAGCTGCAGGAGATACAACAAGTGGATAACTTGGCATGTGTGGGTTCACAGCCTATGCACCAATGGGAGATCAAGGGCAACAGAAGAAGAAGATGATGGCTTGGTAGAGGAAAGGATTACCAATGGGAGATCAAGGGCAACAGAAGAAGAAGATGATGACTTGGTAGAGGAAAGGATTAACTATAGGAGATCAAGGGCAACAGAAGAAGAAGATGGCTTGGCTTGGTAGAGGAAAGGATTAACAATGGGAGATCAAGGGCAACAGAAGAAGAAGATGGCTTGGTAGAGGAAAGGCTTAACAATGGGAGATCAAGGGCAACAGAAGAAGAAGATGATGACTTGGTAGAGGAAAGGATTAACAATGGGAGATCAAGGGCAACAGAAGAAGAAGATGATGACTTGGTAGAGGAAAGGATTAACAATGGGAGATCAAGGGCAACAGAAGAAGAAGATGGTTTGGCTTGGTAGAGGAAATGATTAACTATAGGAGATCAAAGGCAAAAGAAGAAATAGATGGTTTGGCTTGGTAGAGGAAAGGATTAACAATGGGAGATCAAGGGCAACAGAAGAAGACGATGGTTTGGCTTGGTAGAGGAAAGGATTAACTATAGGAGATCAAAGGCAACAGAAGAAGATGGCTTGGCTTGGTAGAGGAAAGGATTAACAATGGGAGATCAAGGGCAACAGAAGAAGAAGATGATGGCTTGGTAGAGGAAAGGATTAACAATGGGAGATCAAGGGCAACAGAAGAAGAAGATGATGGCTTGGTAGAGGAAAGGATTAACAATGGGAGATCAAGGGCAACAGAAGAAGAAGATGGCTTGACTTGGTAGAGGAAAGGATTAACAATGGGAGATCAAGGGCAACAGAAGAAGATGGCTTGACTTGGTAGAGGAAAGGATTAACAATGGGAGATCAAGGGCAACAGAAGAAGATGGCTTGGTAGAGGAAAGGATTAACAATGGGAGATCAAGGGCAACAGAAGAAGATGGCTTGGTAGAGGAAAGGATTAACAATGGGAGATCAAGGGCAACAGAAGAAGAAGATGGCTTGGTAGAGGAAAGGATTAACAATGGGAGATCAAGGGCAACAGAAGAAGAAGATGGCTTGGCTTGGTAGAGGAAAGGATTAACAAGCCTACAAGATGCCTGTACCCTCCATCATGGAAGAGAAACACAATTTGATGGGGTGGACACCGAAGTGCTGCATGACTTGTCTTTTATAACCAGATATTTAAATTGCTGGTGCTGGTTTTTGAACTCTCACATTTTCACTGGTATTTTTCTATATCCTTTTTTGTAGTCATTCCATTGGTTTTATTGTTTTGATATTTTCACGTACACTTGTTTTTGCCATTGGTTTTTATTGTTTAGATAGTTCCATGTACACTTTGTGTTTCTTGTTTTTAACACCATTTTTGCACTAGACTTTATACAAGACATTCGAATATGATTTGTAGATTATAGTGTATGTCTTTATTTTTTACATTTTTCTTGTGTTTACAAACCTCCATATCATGCTTTTTATACATGAATATATGAGTATAGTTAAGTGCTACTGTAACGCCATAGCTAGTATACATCGAGTATATTTTAGTGCTACGGTAACGCTATGACTAGTATACATGTATATATGAGTATAGTTTAGTGCTACAGTAACACCATGGCTAGTGTACATGCTAGGTTACATCCAGTAGCCGTGGCTTAGATCTCCATCCTTGTGAAATGTTTTAATGGGGCTGTGGCTCTGGAGCTGACCCCGCCATGTGACGTCGCTGGACAATGTTTTAGATAGCTAGTGATGCTGACCACATCAGCCACCCAGTGCTGTTTGGTCACGAAGGTATTGGTCAGGCGCTATATGCCTCATATGGCATGATGACAAATCAGTGGTCTGTTGACTGTTTTTAACCTTGATTTATCATTATGTACAGGGAGAAGGTGTATGTGTCATCTATCATTACGTACAGGGAGAAGGTGTATGTGTCATCTATCATTACGTACAGGGAGAAGGTGTATGTGTCATTTATCATTACGTACAGGGAGAAGGTGTATGTGTCATCTATCATTACGTACAGGGAGAGGGTGTATGTGTCATTTATCATTACGTACAGGGAGAAGGTGTATGTGTCATTTATCATTACGTACAGGGAGAGGGTGTATGCGTCATTGCATTGTCATGACCTTTTTGTGTGTTTACATGTACATATGCTGTTTTATGTACACTCCAAGCATAGTACTGTTTTTGATGTTTTAGTTGTGCATACACAATATCATGGAACTTTGGTGCATTGACGTGACAACAAAAGTGTGTATATTTTTTCTATACTGTTTTGTAAAGTGTGAGAATTATGCGTTTCTTCTTCTATTCATGTGCCTTGCCAACTGGCATGGCCAGTCACGCCTCTCGCCAATTCCTGCTCTGTTGTACTGTGTATCCATTCATGTCCTGATATATTTCCAAGGCATGATGTAAGACAGTCCAGCAGTTCCTCTCTCTGTCCCTTTTTCCATTGCCAAGTCAACAATGCACAGACTGAAGGAACATAAAATATTAACAAACAAGTGTCGTATGTCAATTGTATGAATGTGTTAGGTGTATGCCCAACTAATGGGCAATGAGAGGATCTAGCATCCATCTTCTTTTATCTTCTGAGGTAGACTGATCACTTTTGGATGTGTCTCGAGTGCCCTAACATCTGTTAATCAGTAGCCATTGCTCTGAACAGTTCTGACAATATTTCCTGCTTTTCTCTTCTCATAATGCAATCAAATAATGTTGACTGTTGTCTTGTGATGTCCTTGGACAGTTTCCTTTGCATCTGTTTCTGCACATTTTCATGATTCATTTTGTCTGTTAGTGGTATTTAAACATTCATCTGTTTATGTATGGTCACTGTATTATCAATATGATCAAAAATAGTGTGATTCTACCTATGGGCATCTCCGTGTGGACAAGTAACATGCTCACCTTCCACCTTAGAAGTCTGGGATTTGTTTCCTTGTAACATGTCTCATTTTACTTGACAAATGAAGACAGGGCTGTACATATAATGTTCAACTGTCCAAGGAGTGAGCTGGATAGAAAGAGAATCCACTTAATAAGTTCTTTAATGACTTTGACAACATGGTCAATAGGCAATTTAAAATGAAACAACTCAAGTGTTTATTCAGCTAACCTTTCAAGTGATGTAGTAATGAATACACAGTTGACTTAAAACAGCAGTGAATCAAACAATCGTTGCTGCTCAACCAGTGATCAGATGTTAAACCACGCCAATACCTATTCCATCTGTGAAAGAACCATTGTCTCTGTACACCAAATCAAGATATATTTATCAATTCCAGTGTGAGTGTCAAGCAACTTACATAATTAGAAATCAAACACAGTTAGTAAATCAAGTAACTGAATATATTCCAGTATGGATGGAAAAGAGTTAATAAGTCTTCAGGAATTCTTGTGCAGTCAACAGGCTTTAAAACTCCAAGCTCGGCCATCTCTTAACACCTGCTAAATTGTGGCCATAAAATAAAGGCATTTCATATATTTTATTTCACGAACAATAAACTGTCAACTGTCATTTCTGTCATTTACTGCCAAATACAGTACTTTGCGGTGTATGGCAGGGGGCTCTTTGAGCCTGAGGATTTAAGGCCACCTGGCTAGTGCAGTCGCCGCAAACTGCAGGTTAGGATTTTCTTTTTGCACCCGACAGAAAAAATCCCACACTTACCGAAGATTCAAACCTGACTCTCCCGAAGAAGAATCCGGCGTTCTAGCCACTCGGCCAGCCGCTCATAATCTGATCATACAGAACAATAAATTGCTCAAATATACTGAGGTGTTAGCAATTAGGCCATTCCAACAAATTTTGTGCAGACAGAGAGTCTTTGTTTTAAACTTGCAATTACTGTGGTAATAACAAATTCTCTACATTTGAACAATGTCAGTGAGTGTGTTTGAAGTATTTCAGCCAAAGTATAACTCATGTATTCACTTCACATGATATACAACTCTGCAGTATGCACCTGGCAAGATGCAGCAGAATTCTGGGAATTGTATCATTGTTCTGGTTGGGGGGAAATCCCAAAATTTCAGTGTGCTAACCACAACGCAGCTATTGTCTGTAATGATGTAACAGTTAAACTAAGACTGTTGGTACTTTGTACCCAGGGGATGAAATGTGAGACTAGACAAGGCAAAAGGTGGCTCATCAAGACCTTACACTAACTCTATACATCATGGTAGAAGAGAAATGGCTCATCAAGACCTTACACTACCTCTATACATCATGGTAGAAGAGGAATGGCTCACCAAGACTGTACACTACCTCTATACATCATGGTAGAAGAGGAATGGCTCATCAAGACCTTACACTACCTCTATATATCATGGTAGAAGAGGAATGGCTCACCAAGACCGTACACTACCTCTATACATCATGGTAGAAGAGGAATGGCAGAACAAGACCGTACACTACCTCTATACATCATGGTAGAAGAGAAATGGCTCATGAAGACCTTGCACTAACTCTATACATCATGGTAGAAGAGAAATGGCTCATCAAGACCTTACACTAACTCTATACATCAAGGTAGAAGAGAAATGGCTCAACAAGACTTTTCACTACCTCTGTGCATCACAGTAGAAGAGGAAAGTCCACTAAAGATCTTAAAATACATGAACATCTCAAGGTAGAAAAGAAAAGTCTACGCAAGATCCTAAAATACCTCTATTCCTCATGGTATGAAGAGGTTTTTTTTTTTGCATTATCCTTTATACGACATCGCAGTTAACGCCAGCATTTCTGCTGTTGTGATTTCGTGGCAAGTTTACGTTCAATAATTTGACATTGCTTTCTGAACGACCAGCACCAATACCAACGCAAAACCAACACAACGTAGGCTGCTTCCAAATCACGCGCATAAAGCGCGGGTATATGCAATTGTGAATCGCGTCCGTAATCTCTTTGCCACGGAGACCCGCTAGAAGAGATTAGTCAACACAATACCTTAAGATATCTTAAGACAGAAGAGAAAAGGCTACACAAGACCTGTAAATATCTCAGTACCTCAACATAGAAGAGGAAAGTCTACAGGAGACCTTTAAATATTTCTATACTACAAGATAGAAGAAAAACTATTTCAAACGATGACATATTCTACCCCTGACCTGTGAGGTTGTTACTTTAAAAACAATGTCATATACACACCTTGATACAGATGTTATTATATTAAACATCACAAAGTGAATTTTCTGATCCATTTTATTGATGTTATTTTTATCTATTTTACTGACATATTTTACAGTCATCCTACAAACTGTGCTCACTTGCCGCCCATTTTTATCATTAGCACCTCTAATGGTGGACATGTTTTTAATCATTTTCTATTCGCTTCTTTGAGGATAAAGAATTTGAGCTTTGATATAATCACAACAGCAATTTTGCATTAGGACATTGTGTGTATATATATATATGTTTGCTTTGTTACATTGCACTTTTCAAAAATTCATTGCTTATTTTTATGCAGCTTTTAACAAGAGTTCTTAAGCAATAGCATGCAGATCACAAATGAGAAAATGCTTGTTGTATTTTCTTGCCTTTAAACTTTGTAATTCCAGTGTTTACCACATTTGTTAAATTGATCATATAGTAGAGGTATCACATATGTGCATCCAGTCAGATGTTAAATTGATCATACAGTGAAGGTATCACATATGTGCATCCAGTCAGATGTTAAATTGATCACACAGTTGATGTATCACATGTATGCATCCAGTCAGATGTTAAATTGATCATACAGTGAAGTATCACATGTGTGCATCCAGTCAGATGTTAAATTGATCACACAGTTGATGTATCACATGTATGCATCCAGCCAGATGTTAAATTGATCATATAGTAGAGGTATCACATGTGTGCATCCAACCAGGTGTTATTTTGATCAAAAAGTTAATGTTTTACATGTGTGCATCCAGTCAGATATCAAATTGATCATACATTTGATGTATTACATGTGTGCATCCATCAGGCATTGAATTGATCATACAATGGTTGTATTACATGTGTGTATCCAGCCAGATTTTAAATTGATAATACATTTGATGTATTACTTGTATACAACACATCAGGTGTTAAACTGATCATACAGTGGATGTATTACATGTGTGCATCCAGTCAGGTGTTGCGATTAATCACATAGTTGATGCATTACATGTATGAATAAAATTAATGGAACTGCGGTAAAGCTGTGGAAATGTAAACAATATAAAATAACACATAGTAATGCAGCTTTACAGAACAGAATTCCAAAAAGCACAGGACGTTGTAGCAACTAGCCTTCATCAGCAAACAAATACAAACACAAAACACAACATATAATCACGGAGAAGATCCTCCAGTGACTATATAAAGGCATAAGAATGGGGTATGAAGAATGAAAAGATGAAAAAAATTAGAACAATGAAAAGGAAATGAAAACGTTAAAAAAAACTGTGTTACTTATCTCAGAATTCCAGGCTGTGATACTAACATGAATTTCACCTTGATACTCTTGTATAGACAGGTGTGTGTGTGTGTGTGTGGGGGGGGGGGGGGGGGTCTGTATCTGTGGTGTCATGGGGACCTGGGTAGGAGATGGTAACGGTTCAGTGAAGATCTCAGGTAAATGAGTGGAAGTACATGAAAAAGGGAGGTAAGGCGGGAAAATGGAAGCAATGGAGATGTGATGGTGGTCTGAGAGTGAAAACTAAGTAGGAGTGCCCGTGTGAATGGCCGTACAATGCATGAGTGGATGCCAGTTAAAGGTTGGCCCTAGTGGACGAATGTAAAGAGCAATGATGTTGCACCTAAGTATTAGGGACGTACATTTGAAACCCATTCCAATGGCTTTATTACAAAAGTATGAAAGAAACATTAACAGGTGTGGTGGAATTAAACAAAGCATTCATTTTGAATGAATTATGTATCATGGGTTGGTCAGAAGAAGTCACCGTAGGCATTCAGGCAAGCATCCCATTGCTTAGGTAGGCGGTGAATGCCGTCCGCAAAAAAGGATTGTGGTTGCTCACTAAACCAAGTATTTACCGCGTTCATTACGTCTGCATCTGTGTGAAATCGTTGCCCCTTGAGAGCTTTTTTTAGAGGTCCGAACAAATGAAAATCACATGGTGACAAATCAGGACTATAGGCTGGATGTTGCAGAATTTCCCACTTTTTCCTTGCTAATGCTTCCTGCACAATCTTTGCCACATGCGGACGAGCATTATCGTGCAACAAAATCACACCGTGAGAAAGCACGCCGGGTCGTTTATTCTTGATGGCTTTTTGCAGCTTGTCTAGTGTTTGCAAGTAGTTGGTAGAGTTGATGTTGACACCAGGTTCTTTAAAGTCGGCCAACAATAGCCCTCATGGTCAAAAAATGCGCCCAGCATAACCTTACCAGCAGAAACCTGTAACTTGAATTTTTTGGTGATCCAGCATGCTTCCATTGCATGCTCTCTCTTTTGCTGCTCGGCTGAAAGTGGTGACACCATGATTCATCGCCTGCCACTATACGGAAGAGAAATGCATCACCCTCCACCCTGTAACGCAGCAAGTGGTTCAAACACCATCCCATGCGTTCCTCTTTTTGGTGGTCGGTCAACATCCATGGTACCCACTGAACACACCTTCCAATATTGCAGTTTCTTACGAACGACCTTTTGAATTGTCCCAATTAACACATCAGATTCTTTCGCTAGCGAACGTATGCTTCGACAATGGTTCATCTGTACTGCTGCATCAATTTTGGTGATGGTTTTTTTCTGTTACAAAAATATGCGCTTAACCCGGCCATCGAAGATCTGTCATTGTCAACATCTTATATTGCATACAAGCTCTCTCGCTACTTCACCCACACCTCAAAAACACGTTAGTTGCGTGGATGGAATTTATACAGTTTTATTCAGGCGAACCTGATATATTTATACAATCATGATCAGGCGATGACTGCCTGTCTAAATATACAGTGGTCGACTTTCTTCACAATACTCATACACAATCAGATACAAACTCAACTCTCGCTATCTGTAACTTGCGCCCTCGTAAACTACATATTGGCTCTCGGAAAAATCACACATGTCCTGTCTGGAAGACTGTCCTGTCCCGTCTGCCTGAGTTCACTCGGCTCGCTGGCCTGATCGTCCTAAATCCCGTGCGGTCAGCAAAACCCCCTTGCTGTTATATTCGTCACGTAGTACAGTAGCCTTGTTCATGCTAACCTTGGGTTGTACTACTGCTTAGTCTGTTTACGGGTGTTATCCCGTGAGCTAGCGTCCCCCGCCCTATCCTCGGGGTTGGTCCTGCTATGCCCTAGATATGACACGTCCGTGTCCCCATCTAAGTCCTGTCTTATAACTGTTCTAAGTTATAGCTTTCGTTCTGTCTCTACTCTATCTACTCCCTTGTAAAGGTCCTTATCTACATCCTATCTATGTCCTTGCCCCTCTTCTGTCCCTTGTCCTAACTATGTCCTGTCCAACACTTTGACAGTCATGAACTGACGTCCTTTCCGAAACATTCACGCCCAGTCTGTCACTGTTGTATTCGACACACATTTGTTACCGTACGCTGCCTGCATTCTTCGACAAATGTCCACTGGTCGACATCCTTCAAATGAAAGAAGCTTCTTTGGACGGATTTTGGATCAACCCGGCCATTTTCTTAATGGTCAAAAACAGAACCTATGCACCATGGGACGATAAGCATGTGCTCTTTTATTCATTGGTCAGTACTTATCACATGACTATGACATGATCATGTTCAACGTACGCAAATACGCGCGGTGCGGCAGGAACGAATTTCAAATGAACGCCCCTTATATGATTGTGATAATAAGAAAACTCATTTTCTGTGCTCCTTTATGTGTGTACCAAGAGAATCCTAAAGTCTTGATGGACTGATATGTGTGAGCATATATACATACATCTACACACATCAACAAACATTCATACAACCATCTACACACATCAACAAACATTCATACAACCATATACATACATATGGTGGGGGTGGGTGGTTCGCTATAGTACCTGTGATACGCCACATGGGATATGCAGAATTATAAGGTCTAAAAGTACGAGGCTTCACTCATACTGTTCCGTATGAAATAAGGTCAGTAGGGCTGATTGTGAGATAAGTAGCAATTTTTTTTCATATTTTCATTTTCTCTTCATTCTCATTGTCATCTTTTCATTCTTTTCATCCCGTTATTATGCCTTAATGTAGTCACAGGAGGCTCTTCTCCATGATTATATGTTGTTTGCTGATGAAGGCTAGTCGCTGCAACGTCCTGTGTTTTTCATAATTCTGTTCTGTAAAGCTGCATTACTTTGTGTTATTTTATATTTTTTAGATTTATACAACAAGTCAGGTGTTAAATTAATCATACATTTGAGGTATTACATGTGTGTGTCCATTCAGGTTGTAAATTGATCATATAGTTTACATATGTACAGCCAGCGACATGTTAAATTGATAATACAGTTGATGTGTCACATGTGTATCACAGCCAGGTGTTAAATTTATCAATCAGTTGATGTATTACATGTGTATATCCAACGAGTTATTAAATCGATCATACAGTTGATATATTACATATGTGCATCCAACCAGATGTTAAATTTATCATAAAGTTGATGTACTACATGTGTACATCTAACCAGATGCTAATTGATCAAAAAGTGGATGTATCACATGTGGGTATCTAGTCAGGTTGTAAAATCATATAATTGATGTATGTAAAGACTGTTAAATGTTAAATTGCCATGCACTTGATGTAGTTGCCACACTTCAGCTGTTAAATTTATAACAGAGTTGATGTGTTTCATATGTTGTCAGTCACGTACTAATAACATCTGACTGAGTACACATTCTTCTTCTTCTATTTTATCTTCTCTGTACAGCTTCAGACGTCAACCTGAGTATATCCAAAGTCACTAAACAACCATATTGTGAAAACAGACCTGCCGGCAGTAAGAATGGATGGGAGCAGTTTGAGTAGAACCCAGTCAATGACATATCTTGGCGTGAGGCTTGATCGTAGCCTGTCCTTCAGAGATCATGTCGATTATGTCATAACGAAGGCTCGAAAAGGTTTGTCAGCAATGAGAGTCATGGCGACTGCCAATATCGAGCAAAGACTGCTAATACTTCTGTTCCAAGGACTTGTGCTTTCACGCATCGAGTATGCCCTGGCCATCCTCACTGTCAGCCCTACACAGATTGGAAGACTTGAAAAGGTACAAAACGAAGCCATGCGCATCATTTTGGGCTGCACGAGAGACACCAGTTGTGTAGCAATGAGATACCTCCTTGACTTCCCGACAATGGAACACAGGATCAAGATCTGGAGAGCTCGTGCATACTTAAAAATACTTAAAAATAAGTGCAGATGAGCAGCACCCTCTGCATGACGCTATATTCAGAGAAAAGGGTGACAGGCTAAAGAGGGGCAAATCATGGATGGGTCGGGCGGAAGATGTCGTCAGACAGGTCTGCAGTCTTACCAGTATCAACCCCGGCAAGGAATGGGTGCCGGTGCCTCCAGCTTTTAAGTGCACTTTCTCCTGCATTATCACACTCGACAGACGGTGCAGAGAGCAGAACCCTGCCGCTGTCAATGCAGAGGTTAACGCGCTCATCTATGAACACTCAGATAGCCCCGAAGTGCTCATCTATACAGATGGATCTGTGGTAAAGCAGCAGAGAAGTGCGTGGGCATTTACAGCCCGTTCAGCAGGCCGAACCGTTCAAGAATCCAGTGGTGCCCACTCTATGACCACGAGCAGCATGACGATGGAGGTGATGGCAGTTACACAGGCTTTCATATGGCTGGAGTCACAGCATTATACCAACGTGTGTGTACTAAGTGATTCAATGAGCATGATTCAGAAGGTCGAAGCTGGATCTGTATGTAGACAGTGGACTGAATCGCTGCGGAAGTCTGTTGTCCATAAAGTCACCTTCATCTTCGTCCCGGGACATGCGGGAGTCGAGGGAAATGAACGAGCTGACAAACTGGCTGGCTCTGCACCCCCTATAGATGGCCAGCCCATGGATCGTGCCGATGTTATTAACGTCCTTAAAGATATGGCGAGAACAGAGGACTTTGACGTCAATGATTCCACATCGCTGTCCAGGATGAAAGACCTGGGAGTAAGAATCGGCACAGCCAGACGCGAGAGGTACATCGGGAAAACAAAGCGCCTCGTCAACCAACACAGAACTGGCACTATTAGCCACCGGACGCTGATGCATATGCTGGGGGGAGGATCTGAGCACCTATGGACATGTCCGGAGTGCAACGAAGATACCCCAACTGATAACTGATAACTGATCCAAAGTATGCAGCAGTCAATTTGAGCCCTATGCAGATGACAATAGGCTGACGCTGACTGCTTCATTATTTCCACATATTCAGGTTGATGACTGGCAGAAGCAGAAGAATGTCTAGCCAGTCAGATGTTAGCTGTTTGCATGTGGTTGCTATGTTTCTAGTGTTACACTGAGTGAGCTGCTGTATGTGGTTGCTACGTTTGTAGTGTTACACTGAGTGAGTTGCTTGTATGTTGTTGCTATGTGTGTAGTGTTAAACTGAGTGAATTGCTAGCACATGGTTACTATGTTTGTAGTGTTACACTGAGTGAGATACTTGTATGTGGTTGCTACGTTTCTAGTGTTACACTGAGTGAGTTGCTTGTATGTGGTTGCTATGTTTGTAGTGTTACACTGAGTTGCTAGCACATGGTTGCTATGTTTCTAGTGTTACACTGAGTGAATTGCTTGTATGTGGTTGCTATGTTTCTAGTGTTACACTGAGTGAATTGCTTGTATGTGGTTGCTATGTTTCTAGTGTTACACTGAGTGAATTGCTTGTATGTGGTTGCTATGTTTCTAGTGTTACACTGAGTGAATTGCTTGTATGTGGTTGCTATGTTTCTAGTGTTACACTGAGTGAATTGCTTGTATGTGGTTGCTATATTTCTAGTGTTACACTGAGTGAATTGCTTGTATGTGGTTGCTATGTTTCTAGTGTTACACTGAGTGAGTTGCTTGTATGTTGTTGCTATGTTTGTAGTGTTAAACTGAGTGAGTTGCTAGCACATGGTTACTATGTTTGTAGTGTTACACTGAGTGAGATACTTGTATGTGGTTGCTACGTTTCTAGTGTTACACTGAGTGAGTTGCTTGTATGTGGTTGCTATGTTTGTAGTGTTACACTGAGTGAGTTGCTAGCACATGGTTGCTATGTGTCTAGTGTTACACTGAGTGAATTGCTTGTATGTGGTTGCTATGTTTCTAGTGTTACACTGAGTGAATTGCTTGTATGTGGTTGCTATGTTTCTAGTGTTACACTGAGTGAATTGCTTGTATGTGGTTGCTATGTTTCTAGCGTTACACTGAGTGAATTGCTTGTATGTGGTTGCTATGTTTCTAGTGTTACACTGAGTGAATTGCTTGTATGTGGTTGCTATATTTCTAGTGTCACACTGAGTGAATTGTTTGTATGTGGTTGCTATGTTTCTAGTGTTACACTGAGTGAATTGCTTGTATGTGGTTGCTATGTTTCTAGTGTTACACTGAGTGAATTGCTTGTATGTAGTTGCTATGTTTCTAGTGTTACACTGAGTGAATTGCTTGTATGTGGTTGCTATGTTTGTAGTGTCACACTGAGTGAGTTGCTTGTATGTGGTTGCTAGGTTTGTAGTGTTACACTGAGTGAATTGCTTGTATGTGGTTGCTATGTTTCTAGTGTTACACTGAGTGAAATGCTTGTATGTGGTTGCTATATTTCTAGTGTCACACTGAGTGAATTGCTTGTATGTGGTTGCTATGTTTCTAGTGTTACACTGAGTGAATTGCTTGTATGTGGTTGCTATGTTTCTAGTGTTACACTGAGTGAGTTAACAGTTTTCTGTAACATGTTCTACAAAGTTCAGTAAAAAATATTGTGTTATTGTTTTACATTACCATCACTACCACATTGGTCACTGAGGGTGCTATTTAGGTTTGTAGTGTTACACTGGGTGAATTTCTAGCACATGGTTGCTATGTTTCTAGTGTTACACTGAGTGAATTGCTAGCACATGGTTGCTATGTTTCTAGTGTTACACTGAGTGAATTGCTTGCACATGGTTGCTATGTTTCTAGTGTTACACTGAGTAAGTTAACAGTTTTCTGTAACATGTTCTACAAAGTTCAGTAAAAAATATTGTGTTATTGTTTTACATTACCATCACTACCACATTTGTCACTGAGGGTGCTATTTAGTGATCACATTCACCATATCTGTAAATGACCCATCTTTTAAGTAAATCAAATAAAACCCATTCCGGTAAATCGGTATGATGTATTTACCTGCACACTGAGTAAGTTTCAGTCTCTCTCTCTCTCTCTCTCTCTCTCTCTCTCTCTCTCTCTCTCTCTCTCTCTCTCTCTCTCTCTCTCTCTCTCTCTCTCTCTCTCTCTCTCCAATTCCAATTCAAGCACCAAGTGACTTTACTCACTCCAGAAACGGGCCATGAGTTTAATTTATAGCAAACATTTAACTGACAATCCTTGCCTGCATAAACGTCTTCAGTTACTACCACTCCGCAAACGTCTGCTTTTTAATAAGGCCAAACTAATTCACAACATCCTACATCGGAATGCCCCAAATTACCTTTGGCCATTGTTTGAATATAATGCTAGACACAGTAAACGATTAAATATATTATACATTTTGAAGCCTAGGATAGACTTATACAGAACAAGCTTAACGTACTCTGCAACTCAGCTGTGGAACAATCTTCCACATGAAATAAAAGACATCACCAATCCCTATACATATAATCGCAAATTATTTTAACACTATCTCAGTACGGATTACCTTCCCCCTTAATAATAGAAGTAATGATAATAATAAAACCCTAGTATAACAGCCAGTCCCCTTTTGGTAGGCCAGTATATTCCACATAGCTAATAACAAGTGCCACACCAGTCATTACTATTACTGAGTCGTGTAGCATTGATTTTTCATTTTCCACATGCCTTTATAATGTATATCTTTTATTTTGTTGCTATTTTCAGTTAGCCTTGAATGATGTGTGAATGGTATAATGTATGTAAGAGAGTGATAAAAGGGCAGAATGTTAGACGGGCCTGCGTGCCCAATTCTTAACCCTTTGAAAATAAAGTTTTGTTGTTGTTGTTGTTGTTGTCTCTCTCTCTCTGTCTCTCTCTCTCTCTGAGAGACATTCTGTTAGATAGACACAATCATGAAACAAATGTGATAGATTCACACAGAGAAATTATGGTTGATGAACTCATGGAGAGAAATTCTATTAGACTCAATCATCAAACAGTTTTGATAGGTACATGCCGAGAAATGCAATCAACTCACAGAGAGGAATGTTATAAGGTAGATCACCATATGACCACAGTTCTGTGATGGTTGCATTCATGTAAAGAATGAGTTGAGTGGAATTGAGTCAAGAACCAACATCACAGCACTTAGGACATTCCCCATACATACTTTGTCCTTACCTGCAACAACAAGTGAAGAGTCCCAATACTAATGATACCAGTAGCAGTCTGATTATGTGTCCGTCTGGCCTTTCCTCTGAGTCTTGAGTGTTGGACAGATCCTCTGGTCACTCCCTGCAGTACCATTCTCTTCAAGCTGTGATATCTATCCATTCTTCTGCACTACATATGCGATTTCAAAGGGTCCCAACCATGTCTGCCTTATCATGCATCCGATACCTCACCAAGTGATGCAGACCCAGCCAATCTGTCCGCCTGCTTGTTTCCCACCACACTAGTGTGTCTTGGGGGGAATCCAACAAACGCTCTCTATCTTTTATTGTTGAATGGAAGTCTACCACTATGCCCAAAGCATGCCTCTCTTCACCTTTCTCGTCATACTTTGAGTCTATTACAATTACGACATGCATGTTGTGCTGTTTGTCTTCCAGCCAACGGAAGTATAAAGTATATGAAATTTTGCTCATTCATTGACATTACAATTGAAGACAATATACGGCTGCCAATGATTTGTTTTATTCACTTGGACATCATAAATACTGACATGGCAACGCAGCACAGTTGAAATGGCCACACAAGTTATTAAACACACACCTACAGCATGGGATGTCAACATATCATTTCAGACCAACTTGTGGACATCCATGCCAGCAACCACCACCTGGCTATGTCTGTGAGAATGGCTACCCTCAACTCACGCATACCCTCGCTTAAATAAAGATAGCGAGCTGAGTTTGTTTGTCTCGTGTAGCACTTCTCACCAGGGGACAAGTGCCTGCACATTGCAGGACATGCTTCCCAGTACTTAACAACTTTGAAGTTCAACTTTCAAGTTTACAACATTCATTTGACAATGTTTTTTTTTCCTATGTGAATGTATCATGCACTATTGATGAACGAAAGATGAGTGACTAGAAGGGCCGAATGTAAGACGGCCTGCGTGCCCAATTTGCTACCCTTGGAAAATAAAGTTTGTTTGTTCATTTGTTCATTCCTTCCCAACATTATTGGGTGTAGTAGAGCACTGCCGCACCCATTCCTTCCAGTTGAAATATTTCAGTGAAGTTTCTGACACTGTTGCCAAGCAACAAACACATACCGTACCTAGACTGTATCAAGTTAAACAATGTTTTATTGATGAAGCTACAGGTTGTATTCATTGCCTGATTTAGAAATGTCATGGAAACATTGCAAATATCATAGTTTTCCATTTTATTTTGACTAAATGGACTGGATGTCATAATATCAAGGTCAGTCTGAAAAATTGTGATTAAAATGCTAAAGGCACACAAACATTCTCCGACTTTTTGAGAAAAATTGTGATTGATACTCTCAATGCACACAGACATTATACAACTTATTGAATTATTGTTATTGATAGACATTCTAAGGCTAACTGACTGAAAAATTGTGATTGATAGCTCAGTGCACATGGACATTTTTCTTCTTCATCTTCTTCTTCTTCTTCTTAATCGCCAGCAGCATCGTCATCTTCTTCTTCTTCTTAGGCTCAATGCACGCTGACTGAAAATTGTGATTGATAGGCTCAACGCACACAGACATTCTAAGACTCATGGAAAGAAATCCTGCTGGCAATATTTGATACATATTTTCTGGAGTTCTTTAACTGATGTGTTATATCATAATTTATTTCCTCATAAGCACAGTAGAGGAAGGGTGATGATCATCTCATCTCATAAATCCATGATATAGTGTATGTAAACCCATTGACATTTCACAGCCCTACAGCATGTACGCTGTGTTCTTACCTTGACTTTTGTTCTATAAACACGTGATTGATTCTTTGACACCTTCCATGTGTTTACAGTTTGTGTTGTTAAACCAGCCTATTGTATGAAGTCTGTTGATTGACATCTGGTGGGATGTACTTGCTTCAAGCAATAAATATATTCCACTTGTTTGAATTAATTGTTTATATTATTATTATTATTATTAGTTTCCCATTATTGACCCACAACTATCTCGGAACAGTCATAACATCTGATGGGAAGTGCCTTGAAGAGATTAGAACAAGAATTGCTATGGCGAAGGTTGCCTTTTGCAAGATGGTAAACATACTGACCAATAAAAAGATGTCAATTGCAATGAGAAAAATAGTGTTGAAGTGCTACATAGAACATGTACTTTTGTATGGATATGAGGCGTAGACAGTGAACAGACAGGCTGATGATGAGACTTGATGATGATGATGAGAATTGACTCATTAACTGACAGACTCCTCTTCTCCATCTGTTTATGTTTAGGAGGTTGTGTCACATCTGCCTAGCTCTGAGGTCAGTGTGTCTAACTTTGACATGAAATTGTGTAAGTGTTATCTTTTGGGAGCCATGCTAGTGTAGTGGCTAGATGCTAGCCTACTGACTACTTACTACTGGTTCTGTGGTATTGGGTTCAAATCTGCATTGATGTGATGGGTGTCAATACTAATACTATTCATGATGGTAATTCAATAACTCTGGATGCACAAGGTTTGGAACTTAGTGGAGAGTGCAGGAGATCGTCACTGAAGACTATCATACGACGCTACTATCCAGGTACTAGAGGTGAGTCATGCCCGCAGCATGTTCACAGTTATAGATCAACTGATCGGCTGATGTAGGGTGAGCTTCAGGCCCAAGAAGCCTGTCAAAAGTGAGGGGTATGGTGGCAGCAACCTCATCCAGCGCCACAGACCAGGTAATTTTTACTGTGATGGTGAAAACTATCAAAAGTCTCGGCGGACAAGAACACAGTACAGGTTATACGGGAGGCAACGGAAAGTGGTCTGCAAGCAATCGATAAGTGTAGACTTATAGGAAATTGCACGATCTGGTGCCTCTAGTTTATGTTGATTCCATGACTCATGTCCTTTGCTTATCTACGATATAAGCATGAGTGCAGATGGAGGCAATATAGAGGAAGATCAACAAAGCCAGGATGAAGTTGCTGTGAGCTCCGGTGGGTCTGTCGGGCATCATGATGTATTGTATGAAGACAAACGTCGTAGAATCCTTCAAGTCCGTAAAGGGGAATTCAAATCCAGACTCATGATGAAACTGTCCGTGACCTCCAGCCAGAGGTACAACATGAAGGACGTTGAAGATTAGCATAACTATGGATTCTGTCGAGGAATCCATGAAATTAAAGGAAGTTAGTTAGTTAGTCGCAGTTCCAACTTCACAGCAACGGATCGTCCCCATTTTGCTCCGTTCCTGTGCCAGTGAATATCACACAAAATGCTCCCCACTGCCCAATGTGAAAAGTGGAAAAGACAGGAGTCTCGACAAACAACAGCCCGCACAGATACACTGTGCATAATGCCGCCGCCTTAATGTCAACACACCAGTCCCCCACGAAACACCCAATTCATCTCTGATGGAATCGGCAGTCATTTTCCTATCTGGATGTTTCCTAGATGTTCACCCACACAGTCCACAAAAATACAGTTCATCACCGACGGCAGTGGCAGTCAACCAGAAGTCCAGCAGCCACGCATTTCTGCATAAGGCAAAAACCGGTCAACTCTGGGACATAACCACCTGCCATCGCTCCGAACATGCAGTCACGTTCGAAAAAAAAACTTGGGCAGATTCAAAAGCACTTCACACGAAACTCACAGCTCACAGTGACGCGCCACGCACTCACTCAGTAGCAGGGCGACGGAACCATCAAGCCTCCTTAGTCACCTCTTACGACATGCGTGGTAGGCTACAGTGTTGCTATTCTTTGCTTCCCTTATGGGCCCCGGCAACACATGGGAAAATTAAAGGAAGTAATGGGATATATCCAGTCCCACAAACAAGGTCTTAGACTGGGGAATATCTGGAATAGTCCAAGGCATTGGCCAGAGGACGCAGAGACCTAGTGGTCCGTGGAATTCGTAAAGCAGACGAACCTATCAAAAGTCTGGATGGACAAGAACAGTACAGGTTATACGGGAGGCAACGGAAAGTGGTCTGCAAGCAATCGATAAATGTAGACTTATAGGAAATTGCACGTTGAAGATTAGCATAACTATGGATTCTGCCGAGGAATCCCTGAAATTAAAGGAAGTAATGGGATACATCCAGTCCCACAGACAAGGTCTTAGACTGGGGAATATTCTGCCGAGGAATCCCTGAAATTAAAGGAAGTAATGGATATATCCAGTCCCACAAACTAGGTCTTAGACTGGGGAATATCTGGAATAGTCCAAGGCATTTGCCAGAGGACGCAGAGACCTAGTGGTCCGTAAAATTCGTGAAGTAGACAATAAGACAGTGTGAAGGGATGGGCAACAGTTCCAACGCTGCTAGAGGGTGTCATGGGAAGGGGTCTTGCAAAAGTCCTTGACCCGAAATTACACATGGCGTCATTGGACTAAGTTTCATTGTCAGATCACTTTACGATGTCCAGTCACAGCTGTTAACCTGACCAAGTGGGGAAAGATAGTTGCATATCCTGTACATGACGTTGCAGTCAACACCAGCATTTTTTGATGTTGTGGTTTCTTGGCAAGTTTACGTTCAGTAGTTTGCCATTGTTTTCAGAACGACCTAGCACCCATACCATTTCGTAAAAAACCAACGGAACGCGGTCCGTTGCCAAATCGCAAGCAGCTGTGTTAGTGGGGAAAGACCAACGACGTAGATTCCCGCATTGTTGAAAGAAGCAGACTCACGAACGCGTGCTGTATGTGTAAAGTAGCCCTCTGGTAAAGCTCGTTAAGCTGACAGCGAGTGTGGAAGTACCGAGACTACAGGCGAAAAAAGAAAACAAACGCTGTGACAGAACCGATGCACTTCCTTAAAGCTGATTGAATGAATCAACAATATCGAGACCTGGAATCGGCCAGCTTTACTAGAACATGATCACAAGTGGCAAACGAACTTTGCGGCTGAAGCCTTCGTCAGCACGCAAACAACAAACATGCACGGATACAAGCTCGCGCGCGCGCACACACACACACACACACTCTCTTTCTCTCTCTCTCTCTCTCTCTCTCTCTCTCTCTCTCTCTCTCTCTCTCTCTCTCTCTCAAGTTGCAAATCCTGTTTCCTTGTTTGGACATGATGCAAGACTGGGCAGAGAGCAATTCAATCTACTCAGCAAACTTGCTATCCATCAATAGTATAGCGCACAGGACTGGGAGTTGGGGGTAGACCTGACGGTCCGTGGACGATAGATATCCTGACATAATCCTGAAGTGGCAGCACAAACCATACAATGTGGTTCACTCCTTGCTAACTCCGGTTAACGTCAATTAAACTGGCTTATACTAATAGTTTATAATAGGAGACAGCATATCTCCAAGGGGGAAAGTTCGATGACCTAGTCACATGTCTAATATCGAGCCAATAGGCAGAGAGACTGGCGCAAAAGGTCGTGTTTCCAACTCGCAAGTTTTAAACACGATACGATTAGGTAGCTGGGGCTGAAAGGATAGTCAAGAACTTGGGTGCCCAAATATATGTGCGAGGTTGTGGAGAAAGTTTGATGCTGGCTATGGAACAACCAGAATGACTAAAAGATCAAAGCCCCGCAGTAAGATGGTCCAGGGCTCTGTCTAGACATGCTCTCATAACTCAACCTAGGTTGAAACACCCTTTATTGTCTGGCGCCCGTCCAGCTACCCCCCCCCCCCTTTCCTCAACTATGGAATCACCGTGGTGAAGTGGTTTAGACGCCTGCCTCACGAGTGCAGATGTTTGGAGACTCATGGGGGTCGTCTCTGGCGCCACGGAGTTAGTGCTCTATGCGACGCTTTCGACAGACCGTTCTGTGGAAACAGACAGAACCATATAGGACACAAATCCGGTGTAATAAATTTTAATAAGGTACAGTTGGGAGTCTACACTTCTGGACAGACAGACAGACAGACAGATATAATTTCACGTGTACGAAAAGTATCTATCTCTCCGACATCTGCTTCGAAAGCTTAAGTAAATGGAACGAAGACAACTCTAGTTTGCCCCCCCCCCCTTTCGTGTGAATTCAGACAAGACTCAGACCGACGCTATAGGATAGGCAGGCACGACAGATCAACACGAAGATAAACACGAAAGGCAGACCATGTTTTCGCCCTGTTGTATCTGTTTGTCTACTGCACTCCCAAGCAAGCCCCTGGGTAGGTGTGCCTCACATTTGTGAGAAACAGACTGGCTGTGTCAACTACTTCCTCAGGGGTTTGCCTGACAGTTCAGTGTTGTCCTATATGTTTGTGGAGTCCCCTGCCCGTAGTGCCTCAGCTTGACGTGGTGGGCCTGCTTGAGGGACCTTGTTCCATGATCTGTTCAAATAACAGGAGCTGGACTAAGCAGACACAGACTGTAACAACAACAACAACGATTACAACTATGTCTATGAAGTAATAATAATAATAATAATAATAATAATAATAAGTAGTAGTAGTAGTAGTTTACGAAGTTTATATAATAATTTAATTATAAAGTAAAATTTAAAAACTGTCCTTTTCAGAACGCTGCTTTCATCACAATCTGTCGTAAAGAAATAATAATGAAAACTTAGTGACACCTGACAAAATTGATAAGAAAAGAGCAAGGAAACGACAAACCGATGGCTTGGCTGCACGGGATAATGGGGACAAGATATAACAGATATAACAATCTCTGGTGATCTTGTGAGGTAGTGACCGGCACGGCACACGATGATGATGACTGCAGCAGCAGAAAGTAACCGATAACCCGTAAGCACAGGACGTAAAGTCAACCCGGTGCGAACAAGAGCTCTCTCTCTAGCAGAAGTCGGGAGCCGGATAGAAATGTGAAGTGCCCAACCCGGGAAATCACTTGTTTAAGGCTTCTGGCTTCCTACGCATAAACCGTACAAGTTGCAGAATGGTTTCCGACGATCTAGTCTACGGATTTGTTGCTGTGTCGTCTGTAGGCGCAGGGTTTATATTCAGAGATGTGCTGAAAGATTGCACGTCTAGGAAATGGGTGGCCACACTTTTGGGGATTGTTCTGCTCTGGTTCATCTGTGGGTACCACACAGTTCATCTTGTAATTACTGTTACAGGAAATTGTTTATTACTGAGCATCGTTGCTCCTTCAAATGATGAAAGGTGTGTTTTAAATGAATTAATTTTGGTGATTTAAAATTGGGAGTGGGGGGAAGGAACTGTTTGACATTTGGTAAAAAGTTAGTTGCATGTCCTTTCCGGCTTTACATGACGTTGCAATCAACCAAAGAATTATTGGCTGTTTGTAATTTCTAGGTAATTTTACGTTCAGTAATTTACCATTGCTTTCCGCATCCAAATCGCCTGCAGCTAATTTGCTACCCCTTAGCCACAGACACCGGTTTGACATTTGGTATGATTATTAAAAAATATTTGATAACATAAATTAAAAATATTAACTCAGTGATCATTGAGTAGATCTTCATCTGACATAACTAAACTAAACAACAAAAAACTGGCTATGGAGTCAGGAACTCATTATGTATTTCTCCGGGCAGTGTATATATCACTGAAATCATCGATATTTCAGTGCTCTATGTAATTATTGTTATTTTTTCTCAGCCATTATTGATTGAGTTAGTTAGTTAGTTAGTCGACAGATCATCCTCATTGCACATCGAACCATTCAGTCCATAAGTGCTCGGATCCCCTCAGCAAATCCCGCAGCGTGTAGCGGCTAACGACGCCAGTTCTGTGTTGGTTTATCAATCTTCTTTGGCTTCCTGAGTAGTGTTCTTGTTTGGCCACCCCTCTTTTAATTTGCTGCTCTAGCAGTCTGGCCATTGTTGTAGATTCACAGTCATCACTTGGTTCTCGCAAAAGTCTTACTTCTCGTAGAGCATTCAGAATGTCAGCCTGGTCCATGGCGCGTCCGCCCTCCACAGTAGCCTCACCTGCGAGCTTGTCAGCCCGCTCATTTCCTTGTACTCCCGCATGCCCTGGCACGAAGATGAAACTAATCTTTGCCAGCCGAGACCGCTCCAGAGGCAGCAACCATTCTCTTCGGATCGACCCCTCCTCTATCCTCTTGATCATGTTCATTGAGTCGCTAAGGAAACAAGCCCTAGTGAATGTCTGTGTCTCGAGCCATGTTATTGCTTTACTTACTGCCATGACTTCCATGGTCAGGCTACTTGTGGTTTCAGTGAAAGCACCAGAGTCCTCCTTCACAATTCTCCCTCCGGCCCGAGCTGTAAAGGCCCATGAGCTTCTCACATGTCGGACGACCGACCCATCTGTGTAGATGACCGCGTCACTGTCTAGCGAATTCTCGAAAATCAACGCTTGTACTTCAGCCTCCACAGCAGCCGGATTTTCTTGTCTGCATTTCCTATCTAGTTGGATGCAAACTGAAAAGGATGTGCAGAAGTCTGTTGGCACTTGCACCCACTCCTCGCCAGGTTCTTAGTCCTCAAGTGAACACACCTGTTGAAGAATGTCTTCGGCTTGACCCATCCACGACCATCCTCTTTTTAACCTGCTGCCCTTCACCTTCCTAATTTCACTATGCAGTGGATGTTGTGTGTTTGCGTTAACTCTGAGGTAGGCGCGTGCCCTGCAAACTTGTATTCTCTCTTCAATGGTTGGAAAATCAAGAAGGTAGCGCATCGCCCTGCATGCTGTATCTCTTGAACATCCAAAAACAATGCACATAGCTTCATTCTGTATCCTTTCCATCCTTTCTATCTGCTTATGGCTGAGAGTCAGGATTGCCATTGCATACTCCAAAACAGACATGACCAGCCCCTCGTACAGAAGACATAGATGGCGCTGCTCACAGTTTGCTGCCGGCATCACCCGCATCGCAGCCAAACCCCGCTTGGCCTTTGTTATCACCTGGTCTATGTGCACATTATAAGCAAGGCTTCGATCAAACCGTATCCCTAGGTAATTCATTGCCTGCGTTCTTTCCACCGTCTCTGAACACAGCATTACAGTTGGTGTTGGAGTGTTGACAATATGATTATTCAACGAGAACCAAGTCACTGTTGCCTTTGTTGGGCTGACCATTGCCCCAGCTTCATCACACCAAGTACTTATGCGATTGAGTTCGGTTTGTAGTTCCACAGCAACCTGCTCTCTATCCTTACCCTGACGATACATTAAAACATCATCGGCATATGACAATGTCCTGCCAGGTCCAGTGATCTGCTCACTGGTGATTCTCACTGTGTAGGCGTTGAACAGTACCGGAGATAATGGTGAAACCTGTGGTAGGCCAGGATATATTGTTGTTGGTTCCGAAGTCCAACTGCCACATCTAAAAACTACTTTCCGTTGAAAGAGGGCTGCAGCAATCCAACTAAGGAGGAATGGACTTACTTTTAGTTCAAGAAGCTGAAACATTAAAAAATCCAATGGTACTCTGTTGTATGCGTCCTCAAGAGTCCTCAATCGCTGCAGCAAAGGTTTCAATGCCTGAGTGGAAACCTTCATAGACATCATGGGCAAAGACTGCTGCATTGGTCCAGGTTTATCTTTTTGGACGGTACCCACCCAGGGTAGGTGGGAAAACACCTTGCCTCTCTAGCTGGCTTGATATCTTCCTGGCAATTACCTTCTCCAGCAGCTTGCCTATTGTATTCTGCATGGTTATAATTCGATATCCCTGAATTTTTGTGTGGTCTTTGTCAGGCTTCGGCAAGGGAATCAAATAGCTGTGTAACCATTCCTCCTTGATGCTAGCACTCCCTATACTGTTGTTGTACATGTCTGCTAGTTTCTCTAGCTCATTGTCGGTACACTTATTGATGTCGTCGTATCTTATGCCATCAGGACCTGGAGCGCTGTTTTTTGATCGTCGAAGTACAGCCTTGATTTCTTCCACTGTCACTGTGTCTTCATCCGAAGTGTTCTGGGCCTTGCATCTGTCTGAGGTGACCTCCTTGGCCAGATTTCGGCCTCCCATGTCTGTCTGGTTGCTCTGCTCAAGATAGCGTTCAAAGAGGGCTTTGCCCTTGTCCTCGTCAGTCCTCTGCCAGATGAGGTCAGCACCTTGGAAGTCAGAAATGCTCTTATTCTTGACTACACCACTCATGCTTTTATGTAGTCGCCAGAACAATTTCAGTGACTTGTCTGTGCTTACTCTTTGACACACCTCTGCCCATTTTTCGCTTTTAACCACCTTGACCAGTTTCTTGAAATAGCTTACTTTTGTGTGCATCTCTCTTTCTAAGTGCATGCAGGGACTAGGATGACCAGCTCTGTTCTTCTTGGCATTTTGCCATCTCCTTACAGCACTACGCTTATCCACCCAAGCCTTCTCCACCTTGAAATTCCACCACGGTGGCTGCTCCCAGCTTTTTTCCTGCCCTGAAACTTTCTGCGCCTGTCACGTCTTATTTTACTCACCACATCTTGCCCTGTACTATCATACTGGAAAGTCTTTAGCTTGTGCTGCTTGGTTCTGCCTTTCTCCACCAATATGATGCAAGGGTGGTGGTCACTGCCGTGGTGTCCTAGGACACCCCATCTACACACTGTAGTGAGTGAAGGTGAAACTAGCGCCAGATCAATAGCACTGTCCTCATCGCCTGGACGGCTTGCTGTCCTGGTGACACAGCCACTGTTGATACAAACCAGGTAAATGGTTTCAAGTGCAGTCTCGAGATCCTCCTCCTGTGTATTGGAGGAAATGTTTCCCCATGATCTGCCTTTAGCGTTGAAGTCACCACAGAAAATAACATTTCTCTCGTGGCCTAATATGCCACTTAAGCACTGCCACTTCTGGGCGTCCATACTCCCATTGCGGGCATAAACATTAACCAACACGAATGAACTCTCAACGCCTTTATTTGTATATCGTCACTGTCCCAACTGGACATGTCTAGCTCTGACGCCACCATGCTGTCGCGAACGAGAATCGCCATTCCCAGATGTCGTCTGTTGTAGAAACATTTGAAGCCGGCAATTCGGAGTAGCTGATCGGCCAGTCTCGTCTCCTGGAGTGCTACAATGTCGTTCCTGTAAACTAGGGTTTCTAAAATAGAGCCCCGTTGTTTTACACCTGCACAGTTCCAATATAGAATACGGATATTCCTGAGTCCTAGACGGTGACACTTGAGTCTAAAACGTCTCAAACCACCATGCTTACCTTGCTTCTTTCTCCCTGCGCGGCTTCCCCGCTGCCTCGTTAGGTTGACTGCTGACTGCTCGGAGAACACATGTTCCGCCATGTTGAAAAAACGAAACACAGAACCCACACACGCTGCTAAAGATTCACTCAAGGATGGCTTCGCTCGATGCACGAACTCCGTAGCACCCGCGCAGATCTTGAGTAGAAACTCCTGGTTTTACATCCTGGCACACCAATTACATGCAAGAGATGAATAAATCCATCCCCTACGCAAAAAGTTAACGAACACAAAACAACCCGACCGTCCGTCGCCATCTTGAAACTGGAAGTCCCTTTCTATTGATTGAGTGGCAGATGCTAGCACCTTGTCTTGACAGACGATAGTTTGTTACATTGTACTTCAAAAAAGGCATAATAACTACAACCCTTGGATTTAGTGAATGTGACTGATCAGACCAATTCGCACTGTAAATGTTTGTCCACATTGAATGCATGTGAATACATGGTCATTTCCACCGTCACACACCATAGGAGTCTCACATGCTCAGTGTGTCACCTGTCTGCAGTCATTTTCTCCTTTGCCCTCCATGCAACACGATCAGCAGCGACTTGCTCCCAAGGTGCAGTATCAATTTCTGTAACACACATTATTGTATTGTAGTGGAGGCTGACCTATAGATCTTTTACCCATCTGTAATTCACCAAAAAAGGTGTCCTTTGGTGCTCTACCATCATCCATCCTTCTAATGTGTCCTATTCATCTAAGTCTGTGAAGACTGAGCATGGAACAAATCGTCGCACAACCCGATCTTTCCAATACTTCAGTATTTATGATTTTGTCTTGCCACTCAATATCAAGTATTTTTTGCAGAGTGGTAGATATTCTTATTTTAAATTGTTTATTTTGTTTATTAAATTCTTTTTTTTTTTTAAATTATGTAAAATTCTTCTATTTTATTTAACTGGAAACAAATTTAGTCTTGTGATCTTATATCTGGCATAAGGATTAGGTGCTTAGAGTCATGATCATGTATCTGGTGTAAGGATTAGATACTTAGTGTCATGATCATATATCTGATGTAAGGATTAGGTGCTTAGTGTCATGATCATATATCTAGTGTTAGGATTAGGTGCTTAGTCTCAAATTCTGTTCATAACTGATCTTTTTATCTAATCATGAGCCTTTGTAGACTAATCATTCCAGTTGTTATATAAACCAAATTTGACCCAGTTGTCAGGATAACATCGTCTACCTCATGGTCTCGTTTCAACTCCTTCAGATCTAAATCTTTATAGATTGAAAATAAAATTCCTAGCAATATAAAGGGTAAAGTAACTGTTTGTGACATAAAGGGCTAAAGTAGCAACTGCCTGTGATATAAAGGTTAAAAGTAACAACTCTCTATGACATAAAGGGCTAAAGTAGCAACTGCATGTGATATAAAGGTTAAAAGTAACAACTCTCTATGACATAAAGGGCTAAAGTAGCAACTGCATGTGATATAAAGGTTAAAATTAAAAGTAACAACTCTATGACATAAAGGGCTAAAGTAGCAACTGCCTGTGATATAAAGGTTAAAAGTAACAACTCTCTATGACATAAAGGGCTAAAGTAGCAACTGCCTGTGATATAAAGGTTAAAATTAAAAGTAACAACTCTCTATGACATAAAGGGCTAAAGTAGCAACTGCCTGTGATATAAAGGTTAAAATTAAAAGTAACAACTCTCTATGACATAAAGGGCTAAAGTAGCAATTGCATGTGATATAAAGGTTTCAAGTAACAACTGTCTGGGATGAAAAGGCACTGCCTCAGGAGAAGATCTCAACCTGAGCATCCACAGAGGGAATCATATGGGCTACCACTTGTCCATGAACTGCCTTCAAACTATTACATATTCCAAATTTGTATTATCCCTTGTATTTAAATCTGGACATTGTATTTAAATCGGATAGAGCTGCTGTACATTGGCCTACTAAAGATAAGACCAAGGTTTGTTTCTTGCGAGGCACTCGCTGATTCATGTTGAGCGACTATTCCTGGCAGTTATTAAATGTACCTAAGCTGTTCTGGTTATTACTTTAGCTTTATTTGTGTACAGTTGTTACTTTAACCCACTCTGTCTCTCTTGTTACATCTTATTTAGATAGTGCTCTCTTTAAAATAATAGCTTACGATAGAAAGAGTTAAAGTACCTTCTACAGCTCTGGTAAATTTAGAATAATTGTGAATTAATTATAAAAATCTATAGCCAAGATATTTAATATACATTAATTGCCTATCTTGACTACCATTATTTCTGTAGATATTTGCCAGGAGCAAGTTTTATATGGAACTTTGGATACCTGGCCATATTTCGAACTGTTCATTGGTTTGGGATTCCAGCCCCATCACCGGTCACCAATGCGGCCCAGTTATTTTTAGCTCTAAGGGTTGGTATATTCATGTGACTCACATGTAGACGTTTTACCAGATTTTGTGACAACATTTGTGTATGCAGTTGATGTCACTATACATTCATGTACACAGTCAATATCATTATACATATGTATATGCAGTTTATATCACTATACATTCATGTACACAGTTACGGTCACCATACATTCGTGTACTCAGTTGCTGTCACCATACATTCGTGTATACAGTTGATATCCCTATACATTCATGTATGCAGTTGCTATCACTATACATTCATGTATGCAGTTGCTGTCACTATACATTCATGTATGCAGTTGCTGTCACTATACATTCATGTACACAGTTACAGTCACCATACATTCATGTACACAGTTACAGTCACCATACATTCATGTACACAGTTACGGTCACCATACATTCATGTACACAGTTACAGTCACCATACATTCATGTATGCAGTTGCTGTCATTATACATTTGTGTACTCAGTTGCTGTCACTATACATTCATGTACGCAGTTGCTGTCACTATACATTTGTGTACGCAGTCGATGTCACTATACATTCCACTAGACCATTAGTCATTAGTCTTCTACAAGAACCTAATATTTAGCAAAAGTGATGAATGCACCAGAATTAACAGCTTGACTGCTTCTCCGGGAATAGAAGCTGATGCAGACCTGACTCCATCTCTAAGTGGTAATCCTGGACACAAGACTGCATCTGGCTGTGAGAGGCGGCGTCAGTTAGGGAAGGCGCTTTCACTCGCAACAAGTGCAATTCTGAAGTCGTATGTGTTGGTCAGTATCACAGCATTGCCAGACAAATACAAGCACGACCACTGTTCTTTTAAAATGAACAAAGAAGACATCTGTCACAGCTAATGTAGCTACTGTTTATACATTTTAAGGTTTTTATATAAATGTGGACAATGAGTAAAGAAATGGTGAAGCGACTGGTGGTGGTTGAGATGTAGTTTGTGAGACGAATGTGGAAAGTATCATGGACAGAGAAGAAAACAAATACTAAAGTATTGAGTGCTGCAGGTGTTACAAGATCACTTAGAAGCAACCATAAGAAACAGACAAATGAAATGTATGAGGCATAGCATTAGAAGTAGTGGAAGAGAGAAATTAGCCTTGTGTGAGAAAATACAAGGCAAGAGAGACAAAGGAAAACAAAGAAAGATCTATGAGGATGACATAAACGGCTCAACAACAAATTATAATATAATCAATTCCAACTGTATAAATGACACAGAGGTCTGGAGAGTCATGATGGCCAATGTCTGTTTTGAGTTGAGTCCAGAACCAACATCACAGCACTCAGGACATTCCCATATATGCTCTGTCCTCATCTTCAACAGCCAGCAAAGAGTGTTTTCATCTGGTTGTCTTTATTTCTATGTTTTTATTTCCTTGTCATGTTTTCAGATGGTTGTCTTTATTTCTATGTTTCTATTTCCTTGTCATGTTTTCAGATGGTTGGTCTAGCATTTGAAGTACAAGACAGCTACATGAGAAAAGTGGCCTCATCAGACACCGACAGTTCCGTGAGCAAAGATACACAGCTGAAGATAAAATACTGCAGCATTAGTGTCAACTCTGTGGGTGTTATCAATTATGCATTCTGTTATATAGGTTTACTCACAGGTGAGAATGGTCTGTAGTTTTTTGTTTTTTTCTGTTGCATATCCCTTACAGGACGTTGCAGTCAACATCAACATTTTTAGCTGCTGTTGATGTACTAGGCAAGATTATGCTCAGTAGTTTGCCATTGCTTTCTGAGCGGCTGGCTCAATACCCCGTAAGTTACCAACGCGGCGAGAACCGCTACCGATTCTCGCGCAGGTTACAGTTACTCATGAGAGTATACGGGACTACAGAGAAAGATGTTAACCCCTAGGCCAGGGAGACGCCTGTAGGTAGCATGTGTTTATTATATTTATATATAGATGGGTCTCAGTAAAAACACTGTGAAGTTTGAATGTCACTTTAAATATATAAATATGTAATAACTTTAGATGTATGAATATCTAATATGGTAACTTTAGTTTACATGTACGAATATCTAATAAGGTAACTGTAGATATATAATGTACTATAAATATGCAATAACTTTAGATGTTAACAAAGATAACTTTAGATGTGTGAAAATAAAAAAGTCGCTTAAAAGTCGACAGGGTCAGCTTCATTGCACCGGGTTTTATCCCATACGGCTCGGTCTCTTTCCACAGCACGGAAAGCGTCGAAGAAAGCACGAACTCCAGTAGCTTTTAGCGACGACCCACAGGAGTCTCCGAAACATTTAACTCGTAAACCGAAGGGTGCGGCCCGGAATTGAACCCACAACCTTCGGAGCACGAGTCAAACGGCTTGACCACTTCGCCACAGAGACTCCCAATGTAATGTGTGAATATTTAGTAAAGTAACCCACCATCTGCACATTGGAAGTTTAAGAGCTAGAGTCCTCTATTCTTCAGCCACGTAGATTGCTTATATTTTTTTCCCCCCGCGTTTCCATCCTGTTTCAGGATATTGCGGTCAACACCAGCATCTTTCAGCTGTATGTTGATTCCTAGGCTAGATTGCGCTCATCAGCACGCCACGACTTTCTGAGCGACCGGCTCCATACTCACGTCAACCATGAGAGTATTCGGGGTTAACAGAGAAAGCTGCTAACCCCTCAGCCAGGGAGCCGGCATATATATATATTATAGTGATTAGTGTATGCCACCTTTCCACGTCATTGAGGTGTGGTCTTGGGTTGGTGTTTGTGATAAAATTAGTTCATTTCTGACCTCACACCTCTGGAGTGAAACCAGCCTCATATAGGGGATAGAGGTAGTCACCCTACCATACAATGCTGTGACCTAATATATATATGTAAGGCTTAATACTTTACTCCCATACATAAATATCTCAAATGAGGTAACTTTTAACTGTTTAGAGACAGATACACCAGAGGTGGGCTATTGGGTATAATGAACGTACATGTCTGTTATCTTTTGAGGAAGACTGAGAACTTATAGGTTTACTAGCAATGCAGTAGTATTGGTTCTGGTAACCGAAGTCCAGTGATTATTTTCAGCATGATTACTTATGGCTTTTGAATGCTGCAACTTAACAAACAAATAGAAATGGCTGTACAAATATATTTTGTATTTTAATCAAGACTTTATAATGAAGTCAGTTATTACTTTTCATGTGTTTTAGGTCCGTACTACAAGTATCGCACATACGAAGACTGGCTTAACATGTCAGACAAAGCGAAAATGAATCGACTGGACCCTCTGATCAAGCGAGGAAAAGAGCTGCCATTTATAGCTCTCAGCTATTTATTTTTTTCATATTTCTTCAACATTAAGGTAAAACATCCCATTCTGTTTATGTTTTCTTTTGTGTCAAACGTCTGTCTGCTAGTTAAAGTTAGTTGTGTATCCATTATAGGATGTTGCAGTAAACCCCAGCATTTTGTAGCTGTCTGTGATTTACATGGCAAGTTTATGTTTAATAGTAGAAAGGGCAGAAACCAATATATACAAGATTATTGTACTAGAATAGAGCAATATCATAAGACTGGAAGAGATTACGAAATGTTCAAAGAAATGAAGTTATTGACAAGAAATGTTCAACCTCAATTAAATGTTATCTGTGACACATTGAAAAATATAATACCTTAACAGAATCTTGAAACATTCTAGAAAGATGGCAGAAATACCACAGTGTGATATGAATACATGAACCAATGACAGGAGAGACAGAACCTGAGCCCTCATTAGATGAAATTGTATGGGCAATTAAGAACCTGAAGAATGGTAAATTACCAGGATGTGATGAGATATCAACTGAACTAATTAAAGTGGGGGGAGAAGAAAGCACACAAATCTATCACACAATATATAAAAAGATATGGAAATATGGTATATGGCCAAAAGATTGGAAGACAATTATCTTCATTCTAATATCAAAAAAGGGCAACCTGAAATGATGCCCCAACTATCAGTCATGCAAGTAAAATTCTACTAAAAATCATAATGGGAAGACTTCGTAAGAAAATGGAAGAAGAGATTAACGTGGTTCAAGCTGGATTTAGACAAGGAAGAGAAACTTCTTTACTCAACATTTTTTTCCCCCCACGTTTCCATCCTGTTTCAGGATATTGCGGTCAACATCAGCATCTTTCAACCGTATGTTGATTCCTAGACTAGATTACGCTCATCAGCATGCCACGACTTTCTGAGTGACCGGCTCCATACTCTCATAAGTCACTGGTGCGACTCGAACCACTTCCAATTCTCATGCACTCACGTCAACCACGAGAGTAGTCGGGATTATGGAGAAAGCTGCTAACCCCTCGGCCAGGGAGCTGGCTCTTTACTCAACATGCGTTTAATAATAGAGAATAGTATAGAAAAACTAATAACTTCAACCCAAAAGAATAGTGACTATTAAAACTGATATCTTAACATAGCAAAAACAAAGATAATGCATACAGATAAAACTACTGTGGAGAAAGAAATATATGTTCATGAGGAACAATTGGAGGTGGTAGAAAATTTCAAATATCTTGGGTCATTAATTACCAAAAATGGTGACACAATGAAAGAAATTAAAAGACGAATATCTATTGCTCTTCAAAAACTAAAGCAACTGAGTAAATTGTGGAGTGGGACAGATAGAACTACAAAAATTAGATTTTTAAAAGCATGCATCTTTCCCATTGCAACATACGCCTGTGAGACCTGGACACTAACTAAACAAGCTGAGCAGCGCATAAATTACTTTGAACATAAATTTTATAAGTTTTTAGAATATCTTGGATAAAGAACAGAACAAATGCGTCCATACTTCAAGAACTAAATGTTGAAGAAGGTTGGCTACTAAAGACGATAAAACAAGGAAATTGAAATATGTCGGTCCCTGTGATAAAAATGGGTACCAAGCAATGTTCAGAGGAATCACCTGACAAGGAAAGGTGATTAGGAAGGCAACAGGACACCTCACCTCACTTCTTATAGCCTAGAATATGTGAGTTCTAACACTTGACATCCCATCTCACATTTCATCACCTAGAATATGTGAGAACTAACACTTGATACTCCATTGACAGTAGCTGCCATGGGACTACCTTTGTTGTATTTATTGAAATCACCGATGTTGCATTGAAAATAATTGAAAATAATTCACGCTGTACATTTCTGTGTACAGGAAGTTGAGACTGATGAGTTCCTAGAAAGATGCTTCCTGTATCGCCTCCTCTACATGGTTCCCATGTTCATCATTTTCCGAACCCGCCTGTACATGGCCTGGATCATGTCTGAGTGTATGTGTTTCACTGCGGGCCTGGGGGCGTACCCAGTCAAGTCCAGTCCCAGGTGTGGGGACGGGCCGACTGACTACAAGCAACTAGATGTTGTGTGAGTATATTACAACTGACTGCAACCAACTAGATGTTGTGTGAGTATATTACAAGCAACTAGATGTTGTGTAAGTATATTACAACTGACTACAAGCAACTAGATGTTGTGTGAGTATATTACAACTGACTACAAGCAACTAGATGTTGTGTGAGTATATTACAAGCAACTAGATGTGTGAGTATATTACAACTGACTGCAAGCAACTAGATGATGTGTGAGTATATTACAGCTGACTGCAAGCAACTAGATGTTGTGTGAGTATATTACAGCTGACTGCAAGCAACTAGATGTGTGAGTATATTACTAGCAATTAGATGTTATGTGAGTATATTACAACTGACTGCAAGCAACTAGATGTTGTGTGAGTATATTACAACTGACTGCAAGCAACTAGATGATGTGTGAGTATATTACAACTGACTGCAAGCAACTAGATGTGTGAGTATATTACAAGCAACTAGATGTTGTGTGAGTATATTACAACTGACTGCAAGCAACTAGATGTTGTGTGAGTATATTACAACTGACTGCAAGCAACTAGATGTGTGAGTATATTACAACTGACTGCAAGCAACTAGATGTGTGAGTATATTACAAGCAACTAGATGTGTGAGTATATTACAAGCAACTAGATGTTGTGTGAGTATATTACAAGCAACTAGATGTTGTGTGAGTATATTACAACTGACTGCAAGCAACTAGATGTTGTGTGAGTATATTACAACTGACTGCAAGCAACTAGATGTTGTGTGAGTATATTACAAGCAACTAGATGTTGTGTGAGTATATTACAGCTGACTGCAAGCAATTAGATGTGTGAGTATATTACAAGCAACTAGATGTTGTGTGAGTATATTACAAGCAACTAGATGTTGTGTGAGTATATTACAACTGACTGCAAGCAACTAGATGTTGTGTGAGTATATTAAAAGCAACTAGATGTTGTGTGAGTATGTTACAAGCAACTAGATGTTGTGTGAGTATATTACAAGCAACTAGATGTTGTGTGAGTATATTACAAGCAACTAGATGTTGTGTGAGTATATTACAACTGACTGCAAGCAACTAGATGTGTGAGTATATTACAACTGACTGCAAGCAACTAGATGTGTGAGTATATTACAACTGACTGCAAGCAACTAGATGTGTGAGTATATTACAACTGACTGCAAGCAACTAGATGTGTGAGTATATTACAACTGACTGCAAGCAACTAGATGTGTGAGTATATTACAAGCAACTAGATGTTGTGTGAGTATATTACAGCTGACTGCAAGCAACTAGATGTTGTGTGAGTATATTACAAGCAACTAGATGTTGTGTGAGTATATTACAGCTGACTGCAAGCAACTAGATGTGTGAGTATATTACAACTGACTGCAAGTAACTAGATGTTGTGTGAGTATAATACAACTGACTGCAAGCAACTAGATGTTGTGTGAGTATATTACAAGCAATTAGATGTTGTGTAATTATATTACAACTGACTACAAGCAACTAGATGTGTGAGTATATTACAAGCAACTAGATGTTGTGTGAGTATATTACAACTGAATGCAAGCAACTAGATGTTGTGTGAGTATATTACAACTGACTGCAAGCAACTAGATGTGTGAGTATATTACAGCTGACTGCAAGCAACTAGATGTTGTGTGAGTATATTACAACTGACTGCAAGCAACTAGATGTTGTGTGAGTATATTACAACTGACTGCAAGCAACTAGATGTTGTGTGAGTATATTACAACTGACTGCAAGCAATTAGATGTGTGAGTATATTACAACTGACTGCAAGCAACTAGATGTTGTGTGAGTATATTACAACTGACTGCAAGCAACTAGATGTTGTGTGAGTATATTACAATTGACTGCAAGCAACTAGATGTTGTGTGAGTATATTACAACTGACTGCAAGCAATTAGATGTGTGAGTATATTACAACTGACTGCAAGCAACTAGATGTTGTGTGAGTATATTACAACTGACTGCAAGCAACTAGATGTTGTGTGAGTATATTACAACTGACTGCAAGCAACTAGATGTGTGAGTATATTACAAACAGCTAGATGTTGTCTGAGTATATTACAACTGACTGCAAGCAACTAGATGTGTGAGTATATTACAACTGACTGCAAGCAACTAGATGTGTGAGTATATTACAAGCAACTAGATGTTGTGTGAGTATATTACAACTGACTGCAAGCAACTAGATGTTGTGTGAGTATATTACAACTGACTGCAAGCAACTAGATGTTGTGTGAGTATATTACAACTGACTGCAAGCAACTAGATGTTGTGTGAGTATATTACAACTGACTGCAAGCAACTAGATGTTGTGTGAGTATATTACAACTGACTGCAAGCAACTAGATGTTGTGTGAGTATATTACAAGCAACTAGATGTTGTGTGAGTATATTACAACTGACTGCAAGCAACTAGATGTTGTGTGAGTATATAACAAGCAACTAGATGTTGTGTGAGTATATTACAACTGACTGCAAGCAACTAGATGTTGTGTGAGTATATTACAACTGACTGCAAGCACCTAGATGTTGTGTGAGTATATTACAACTGACTACAAGCAACTAGATGTTGTGTGAGTATATTACAAGCAACTAGATATTGTGTGAGTATATTACAACTGACTGCAAGAAACTAGATGTGTGAGTATATTACAACTGACTGCAAGCAACTAGATGTTGTGAGTATATTACAACTGACTGCAAGCAACTAGATGTTGTGTGAGTATATTACAGCTGACTGCAAGCAACTAGATGTTGTGTGAGTATATTACAAGCAACTAGATGTGTGAGTATATTACAACTGACTGCAAGCAACTAGATGTTGTGTGAGTATATTACAACTAACTGCAAGCAACTAGATGTTGTGTGAGTATATTACAAGCAACTAGATGTTGTGTAAGTATATTATAACTGACTACAAGCAAGTAGATGTGTGAGTATATTACAACTGACTGCAAGCAACTAGATGTGTGAGTATATTCCAAGCCTCAGAGAATTTTATTTCCTATGACATTCCACTGCCTCAGAGTGGCAATATCATCTTTGCCTTTCCATCCACATGTGGTGCATCTCAACAGGTCCGTCTAGAGTGGCTGCATGTATGATGCTTGATCCTTCAGGGATGGCCAGAGCTGATACATGATGCTCTGGTACTGGGCTGACTCCAGGAATTCTGTAGATCACCCTGTAGATGGCTACTTAGCCTCACTTCTGTTGATCATGTCTCCTGTTGATCATGTCTCCTGTTGATCATGTCTCCTGTTGATCATGTCTCCTGTTGATCATGTCTCCTGTTGATCATGTCTCCTGTTGATCATGTCTCCTGTTCATCTCGGACTGCACCTTTAGAGACCAGTACAATGCAGTTTGTAGACTTGAGTCTGCTGACCTCCACACAATGATCGGTTTTATGCCACACAAATGCCTCGTTTATCATTTAGGACTGTCAGTTGTGGACATTTGAACACATTTGTCTTTGAGTATGGGTCACATTAAATGGACATTTTAATCAATTTGTCATTTAGTAGGGTTGACTTATATTGGACATTTGTGGCCCCCTGGTTAATGAGTGGGTTGATGAGTTCCAGTTGTCTGTCTACTTCTTGTTTCTGGCCACTGCAACTCCAGGGTCCACTATTTCCTTGATCCTTTGCCAGTTTGTTTCAGGACTTTCATGGTCTTAACTTTCCCTTGTGCATGTGACCACAGTCAGCACGCCACATTGAACTTACTTGTGTTAGAAGTCCTCAGCTACACATTCCTGTAGCCTCATAAGTGCATGAGTGAGTGTTTGCTGTAGCTGATAGAGAATTAATACTGTGTAACTGGTATAATGTATTATCCTGATTTCTTAAGTTATTATATTGGTGTTGTTGGCTTGAGTTGGTCGTCTTGATTTCTCTGTGCATGTGGTGGAAGATCAGAATAGAACACCAAATAGGCTTAAAAGTCACCTCTACAACAGAACACCATCATAGTTATGTCTGGGTTCATGAACTACCTGACAGGTGATGAGAAAGGTAAAGACTGGGATGCCTCGGGCAGGGTGGCAGACCTCCGTTCCACACTCCAAAATAGAGAGCATCTGTTGAATGTATTCCCCAGGACATGTTGGTTGGTGGGAAACTAGCAGGCGGACAGATTGGCTGGGTCTGTACCACTGGGTGGGGTATTGCTGCATGAAAAGACAGATGTGGTCGGGACCCTTTGGAATCATGTATATAGTGCAGAAGGACGAGTAGATTACCATGGCTTGGAGAGAATGGTGCTGCAGGGAGTGACCAGAGGATCTGGTCGATTTTAAAATATCCAAGGAAAGGCCAGATGGACATATAATCAGACTGCTACTGATACCATTAGTACTGGGACTCTTCACTGGCTGTTGCACATGAGGATGGAGCACATATGGGAATTTCATGAGTGCTGTTATGTCTGTTCTTGACTCAACTTAGCGGGTGCGGTAACATAATTGATAGAGAGCTACTCTGATAATGTCAGGCAAGGAATGCCAGTGTTCATCATCTGGCTAAGTGAGGGAAAGACTGGCCAGGTACTCCTCCATCCATTCAGGCCTGCGAAATGTGTTGGGAAATGTGCAAGAAACTGCTGCGAGACATATTTCCTTGTTTGTGAACTATCTGGCCCTGTATTGGTTTGTATGCTAATATACATTTCTGTGTACAGGTTTGAAGAAGAGCGCAGAAATAAAGCTAGTGACTACAATTTTGAGACCATCCACAATATTGACATTTATGGGTGCGAACTTGCTCCTATGACCAAACAGGGGCTGCGGAGCTGGAACATGACAGTTCAGTACTGGTTGGCGAATTACATTCACCGCAGAGTCCCCCCAGGTCTGAAAGCATACAGGTAAATTGGAGTTTTATATATGTCTTGATATCAGTTGAGATGTTGATGAGTTTATTTCATCTTGAGTAAGATCTGCATCACAGTGGTGTCTGCATCACGGTGGTGCCCGCATCATGGTGATGTCCGCATCATGGTGATGTCCGCATCATGTCGGTGTCTGTGTCATGTCGGTGTTTGAGTTTTTCAAATGGACCTCTGCTCCCAGGTTGACCCAGTCTAACATGTGTACCAGGAAATGTCTTGGGAAGTCCGGGCGGCCAGCGTGCTACTGACCACATCAGCCACTGAGTGCTGGCTAGTCTATCAAAATAAGGGTCTAGGTCCACATCCCCAATGGACCTTACGCGTGTAACAGTGTCTACTACATAACTACCTTTGCCTGCTTTACAACAGTATCTACTACATAACTACCTTTGCCTACTTTACAGCTGTATCTACTACATAACTACCTTTGCCTGCTTTACAACAGTATCTACTACATAACTACCTTTGCCTACTTTACAGCTGTATCTACTACATAACTACCTTTGCCTGCTTTACAACAGTATCTACTACATAACTACCTTTGCCTACTTTACAGCTGTATCTACTACATAACTACCTTTGCCTACTTTACAACAACAACTGTATCTACTACATAACTACCTTTGCCTACTTTACAACTGTATCTACTACATAACTACCTTTGCCTACTTTACAACAACAACTGTATCTACTACATAACTACCTTTGCCTACTTTACAACTGTATCTACTACATAACTACCTTTGCCTACTTTACAACAGTATCTACTACATAACTACCTTTGCCTACTTTACAGCTGTATCTACTACATAACTACCTTTGCCTACTTTACAACAACAACTGTATCTACTACATAACTACCTTTGCCTACTTTACAACTGTATCTACTACATAACTACCTTTGCCTACTTTACAACAACAACTGTATCTACTACATAACTACCTTTGCCTACTTTACAACTGTATCTACTACATAACTACCTTTGCCTACTTTACAACAGTATCTACTACATAACTACCTTTGCCTACTTTACAACTGTATCTACTACATAACTACCTTTGCCTACTTTACAACAGTATCTACTACATAACTACCTTTGCCTACTTTACAACTGTATCTACTACATAACTACCTTTGCCTGCTTTACAACAGTATCTACTACATAACTACCATTGCCTACTTTACAACTGTATCTACTACATAACTACCTTTGCCTACTTTACAACAGTATCTACTACATAACTACCTTTGCCTGCTTTACAACAACAACTGTATCTACTACATAACTACCTTTGCCTACTTTACAACTGTATCTACTACATAACTACCTTTGCCTACTTTACAACTGTATCTACTACATAACTACCTTTGCCTGCTTTACAACAGTATCTACTACATAACTACCTTTGCCTACTTTACAACTGTATCTACTACATAACTACCTTTGCCTGCTTTACAACAGTATCTACTACATAACTACCTTTGCCTACTTTACAACTGTATCTACTACATAACTACCTTTGCCTACTTTACAACTGTATCTACTACATAACTACCTTTGCCTACTTTACAACTGTATCTACTACATAACTACCTTTGCCTGCTTTACAACTGTATCTACTACATAACTACCTTTGCCTACTTTACAACTGTATCTACTACATAACTACCTTTGCCTACTTTACAACAGTATCTACTACATAACTACCTTTGCCTACTTTACAACAGTATCTACTACATAACTACCTTTGCCTACTTTACAACAACAACTGTATCTACTACATAACTACCTTTGCCTACTTTACAACTGTATTTACTACATAACTACCTTTGCCTGCTTTACAACAACAACTGTATCTACTACATAACTACCTTTGCCTACTTTACAACTGTATTTACTACATAACTACCTTTGCCTACTTTACAACAACAACTGTATCTACTACATAACTACCTGTGTCTGCTGTACAGCTGTATCTACTACATAACTACCTTTGCCTACTTTACAACTGTATCTACTACATAACTACCTTTGTCTGCTTTACAACTGTATCTACTACATAACTACCTTTGCCTGCTTTACAACTGTATCTACTACATAACTACCTTTGCCTGCTTTACAACTGTATTTACTACATAACTACCTTTGTCTGCTTTACAACTGTATCTACTACACAATTATGTGCATGTTTTATAACAATATCCGAAAATTAATGGATCCCGAAGCAGTACCTGTTATGGGTTTTATGATGTGATAGAGCCATTACATTTTGTAGGCCTGGAGGTGGCCATTCTTTACCTCACTTTAGCAGATAACGAGCCCCTGCATTGAACCCTCATTCAGTCATACTCATGACATTATCATTGCAGTTCCCTATCAACATCGCTAACACACCTGCTGTAGCAGTATCACTTTATAACTGTATCTGCTACACTATTATTATTCACTTTACAACAGTATCTGCTACACAATTCTTGTTCACTCAACAACAGTGCCTACCACACACAGTATCTGCTACACAATTCTTGTTCACTCAACAACAGTGCCTACCACACAATTATTCACTTTACAATAGTATCTGCTACACAATTCTTGTTCACTCAACAACAGTGCCTACCACACAGTTATTGTTCACTTTACAACAGTATCTGCTACACAATTCTTGTTTACTCAACAACAGTGCCTACCACACAGTTATTGTTCACTTTACAGTAGTATCTGCTGCACAATTCTTGTTCACTCAACAACAGTGCCTACCACACTTTACATGATACGAATTGCAAACAAATAGGTATATTAAGCTCCTGCGAGAAGAAACGTACTAAACACAAACATGTTGCACATACCTTACAAGGAGATCCATCGTATACCGGAATACAGGTGAAAATCCAAAATCAGAAGTAATCAATAAATATATAAAATGAATAATAAAATAAAATACACACAAAAGCGTACAATACGACACACAGGATGGCCGACGTTTCGATTCTCAGAATCTTTGTCAAGGACCGGACAACACAGATAGATAAACAACGAAATACAACAAAACAAAAAGCACCACTACACTGTTTCCATGTGGGAGCAGAATAAGGCGACTTTGCCAGTCTGTGTTGCCACACTTGACAACAGTATCTGCTACACAATCACATTTACCAATGTACTGATTTCAGGGTAGCTATCACCATGACAGTGAGTGCCTTCTGGCATGGCATCCACCCAGGATACTACCTCAGTTTCCTAACGGTTCCTCCAATCCTCATGGCAGAAGAGGTGATGATCAAAGCTTTCAGGGATGGTGCCTCGCCTCATATGCAGCAGGTGTTCGACTGGGGATGCTGGTTTTTCAAGATGCGAGGCTTTGATTACATGTGTATGGGATTTTTGCTTCTCAAGTTGGGTTCTACTCTACGATACTGGTATTCCATTTATTTTGCAGGTCATGTCGTCATTATTCTATTTTTCATCTTGGGAAAGCTAGTGCTGGTCCTCAGACCTCGGAAACACCGGAAGGTGAAAGATTAAGCATACCAGATGAGGGAAGATTAAAAATACAAAAGGGATGACAGATTAAAAATACAAAAGGTATGAAAGATTAAAAATGCAAAAGGGATGAAAGATCAGAAAATTACAGTTTGAAACTCTAAAAGATGGAAGATTAAACACACTAGAAAGTGAAAGATTAAGCACATCAGAAGATGAAAGATTAAGAACACAAAAACAAGAAAGATTAAAGACACCAGAAAATTACAATTTGCAACATGAGAAGATGAAAGATTAAACACAATTGACTTGAAAGATAGAAATTATTTTTAAAAAATGAAAATTTGAAGACACCACAAATAAAACATTTGCTACACCAGTAGGTGAACACATTAGAAGATGAAAGATGAATACACTAGAATATGAAAGATGAATACATTAGAAGATGAAAGATTACAAATGAATAAAAATATCAGGAAAATGGAGTTTCAAACACTAGAAGACAAAAGGTTAAACACACTGGAAGCGACAGATTAAAAACATAACAGTGTATGAACAATTGAATACACCACAAAATGAAATTGTGAAACACTAGTAAGTGAAAATAAAAACATAACAGTGTATGAACAATCAAATACACCACAAAATGAAATTGTGAAACACTAGTAAGTGACAGATTAAAAAGACCAGCAGTAGGGTTGGTTTCAAGCATGTTTAGCAAATTGATGCATCTGTTTTGAAAGTGTGGCATATGATGAGGCTTGCAGATAACAACATGATACAACAAAATACTTAATGACTCTTAGACTGGCATGTGAGTGACTGTTACTGGAGTTAACGGAGTATGTGAATATCTTCGTACATGTCTGTCTGTTTACAGATATTGTTTTACATTTTTCTCAGACTTATACTTTACAATTAGATATGAGAGGTGATATACTTAAAATAACATTATTTTAAATATTGTACATTTGAAAATGACACCCAGTACAGTTCAAACATATCTGTATGACGCTCATCACAGTTCATATATCTGTTTGTTTTCTTGTCTTTTATTGTTTAAATATTTCACATGTGGATTTGATCTGTTATATTTTCATATAAAAATGAAGTAAATGTTTTTTTGCAATGCCAAAAATTGTGTTTGTAATAAAGAATGTTTAAAAACAATAATACTTGTATTCAAATGCATACAACTGAATATTGAAGTACTTCTTCTCTTCCTCCATTTACCACAGTGAAGTGTTGGGGGAAGATGTGAAGATCTTTCATGTGTATTTTTCTAATGTTGTTTGTAAGTTGGTCTTCATTTCTCGATAGTTAGTCTTGATACATCCATTACATGGTCTTCCCCTTGCTCCGCATCCATCATATTTCTTCAATGTGGCTCTTTGTGTCAGATGGTAGCAGACCATTTCATCTGTTGTTCTTTAATTAAGTGCATGACTGGTTTCAGACTAGCCATCTTCTAATGTCCTCATTCATAATTCCATCTCTCATGGTTACTCTTGATGCCCCTCTAAGGCATCCGATCTCTGATGTTATGATTTTGCTCTCATAAGTTGCAGTAAGCCTCCATGTTTGACATTTATAGCCTAATGTTGCCAAAAATAGTTATGAGATTTGCTGTATTACTTACGGGTATCTTTGTTGAAGAACACTGGTTCATGAACAATATCATATCTTAGAAACTGAAATACTGTGACCATATTACAAGTTGCAGTGATGTAGAAAGTATAGTAATGATGCGCTGGATTCCTGGAAGATGAGGCATGGGTTGACCCACATGATGATGAGCACAGAACATTAATGACATCCTGGCATGAACATGTACGAGGTAGGAGAACTGGTGAAGTACGGCCGCATCTTTCTGTAGGCTGTGATGAGAGAGATATTCTACCAGTGGAGTACTGTGAATCTTTCTGGTAGACTATAATGACAGAGATATTCTACTGGTGGAGTACTGTGAATCTTTCTGGTAGACTATAATGACAGAGATATTCTACTGGTGGAGTACTGTGAATCTTTCTGGTAGACTATAATGACAGAGATATTCTACCAGTGGAGTACTGTGAATCTTTCTGGTAGACTATAATGACAGAGATATTCTACCAGTGGAGTACTGTGAATCTTTCTGGTAGACTATAATGACAGAGATATTCTACTGGTGAAGTATTGTGAATCTGTCTGTAGGCTGTGATGACAGAGACATTTCACTTCTGTCAATGATTTCTTCTATGCCATTGTCTTAGACCAAACTTAATTTCTCTCAATCTGTCGTTGGCGCTTCTACCGCTGATCTTTCCATGTATCACAATGTCCTCTAGCGCCTCTCTTCTCATCATATGACCAAAGAACGTGGTGTTTTTCATTCTTGTGGTTGTATATAATGTTCTACTTTCAGTATTCACATTACATGACCAAAGAACACAGATTTTCTCATTCTTGTAGTTGTATACAATGTTCTAATTTCAGTATCATCTAGGCAATGGCAGCTAGCTACTCTGGCCATCCAAGATGTTTGCAGCATTCATCTCAGAAATCACATCGCCACTGCCTGAAAGTTCTTTCTAGTTTATTCACTCACATTCCAGAATTCACTCACATTCCAAGATTCACTGCCTCCAATCTCTGTCTAGTGTATTCACTCACATTCCAGAATTCACTGCCTCCAATCTCTTTCTAGTGTATTCACTCACATTCCAGGATTCACTCATATTCCAGGATTCACTGCCTCCAATCTCTGTCTAGTTTATTCACTCATATTCCACTATTCACTGCCTCCAATCTCTGTCTAGTTTATTCACTCACATTCCAGCATTCACTGTCTCAAGGCTCTTTCTAGCTTATTGACTCACATTCCAGGATTCACTGCCTCCAGTCTCTTTCTAGTTTATTCACTCAGTTTAGTTTAGTCTTTGGATCAACATCACGGCACACGGTTTAACCCATAAGTGCTCCATTTTCCTTCTAACTCAAACCTGAGTCTGGAGAAACTCAGCTCAATGCACGAACTCTGTTGCATCGGCGAGGATCCTGAAATACTTTGGGTAGATTTTTAACTCAAAATTTTGCCCGGGCAGCGCTGTTAGGCTACTCTTTTTCGATTTCCAACTGCCAAGGGATTTTTTACGTGCGCAACAATACACACAGGCGTCTGATCTCACTACCCAGAGACCAGGGGAAATTTTATTACTGGAAGTCCAAGGTGGATTTTTTAAATAAATCCCGGTCCTGAACCCGGGGCCTCAAGCACTCGAGGCGGACACCATACCTCGAGACCACTCAGCCCCCCAAGTTTATTCACTCACATTCCAGGATTCACTGCCTCCAGTATCTTTCTAGTTTATTCACTCACATTCCAGGATTCACTGCCTCCAGTCTCTTTCTAGTTTATTCACTCACATTCCAGGATTCACTGCCTCCAGTATCTTTCTAGTGTATTCACGCACATTATAGGATTCACTGCCTTCAGTCTCTTTCTAGTGTATTCACTCACATTCCAGGATTCACTGCCTCCAGTCTCTTTCTAGTGTATTCACTCACATTCCAGGATTCACGGCTGTACAATAGAACCGGTTCACTATAATACGCCAGTACTGACTCCCTGACATTCATTGCATGCACGTTAAACATCACGTGGTAGTTGGAAAAGGAAAATAGTGGGCCAAACAGGCATCTGTGCAGACTACATTTACAATGATAAAACTACCCACTAAAGAATATGTAATTTTGGTATACACACATTCGGGTTCTCTTCAGTGCCACAGAGTTTGTGCACAGAGGTGAAATTCTCCTTGTGTGATATACACGAGGAGACTGTAGCAATTAGGAGGTATCCGTGCGAATTGAAAGTAAAAAAAAAAAGACGAACGACCATTGTCCAGGCTTTGGGGCATGTTAGGTATATGGTTCTAGCCCCATATTTGTATAGACCAATCAGAACTCGGCGAGCGATGTAGTCAGTATCACACCAGCTGCCTTTACTTCCTAGAAACTTTCATGGTACTCATTTTAGACTGTGTCAATCTGGGTGCACTGGGTCAATCTGGGTGCACTGAGTCAACCTGGGTGCACTGAGTCAACCTGGGTGCACAGATACATTTAAAAAAATCCTCGCCTTGATGCAGATTTGAACACATGACTACTGCGACTCGGCAATGAACAAGATCCTTTCTGAACCAAACCAAACCACAGGTATATAGCGGCCCAAATAAGAAAAATATCAGTGACAGTGATGAAAAAAAACAAAGTTTATCTGTTCTTAGTGCAAATCAACAGTGGTTAAAGCTCCACCGTAAATCAAGCATGACCGAGGCTTTTGATAATCAGAAGAGGTTCCCCCATGGCAAATGTTTCCTCCCCTTCACCATCTTCACACACTCAGGAGGCAGGCCTGCTTGTTTCATGACTCCCAGGCATTTTTCTCCTGTTGTGCATTTGCATATTCATCTTTGTGAGTTTGTAATTACCAGAACTATACATCTACACAGTATGTGTTCTTTTTGAAACAGTCTGTGTTGTCAATAGACACATACCTTTTTAAAACAGCTTTGTGTTATCATATAGACACCCTATCTTTATTTATAAAACAGCTTTGTGTTATCATAAAGACACCACCCTGTAGATCAGCATAGTCATATGGATAAGAACGCGTGTTCTTAAACACCCGGTGTGCTGAGGCCGAGGTAAGGGGTTCAACCCCTACATCGTACAGCTGAACTAAAATACTGACCTATCGTCCTTGACTTGGGGACATAAATTACAAGTACCTCTGAAGTCGGAGTGGGTTCGTCTGATGGCAAGAGACACTGTAAATAGAGAAAGCTAATCCATATGCAAAATTCAGTCCGGCACTACTGGAAGTAGTGTGTGTAGACTACATGCGAGTGAAAAAAAAAATATAGACACCATACCTGTTATTATTGGCACCTTGCTGTCTTGACAGACGATAGTTTGGTACATTGTGCTTCAAAAAGGCTTAATAACTGCAACCCATGGCGGTAGCGAATGTTACTGATAAGGCCAATTCGCGCTGTAAATGTTCGTCCACAGTGAATACATGTGACAACATGGTCATTTCCACCAGTATGCACCATCTTACTTCTCACACGCTAGGTGTGTGCTTTATCTGCAATCATTTTCTCCTTTGTCTTTATTCCTTTTCTGATATTTTCCCTCCATGTAACATGTTCAGCAGTGACTTGCTCCCAATGTGCATTATCAATGCCTGTATCAGTCATGTCCCGCTTACACACATCTTTGTATCGTAGTAGAGGCCGACCCTGAGATCTCTTACCCATCTGTAATTCACCAAAAAGATGTCCTTTGGTATTCTACCATCATCCTGTTTTCTTTATAATAAAACCAGTGTGTTGTCATATAGACATAACAATACCTGCGTTCTTTATGAAACAGCCTGTGTGATGCCAAAAACTGTTGCTATAAACAAATATCAAGGTGTTGCTTAATGATTGTGCTCTCTGTTACTTCAGTCATGTAGACTTGTATGAGCAGTTGTATAAAAATGATGCCATGCACTGGTATTCTGGCCAGTACATTCAACTACTGACACTGTGGGATATCTATTAGTGACCGAGTTGAATTGGTATGCAACCACTAGGCTCAGGGTTCCAATCAGCCTCATCAGATGAGTGACTGAGATTTGTGAATGATAAAGACCAGTGCTATACTCACCTTATGACTCGATGTGTGCCATTTGGTCATATAAAGTTTGAGCAACATTATGTCCAAAAATGTTCTTTCAAAGCTGTGATGTCACATACACATGACTCAGCTGTAACGATTTTTGCAGTAGCACGCTAATTGTAAACATGTATTTTTCTCATATATCCAGCCTGGCCAGATCCACATTTACAACCAGATTTCTGCATCCTTAAATGAAACAATGAAATGTATGTGGTCAAATGAAGACTCTCTGACTGTGATGCTAGCAGCTCACAGAGTGGCTTCCTTGTTGGCAAACACTTCAGTTTCGGGGGTACCTTGATTCTCCCTGTCATCTTAGCTTGTTAGTGGGCTGTAGTGTTTCATTTAACACATGTACTTAGGGAAATGAACGAGCTGATAAACTGGCTGGCTCTGCACCCCCTGTAGATGGCCAGCCCATGGATCGTGCCGATGTTATTAACGTCCTCAAAGATATGGCGAGAACAGAGGACTTTGACGTCAGTGAATCCACATCGCTGTCCAGGATGAAAGACTTGGGAGTAAGAATCGGCACGGCCAGACGCGAGAGGTACATCGGGAAAATGAGGTCCTCGTCAACCAACACAGAACTGGCACTATTAGCCACCGGACGCTGATGCATATGCTGGGGGGAGGATCTGAGCACCTATGGACCTGTCCGGAGTGCAATGAAGATACTCCAACTGATAACTGATAACTTATCATAGTGTTTTGTTTTAAACACTTGTTGTACTTATTAAGTGTTTCTTTTACACTTGTACGTGTCATAGTATTTTGTTTTAAACACTTGTACTCATCAGTGTTTCTTTTTAACACTTGTACTTGTCATGGTGTTTCTTCTTAATACTTAGTGTACATATTCTAGTGTCCCTGTTGAACACTTGTTGTACTTGTTATACTGTTGTTGGTCAGTGTTCTGGTCATGTGTCAGGATTGTATAATCTTGCATGCTTCAGCATGGTCCCATGAAAAAAACAACAAAGGTAAACAACTTGGAGAGGGGGTCAGGAGAGCTCTGCGAACAGTGCTTGTAGAGAGGTGTTCAAGCGCTGGGCTGGGAGAAGAATCTCAGCGCCAGCCTCACTCTGATCAATGCAAGCCCTGATCAGAGCTCAGACGACCTGAACACCACCACATGGGACTGAGGAATCAAAACTCAGTCTTCCTGAAGCATGACGACCAGCCCACTAACCCACCAAGCCATGCCAAAATTGTGTATCAGTGGGCACAGGTATGCTTCGCATTATCACAGATGCCAAACACATTTATCAGAATGTTATTTTTACACAGGGAACTGTTTATTACTATGTAAACACAGTAGCCACAAACATAGGTTGCATGGTTTATTGCCTGGCAGGTGCATACTGCAGAGTTGTATATTATAGGAGATGAATACATGAATTATACTTAGGCTGCAATAATAAAACACATACTCAATGATGCTGTTTGAATGTTTTGTTATTCCCATGGTAATCACAAATTTTAAAGAATGCTTTCAGTATATTGCTAGAAAAGCTCTGTGACAATTCAAATATTATGTATATTTAGTCAGTTCTGTCCTATTTAGTCGCAATATTGATGGTTCAGTATGGAGACAGTTGTTTGAGTCAGGGGAGAGTGCATGAATGGGTACCAAGATTTCAAAATGGAAGACAAAACATCACTGATAAACCATGCAGTAGGAGACCTGCCAGTAGGAGACCTGGCAGTGGCAACTTACGGTGAAATGATAGATCGACCAGCTAGTCCATGACAATAGGTGACTCACTATTGATGAAATAGTCGTGAATTTCAACATGAATCACGATGCTGCATACAAAATTGTCCATGATGACCTTCCGATATATGAAAGTGTGCAGCAGATGGGCACAAGACAGCTTTTAGTTGATCACAAACCAGATAATGGAGGCGAAGCAAAACTGTTTAAAGGCCACACCCACAAACTGTTTCTTAGAACGAATGATTGAACGAACGAACGAAAATCTTTATTTTCAAAGGGTTAAGAATTGGGCATGCAAGCCCATCTTACATTCTGCCCTTCTTCTCTATTTCCTCTCATACATTCTTTCATTCAACATCACTTACGAAGCAAATTTTTGACAACAAAAGAATAATCATTAAAATGCATGAAAAATAATCAATAACGAATGACTCACTGAGGCAATGTTTAAAATGGGCATTATAAATACCTAAGGAAGGTGTAACATGCCATACATATGGGAATGTTTTTTGGCTAGTTGTCATTTGAGATAATTTACCAATGCAAAGTGAAAACTGTGTTAGTCCAAGAAAAAGTGTACAGAGCACTTATAGCGGCTGAAATATTTTCCTCACCTATGTGTGTTGCCAGGCAGGGGGACTATGTTGAGATATAACAGACACAATTTCTGGTTAGTGCTGTTATAAAAAAGTTATTTGTAAAATTGATGTTATTTAATGACTTCCCCTTGTGTATTGTCCTGTGGGACAGCAGTGTTAAAGTGGCAGGCATTCAGATATTAGTGTAACAACTGTCTAGGACAGAAGGGTTAAAGGGGCAGAGATGGGGATATTAGTGTAACAACTGTATGGGAAAGCAGAAGTTGAGTCAAACATGTCATGTATGTATGGAGTTTCCAGGAAACGTATGCATGGTGTGTCGATGGCTGTAGGATGAGTTCATGGGATTATTGTGATGAGGACACCTTTGATGTATCATTTTCTCCTTGCTACAGCGATGTATGTCATAACATTAACATGTTTGTTGTTTTATCTGTTGCACCAAATGGAATATGGAGTCTGCGATTTCATTTGTCTCCTGTCACACTTGTTCAGACAGAGAGAGAGAGAGAGAGAGAGAGAGAGAGAGAGAGAGAGAGAGAAAGAGACTGCAAGTACAAAAGTCATTAAAAATAATCACTCCAGAAGCCGTTTCCGGCTAGGTGGCTGTGATGTGATAGGGCCTTCAGATTGACCAGGCCTAAATGCACGGGGGAGGGGGGGGGGGGGGGGGGGGGAGAGATAGGTGGCCAGTCTTGCTCTCACTTAGTTATATGGACACAGACGTCAAAACCTTGTCCGACCGTGCTCACATGATATGGACACAGACGTCAAACCCTTGTCTGACCATGCTAACATGATATGGACACAGACGTCGAACCCTTGTCTGACCATGCTAACATGATATGGACACAGATGTCAAACCCTTGTCTGACCATGCTCACATGATATGGACACAGACGTCAAACCCTTGTCTGACCGTGCTCACATGATATGGACACAGACGTCAAACCCTTGTCCAATCTTGCTCACATGATATGGACACAGATGTCAAACCCTTGTCTGACTGTGCTCACATGATATGGACACAGATGTCAAACCCGTGTCTGACCATGCTCACATGATATGGACACAGACGTCAAACCCTTGTCCAATCTTGCTCACATGATATGGACACGGCCGTCAAACCCTTGTCTGACCATGCTCACATGATATGAACACAGACGACAAACCCTGTCCAACCATGCTCACATGATATGAACACAGACATCAAACCCTTGTCCAACCATGCTCACATGATATGAACACAGACGTCAAACCCTTGTCCAACCATGCTCACATGATATGAACACAGACGTCAAACCCTTGTCCAACCATGCTCACATGATATGAACACAGACGTCAAACCCTTGTCCAACCATGCTCACATGATATGAACACAGATGTCAAACCCTTGTCCAACCATGCTCACATGATATGAACACAGATGTCAAGCCCTTGTCCAACCATGCTCACATGATATGAACACAGACGTCAAACTCTTGTCTAACCATGCTCACATGATATGAACACAGATGTCAAACCCTTGTCCAACCATGCTCACATGATATGAACACAGACGTCAAACCCTTGTCCAACCATGCTCACATGATATGAACACAGACGTCAAACCCTTGTCCAACCATGCTCACATATGAACACAGATGTCAAACCCTTGTCCAACCATGCTCACATGATATGGACACGGCCGTCAAACCCTTGCTTACATGATATGGACACGGCCATCAAACCCTTGTCCGACCGTGCTCACATGATATGGACACAGATGTCAAACCCTTGTCTGATCGTGCTCACATGATCAGCGCAACTCCCTGTCAACTTCGCTAACAAACGCGCCATAAAAGTCATAGTTATTCCATTCAGAGACTGGTTTAGTGGTGCGGAATGGTGAAAGCTTACGCAGAGTATGGTTCACAGATTTATGTGGTGTGGTCCGGTGGTAGAAATGGCTGAGTCGCATATTGCCAGTCAAAGCTGCTTTGTGCTATGCTAATGAGTGAAGACTGAGTTTCCAAATACAAATTTTAAATAATATAATATCATCATCATGTGCCTTGCCAGCTGGTGTAGGTGTTCATTTCTTTCCACAGATCTCGGCCATTGGTCCTCCGGATCAACTCTCCTGATGATATTCCTCCCACTATCTCAGTCCATCCAGCATCATTTCTCTTGGTCTGCTTCTTTTCCCACTGATCTTTCCAATTGTCATGATATTCTCCATTGCCTCTCTTCTCATCACATGACAAAGAAAGCTGTTTGCATGTTTCTTATAGTTGTATATTATGTTCTACTGTCATTAACCTCATCTAGGCAGGCAGTTGTTAGTTACTCTGGCAGTCCAAGGAATTTGCAACATTCGTCTCGGGCATATCTCCGTTGTTTCCAAGCTTTTCCTAATTTGTTCATTAATGTTCCATGATTTACAGCCATACAGTAAAACAAGTTCTATATAATATTTTAGACCACTTTACATTTAGTGACAGTGGCTTATTGCATAATATATTTTTTGTTTTCTGGAATGCAACTTTTGCTTGACCTATCTTCCATCTAATGTTATAATTGCGCCTAGGTATTTAAAGATAACCACTTGGTTAAGCATTTTCCCTTCTATTGTTATCTCACATTTAGGTATCATCTTTTTCTTTCTCTCAAAAGGAGAATTGTTGCTGCATGACAACGCCCACCCTCATGTGGCTGTGGATACACTACATACTCTCAAATTTGGTGTCTTGAGACATCCAGCATACAGTCCAGACTTGAGGCCATCAGACTTTCACTTGTTTGGACTCTTGAAAGAATATTTGCGGGGTCAGGGGTTGGCAGATGACAACAAGATCATGGAAGCGGTGCAAAACTGGTTTAAGGCTGCCTCCAAAACACTTTTTCATAGCAGGCATCAACAAGTTAGTGAACCAAATATGTTACCAGACAGAGGGACTATGTTGAGAAATAACACACACAATTTCTGGCTCACATGTTTGTATTTTGTGGAAAAAAAAAGTTAGTCATACAATTGAGTTCAGTCAAAAACCAACATAAAAAACTTGTGACATTCCCATAAACGCTCCGTCCTCATCTTCACCAACGAGATGCAGTCAGATTATATATTCCGGTCTGTCTTTCCTCGGAGTGCTGAGTGTCGGTCAGACCTTCCGGTCACTTCCTGCAGCACCATTCTCTGAGTGTTGGTCAGATCCTCTGGTCACTTCCTGCAGCACTCTTCTCTGAGTGTTGGTCAGATCCTCCGGTCACTTCCTGCAGCACTATTCTCTGAGTGTTGGTCAGATCCTCCTGGTCACTTCCTGCAGCACTGTTCTCTGAGTGTTGGTCAGATCCTCTGGTCACTTCCTGCAGCACTATTCTCTGAGTGTTGGTCAGATCCTCTGGTCACTTCCTGCAGCACTGTTCTCTGAGTGTTGGTCAGATCCTCTGGTCACTTCCTGCAGCACTATTCTCTGAGTGTTGGTCAGATCCTCTGGTCACTTCCTGCAGCATTATTCTCTGAGTGTTGGTCAGATCCTCTGGTCACTTCCTGCAGCACTATTCTCTGAGTGTCGGTCCAGATCCTCCTGGTCACTTCCTGCAGCACTATTCTCTGAGTGTTGGTCAGATCCTCCGGTCACTTCCTGCAGCACTATTCTCTGAGTGTTGGTCAGATCCTCTGGTCACTTCCTGCAGCACTATTCTCTGAGTGTTGGTCAGATCCTCTGGTCACTTCCTGCAGCACTATTCTCTGAGTGTTGGTCAGATCCTCCGGTCACTTCCTGCAGCACTGTTCTCTGAGTGTTGGTCAGATCCTCTGGTCACTTCCTGCAGCACTATTCTCTGAGTGTTGGTCAGATCCTCTGGTCACCTCCTGCAGCACTATTCTCCGAGTGTTGGTCAGATCCTCTGGTCACTTCCTGCAGCACTATTCTCTGAGTGTTGGTCAGATCCTCCGGTCACTTCCTGCAGCACTATTCTCTGAGTGTTGGTCAGATCCTCTGGTCACTTCCTGCAGCACTGTTCTCTGAGTGTTGGTCAGATCCTCTGGTCACTTCCTGCAGCACTGTTCTCTGAGTGTTGGTCAGATCCTCCGGTCACTTCCTGCAACACTATTCTCTGAGTGTTGGCCAGACATTCTGGTCACTTCCTGCAGCACTATTCTCTGAGTGTTGGTCAGATCCTCCGGTCACTTCCTGCAGCACTATTCTCTGAGTGTTGGTCAGATCCTCTGGTCACTTCCTGCAGCACTATTCTCTGAGTGTCGGTCAGATCCTCTGGTCACTTCCTGCAGCACTATTCTCTGAGTGTTGGTCAGATCCTCCGGTCACTTCCTGCAGCACTATTCTCTGAGTGTTGGACAGATCCTCCGGTCACTTCCTGCAGCACTTTTCTCTGAGTGTCGTTCAGATCCTCCGGTCACTTCCTGCAGCACTATTCTCTGAGTGTTGGTCAGATCCTCTGGTCACTTCCTGCAGCACTATTCTCTGAGTGTTGGTCAGATCCTCTGGTCACTTCCTGCAGCACTGTTCTCTGAGTGTTGGTCAGATCCTCTGGTCACTTCCTGCAGCACTGTTCTCTGAGTGTTGGTCAGATCCTCTGGTCACTTCCTGCAGCACTATTCTCTGAGTGTCGGTCAGATCCTCTGGTCACTTCCTGCAGCACTATTCTCTGAGTGTTGGTCAGATCCTCTGGTCACCTCCTGCAGCACTATTCTTTGAGTGTTGGTAAGATCCTCTGGTCACTTCCTGCAGCACTATTCTCTGAGTGTCGGTCAGATCCTCCGGTCACTTCCTGCAGCACTATTCTCTGAGTGTCGGTCAGATCCTCTGGTCACTTCCTGCAGCACTATTCTCTGAGTGTTGGTCAGATCCTCTGGTCACTTCCTGCAGCACTATTCTCTGAGTGTTGGTCAGATCCTCTGGTCACTTCCTGCAGCACTATTCTCTGAGTGTCGGCCAGACCTTCTGGTCACTTCCTGCAGCACTATTCTCTGAGTGTTGGTCAGATCCTCTGGTCACTTCCTGCAGCACTATTCTCTGAATGTTGGTCAGATCCTCTGGTCACTTCCTGCAGCACTATTCTCTGAGTGTCGGCCAGACCTTCTGGTCACTTCCTGCAGCACTGTTCTCTGAGTGTCGGCCAGACCTTCTGGTCACTTCCTGCAGCACTGTTCTCTGAGTGTTGGTCAGACCTTCTGGTCACTTCCTGCAGCACTATTCTCTGAGTGTCGGCCAGATCCTCTGGTCACCTCGTGCAGCACTATTCTCTGAGTGTTGGTCAGATCTTCTGGTCACTTCCTGCAGCACCATTCTCTCCAGACCGGTGATGATTTATCTGTTCTTCCACACTATATCCATAACTCCAAAGGGCCCTGACCATATCTGACTTATTGTGCAATAAATAAATCTTCTATAGATTCTATATACAACAGAAACAACTGTAGGTTGCCCCTGGAGGCAACGGAATGATTGAATACCACCACATTTGAAGCACACACAAGCCTCCTCCAGATGCATTATTTTCACCCTATGTTGAAAGATGAAACAGAGATAGAAAAAACAACACTAACAATTCATGAGTGGTTATACTACATTCTGAGACAAATAACCATTGAAAGCATATAGATGAACTTTTTGTTACAATGAATAATTGATATTGCATCCTTCATACAATCCTGAGTGGCAGCTAGATGCCTTCTCCACTAGGGTGGGCAATCTCCTGTATGACAAAGTGCAACAGTTGGTTCTGCTCACAGTTCAACAAGGGCCAGAGTTCCTTCTGTAGAGCTTTCAGAGACACCATGTCTTGAGACTGGCAGGCCAGCTGTCAACATATACACATAGATTCTTCATGACAGCCGCAAATAGCATTTCAAAATCAGAGATAGTAGCAATATCAACTAACAGAGAAAGAAACAGGAATTACAATAACGATACAGTCACAAAGCAATAACTAATAAACAATTGCAATGGAGTCAGGTGCAGGTAATTACTATAACTATACAGTCACTTCCGGTCAAGATGGCGGTGGGTGGTTGTGTTGTTTTGTGACAGTTCCCTTTTTTGTGTAGGAGATGGATATTTTCATCTCTTACGTGTAATATGTATGCCTGGATGTAATACCAGGAGGTTCTTCTCAAGATATGTGCCAATGCTAGGGAGTTCGTACATTGGGCAAAGCAATCCTTGAGTGAATTTTTGCAGCGTGTGTGTTTCTGTGGTGTTCAGTTTTTCAACATGGCGGAACAGCGTTTGTGTCCCGTGCAGAGGACAGTCAGCCCAGCAAGGCGACGGGGGCGGTGGGGTTGCCGAAAACGGCAAGGCACACGAGGTGGGGTAAGATGTTTTAGACTCAAATGTGACCATCTGGGCCTCAGGAATACTCATATTCTATATTGGAACTGTGCCAGCATAAAACAACAAGGCCCTATTCTGGAAAACCTGGTATACAGGAATGACATTGTAGCACTCCAGGAGACGAGACTGGGTGATCAGCTACTCCAAATTGCTGGCCTCAAATGTTTCTACAACAGGCGACACATGTGCCACATGGCGTTTAGACAGAATGACGTCATCGGAAAAGGCGGTATAAAATCATATAGGGAAAACCCCACAAGAAACTAAGGGAACTGTTGATAAAGAACACAAAGGACAGTGACGTCAGATATCAAGAGGAAGGACATTGATTGGGAAGGTACTAGCTGGCCGTGAAATGCAAATATTGGTGGTAGAATAGTGTTGGCACATGAAACAGTGGCTGCGACGGAGATAGCAGGGAAGGAAGATATACAGGGTTTGCTACAACGTGTCGCTACAGAACGTACGGGAGTACCTAGACTTATATCGTGCAGAGCGGCAAAGGAGAACTTCAGGCAGAATGACAGAAGGGCAATGGAAGATACGAAGGTACAATATCTATGTAAGCAGGTTAGTGTTGAGTATCAATGAGTTCCTGTAAATAGAACTAGGTCCCGCTTGGCAACAACAAGCACCTAGGTACGGATAGAATTGATAGAAAATCTCAAACTGACTGTGAGAACTTATTAAATGTTATTACGTATCAACATCTTCAACATGGCCGTTGGCTTCAGTCATTTACCCTGCCGTTCCAGTTCTGAACTTTGCTCGTTTACTTTTATAAGTTTGTGTCGAGCCGAAATTATTGATCGTGCTATTTGGACATTTTGCATGTAATTGTTATGAATGCTGGACTTATAGCATGGCAGCCTTGGGTGCATCGTTTTTCCGGGATTGCCAACAGAAAATATTACTAACTAGCCACTCATTCACATCCGCCATTTGCCACTTATTTGCACTGGCCAGGAAACATCGGAACCCAATCACAAAAGTAATTATCTGTATAATTATTAGTCAAGTCAGGAATCGTGTCTACCACCAGTCTGCATCAAGTTTATATAGACAGGAAACATACCATTTACACGTGGATATAGGTACTAGAGGAGATATAGAGATGGAACATACACAATAGACTGTCCCTTCCACACACTTCCTTTTCTCCACATGATCCACTCAAGACATTTTCCCTCACCAACGCTTCCGTCCACAAGACTCCCTCACGCCACCTTCACTAGTTTCACCAATTTCTGCACGTGACATTTATGATGCCATTAACTAGAAAGTAAACATGCTCATGGATCTTACGTCGTACACATTGCGTTGAGTCAAGCATTCATCAACGTCATTCCAGTAATCAAGGTCGTCACGGGGACACTGTCGCTGGCTGTTAGAGACGTTGAAGCAGCATTTCGTTTATCACGGTGCCATTTCAATATATTAGACGGACACCTCACTTGCATATAATCAACGCAACGAGTTTTCTGCACAGAATGTCGGATTACTCAACGTCAACGCTTCACACTGGACATTATAGACTTGACCTCCATCGACGCTTCCTTCCATCATCAGTCTTTAGGAAATCTGGATTTTATTGAGACGCTCATCTAGACATTGTTCACCGGATCTTTCATGAAGAGGTACCTACATTTCGAATGACACTTCTAAGCGGACGTCAACACATTATCGGACATTGTCACGGACACATCAGTCAACCTACTTCGGGATCAGACAGTCATCATACTGTGAACATTCTTTTACACGGATATACTGCACACGTCATTACGGACAAATTGTAAGACATACAGGACAGTTCACACATCAGTCAACTTATTCTGGACTTTAAATACGCAACTACATTTAGTCACTGCGGGTATCATACGTTCAGATACCCACTTCAACTGGTCAACCAGGATTTATCTCGTTAAGGCCAGTATATTTGCTGTTTGTTGTTATATAACTGTGGTCTGTTTGGGTGTCTAATATATAACATATTTTTTCTTCCGATAGCCGACTCCGTAGTTGTTTAACAAAGCGGGAGATTGAAGCGCTATCTGAATGTCACATGAGTTTATTTGTCTGACATTCAGACACGTTATTTACTGACGGCTTGTCAGCTTGTGACAAATATATTTTTGTGACGAACTTGCGATTCGTTGGTAGTATATTAATTTTTTTTCGCGTTGTACCGTTAGGCATTTACATTCCTTATTCTATCACGTCTCCTTATTTATATGTGATTAAATATTATGTTGGTATGTCACTTCGTAGTTCGTTATCGTAATAGCGTTATTGTTGTGTCAGTATATTCTTTATATTGAATATATATTTTTACTTCTAATTTTTAGTGCTTACATTTTGTAACGGTTAGGACGTTATCTATCTCGCGCCGAGTCGCTATTCTTCTCGCTGTGTTTATACTCTTCTATATTATTGATTTCTAGTTGACTTCTCGTTCAACTTGCGTATATATTTGGATACGCTTGTTATTGTCTGCCTACGCATTCTATCGGCCGTGCGTCGCATATCTGCTATTGTAGCGGCATAATTTACAGATCATTAAGACAACATGTCAACACTTCAAGACTTCATGGACATGGGTGAAAAGTCTGGTTTGACTGGTGCAGACCTCAGGAATTGGGCGAAGCAAGAATTGAAAGATTTTCAGACACAGCAACGTGAAGAGAGAGCTGAAAAATTGGCAGCAGAGAAAGAAGCAAAACAACTTCAAGCTGCACATGAACGAGAGGAACGACAAGAGAGATTGGCTCTTGAGAAAGAGTTAAAAGAAAAAGAGATGGCGTTGGAACGTGACAAAATTGCCGCTAGGGAACAGGAATTAACGCTGGAACGGGAGAGGATAGCAGCTGAAAAAGAGATGAAAGATAAGCAACTGGCATTTGAGAAAGAAAAACTTTTGGCCGAACAACTTCTTAAGGACAAGGAAGTTGAAGGTAATTTGAAAGTCAAGTCATTGGAAATGGATCGTGAAGCTGAGATTGAACGAGAAAGAATTCAAGCAAAACATAATGATCCAGTGAAGAAGTATCAAGGTCTTTTTCGCAATTTCCAGCAAGGTGATTCTGTCAGTTCTTGGATTACCAATTTTGAAGTGCTCGTAAAGTACTACAAGGTACCGGAACTAGACGTACCGATTCTGTTCCACAGGCATCTCGCATTGGAGCCTTTAAAGGTAATCGAGTTAATACCTGAGGACTTACGTACTAACTACAAATACATGAGAGATCGTATTTTGGCACACTTTAGTTTAGATGAATCGGGCTTACGTACTAAGTTCAAAACACTCACTCCTAAATCTAACCAAACTTTCCTTGACTTTGTTTCTGAATTAACCTCATCTTTTGATAAATGGACTAAAGCCGCTGATATTGGGTCTGACTACAATAAAATTCGAGACTTAATAATTAGAGATAGACTACTATCTGCGGTACCAGAGGCCATGTCTATATTTCTAGTGGAGAATAAATGCAAAGATCTTAAGGAAATGGAAACGAGGGGAGAATCATATTTCAATGCACACCGTGACATATTTGCGGAATGCACACAACCTGAACTGGTAATAGGGGCTAGTGCTATAATTCAGAATAACAGAAGGTAATGGTAAGTTCAAGAAATTCTCTAATAGAAACAGGGGACCTTACCAGAACACAAACAGAGATTCTGACAGACCTAGAAAGGGTCACTTCACACGATGTCAATATTGTAAACTCTCACACGGTGCTTTGGAAATGTGTGACCAACATCCTGGTTATCCTGCGTACCTAAGAGACATCACATCTAAGAAAAAGAGTAAGTATGACTCCTACAAGAAGAGTGTTAAATGTTATTCTTGTCGGGCGTATGGACATACAAGCCGGTCGTGCGCGATGAGAAACTCTTGGAAGGAGGCGAATACTGCATACGTGTTCTCCAGCAGCGATTCTGACGACTTAGAGGACACACATGCGGCTATTATTCAGACTTACAACGACAAATTAGATAAGACTGAGAAAGACATTCCTGATGACGAATGCCTAGCGACCATTCAAGAGGCCAATGCGGCTGACATACAGAATGGCACACTTAAAGTTCACCAAGCTTGGGTGAACGGGGAACCTACTACATGCGTTCGTGATACAGGCGCATCTATTATTGGGGTAGACCAAAAGCTCATAAGAGAGCAAGACTACACAGGCAAAACTGTAGGCTGCAGAACTTTCGGCGGCACAGTTGAAAGGTATAAAATCGCCACAATCACGATAAAATCTCCATACTTTAAAGGCACAGTAAATGCAGCAGTACTTCCGAATCCTTGTGCCGGGTTACTCATTGGGAACGTACCCAATGCAAATGATCGCACTCATGAAGAGGCAATTGAATGGGAGATTGAAAACACGCCAACAAATGCTGTCACAAGAGCACAAGTGCATCGTCAAGAAGAAGAAGATAAGGACAATTCTTCATCTTTTCAGACTGATAGTGACAATGTTCAGAATACTATAACACTGACTGCGGACTTAGCTACGGAACAACAACAAGATTCTTCTCTTAAAATCTGTTTTAATAACATGAACAATCCTTCGAAACAAGCTAAAAATGGTGATTGGAAATTTGTGTTAGACAATAATATTTTGTATAGACAATACAACAGAGGTTCAACATTGTGTTTGCAAACAGTTCTACCAACCAAATATCATAGCGAAGCACTGAAGTTGGCACATGATTCGCCATTTGCGGGGCATATGGGCATTGCTAAGACTACTCATAGGTTGTTAGCACAATTTTATTGGCCTGGTTACGCCAAAGATATCACAAATCATGTTCGTTCGTGTTCATTGTGCCAAAGAACCACACAAAAAGGCAAACACCCTACAGCTCATGTTCAGAAAACTGATTTGGCATCACGCCCATTTCAAAAGATTGCTGTGGATATTGTGGGTCCACTTAACACTACTACTGATCGTGGTAATCGATTTATCTTAACCATGATTGATTTATGTACTCGTTGGCCGGAGGCTATCCCGCTCAAACACATCACTAGTAGATCCATCCTAGATTCATTTTTATTGATTTTCAGTAGGATAGGATTTCCATTATACATTTTATCAGACAGAGGTAGTCAGTTTATATCTGCGGCTACCCAAGCAGCGATGAAAGTGCTGGGTATTCCACAGGTGTTTAGTTCACCGTGGCACCCAATGACGAATGGGGTAAATGAAAATTACAACGGGGTCCTTAAACGAACCCTAGCAAAAGTTGCGGCTGAACGTCCGAAAGACTGGGACATTCTATTGCCTGCAGTATTATTTGCGTACCGGGAGGTACCACAAGCTAGTACTGGTTTTTCTCCATTTGAGCTCGTGTACGGAGCCAATCCTCGTGGTCCATTGATGCTATACAATGACATGCTGACTAACAAAACATATGACCACCCTAAAAGAGAAGCATATGAAATGGTTACGCAGTTGCGACATAAAATCATGACAGCTTGTCAAATTGCTAAATCAGGACTTGAGAAGGCAGGGGAGAAATATAGGCAATACGACAATAGAAAGGCCAAGACAATAGTCTTGAAAGAAGAAGACAACGTGTTACTGTTACTTCCCGACCCTCGGGATTGTCTTGTTACTTCGTGGCAGGGTCCATTTAGAGTCATCAGAAAGGTTAGCGACGTCGATTATGTCATTGAGGTAAAAGGGAAAAATAAAATTTTCCACATTAATATGCTAAAACCTTATGTTACACGTGACACTGACACTCCGTATGATAACCAACAAATACCACATAGAGTTGCAGCAGCTTGCTGGGTTATCAACGAACAACAAGAAGACGCTATTACACAACAAATACCAACACCAACAGTTAACAGTGATAAGGATTGGCAAGCAATACAAATTAATAACAAACTATCACCACAAGATAAAGATAAGCTTATTTCAGCTATACAAGAGTTTAGCACAATCTTTTCTGATAAACCTGGGCAAACATCACTTATTAAACACAAAATTACTTTACTATCTGATATTCCAGTAAAGGTGAAACCATATCCTATCCCTCTACATTATCTGGATAAGATTACAGCAGAAATATCTGAACTTGATCAAAGTGGTATAATTAGGAAGTCCATTTCAAATTATTGTTCTCCGGTAGTCATTGTGAAGAAAAAAGATGGTTCACTACGTTTGTGTGTCGATTACAGGAAAGTGAACGCGTTAACACTCCTCGATGCTGAACCAATGCCAAATATCGATGAACTAATTGAAGGCATGGCAAACTCTAAGTTATTTTCCAAGATTGATCTTACTAAAGGATATTGGCAAATCCCCATGGATGAAGATTCCATGCATATTACAGCATTTAGTACTCCTTTAGGTTTGTACGAATGGGCATATCTTCCATTCGGGTTACAAAATGCACCAAGCACATTCATGCGTATGATGAGAAAATTACTACACGGTATTTCTAATGTTGCTACATATATGGATGATATCTGTATCCATACTTCTGACATTGACACACATGTTAAAATATTAAAACAAGTATTTCAGAGAATACAACAACATGGTCTGAAAGCAAAACCTAGCAAAATAGAAATAGGTTTCACTGAAATACAATTCCTTGGTCATAGAATTTCTGACGGATTCCGTAAAACTGATCCACAAGTAGTTACCAAGATCTTAAATATTAAACCACCTACCACTAAGAAGGAACTTCGAAGTCTGTTGGGTCTCATTAATTACTATCAGAAATTTATTCCTAACTTTGCTGATATGACGGCAACATTTTCTGAACTTCTAAAAAAAGGTCAACCAACGAAAATTATCTGGACAGGTGATCATGATAAATTATTACAACAGATCAAAACTCTGTTCAGCACATATCCTATTCTTAAATTGCCTGATATCTCTAAAGATTTCGTTTTACAAACAGACGCTAGTTTTCATGCAATTTCAGCTGTTTTACTTCAAATACATGATGGTAAATTGCATCCTATTCTGTACTTCAGTAAGAAACTATCAGATACTCAGAGAAATTATGCAATTACCGAACTGGAAGCTTTAGCGTTAATTGAGAGCATTGATAAGTTTTCTAGATACCTTCTTGGGAGAAAATTCCCAGTTCTTTCTGACAATAAACCATTGCAGATCTTTAAATCTGGTCATCCAAAGAACTCCAGAATTCATAGATGGTCACTTCTGTTACAGGACTATGAATTTGATATCTGTCACATTCCAGGCAAAGACAATAATTTGGCAGATCTTCTTAGTCGTCTCTAAAAAAATTATGTATGTTATATTTTCTTACTTATTGTCTGCGTTCATATTTGGATTTTCGTTAGGCTGATTAACATATGTTGCATACATTCACCCAGGTAGATTACTGTTGAAAACAACAAATTGCAAATTATGTTAAATTTGTTAGTGTTATTCGGATATGTACATAATTTGTTTAATTCGTTCTTTGGCAGGGACATTTTTCGCCATGACAAGTGACACTGCACAGTCGAGTGTGATTGACCATGTGCGCTGTAATTGACGAACTATACCTGAACACTTCTAGATTATCGGAAATCGTTTGTATTTCTAAAATAATGTTATGTCATATTATTACAGCATATTCGCGGTAAACATTGATAGTTATAGTGCTATTTCGTGGATCGAAACCTGACTATTGATGAGAGTATATGTGTTGAACACTGATACAGTAGATGAAAATAGACATGGTTTTCGTCGCGAAACGACATATGTCAATATTAATTGTACCCTTGTGATCACTACTTGAGTAACATTATTCATTTCATTAATTAATTAGTAATTTATTGCTAATGCGTAGCATAGAATTATATATATATTTTCTGTCACATAATTTCAGTTCATAAAGTTAAGTAATTACATATTCTTATTATTATTGTTCATATTTGGTACTTAATGATGATGAGTCATAGGTTTTCAATTTTACTGTGATCGCTATTGCCAAGTATAGCCACCACTACGTATATCATTATGAAATACGCCATTAAACGATATTGTCACTCGGTCATTATTCCCACATTTACACAAAGAGTTATGATGACGTCTTTAAGTAGCATTTACCTTGATTACGCTTAAGATTATGACGTCATAATACTAATACCCGTTTAATGAGATTGAGATTCTTGACATAGCACAGATGGTTACAAGACACTAGTAAATGCAACTGGTACCTGTTTATTTACTCACGTCCCCTTACTCCAGGTTTTGACCTAGAGAAGGACGCTTGTCCTTAGGGACAAATGAGGGACTGATCGTTATGGTTAGTTAGTACAGCCTCCCCATGGGCTGTACACACGACATCTACCGTCGGGGTGTAGATTGGAGGGCGTGCCCGTTATATATTAATTTTTTTTATTTTGTGGGTAATCGATAGGTGTCCATAGCATCTTGCTAGTCCGATAAAAGTCATTGTGTCTGCACTGCTATGTGTCAGGTTAATTCTCTTGATGTAAAAAAATGATTACATCATTTTAAAAGGGAGGGGGGCATACTGCCACATTGCGTTTAGACATAATGACGTCATCGGAAAAGGCGGTAGAACATCATATAGGAAAACACCACAAGAAACTAAGAAACTGTTGATAAAGAACACAAAGGACAGTGACGTCAGTTATCAACAGAAAGGACATTGATTGGGAAGGTACTAGCTGGCCGTGAAATGCAAATATTGGCGGTAGAATAGTGTTGGCACATGAAACAGTGGCTGCGACTGAGATAGCAGGGAAGGAAGAGATACAGGGTTTGCTACAACGTGTCGCTACAGAACGTACGGGAGTACCTAGACTTATATCGTGCAGAGCGGCAAAGGAGAACTTCAGGCAGAATGACAGAAGGGCAATGGAAGATACGAAGGTACAATATCTATGTAAGCAGGTTAGTGTTGAGTATCAATGAGTTCCTGTAAATAGAACTAGGTCCCGCTTGGCAACAACAAGCACCTAGGTACGGATAGAATTGATAGAAAATCTCAAACTGACTGTGAGATCTTATTAAATGTTATTACGTATCAACATCTTCAGCATGGCCGTTATCTTCAAAGTCATTTACCTTGCTGTTCCAGCGTTGAACATTTGTTCATTTTTCTTTTACGATTGAGGTGTCGAGCCAGACATTTAATTGACACACTATTTTGCTCAGTTGCGTTCAACAGTTTATGAACACGCCGGACTCGTAGTGTGGCAACATGGGAATGGTGATTCTCATCCCATCCACGACAGTATGGTGGCTTTAGAGCTAGACATGTCCAGGTGGGATAATGACGACATACAAATACAGGCGGTTAGAGTTCCATCCGGTCAACCATTCGTATTGGTTAATATTTATGCCCATAACGTGAGTGTGGATTCTCAGAAGTGGCAGTGCTTAAGTGACATATTAGGTCACGAGAGAAATATTTTCTGTGGCGATTTCAACACTAAAGGCAGATCACGGGGAAACATTTCCTCCAACACACAGGGGGAGGAGCTCAAGACTGCACTTGAAACCATTGACCTGGTTTGTATCAACAATGGCTGTGTCACCAGGACAGCAAGCCGTCCAGGTGATGAGGAAAGTGCTATTGATCTTGCGCTGGTTTCTCCTTAACTCACTACAATGTGTAGATGGGGCGTCCTAGGGTACCACGGCAGTGACCACCACCCTTGCAGCATATTGATGGAGACAGGCAGCACAAGTCAACAGTCAAGACTTTCCAGTATGACAGTACAGGGCAAGATGTGGTGAGTAAAATAAGGCGCGACAAGCACAGAAAGCTTCAGAGCAGGAAAAAAAGCTGCGAGCAGCCACCTTGGTGGAATTTTGAGGTGGAGAAGGCCTGAGTGGATAAGCGCAGTGCTGTAATTAAATGGCAAACTGCCAAGAAGAACAGAGTTTCCCATCCTAGTCCCTGCATGCACTTAGAAAGGGAGATGCACATGAAAGTAAGCTATTTAAAAAAAACTGGTTACGGTGGTTAAAAGTGAAAAAGTGGGTAGAGGTATGTCAAAGAGTAAGCACAGACAAGTCACTGAAATTGTTCTGGCAACTACATAAAAGCATGAGTGGTGTAGTCAAGAATAAGAGCATTTCTGACTTCCAAGGTGCTGACCTCATCTGGCAGAGGACTGACGAGAACAAGGGCAAAGCCCTCTTCAAACGCTATCTAGAGCAGAGCAACTAGACACATGAGAGGCTGAAATCTTGCCAAGGAGGTAATCTCAGACAGGTGCAAGGTCCAGAACATTTCGGATGAAGACACAGTGACAGTGAAAGAAATCAAGGCTGTGCTTCGACGATCAAAAAACGGCACTCCAGGGCCAGATGGCATAAGATATGAAGACATCAATTGGTGTACCGACAACGAGCTAGAGAAACTAGCAGACATGTACAACAACAGTATAGGGAGTGCTAGCATCAAGGAGGAGTGGTTACACAGCTATCTGATTCCCTTGTCAAAGCCTGGCAAAGACCACAAAAAAATTCAGGGATCTCGAGTAATAGCCAAGCAGAATACAATCGGCAAACTGCTGGAGAAGTTAATTGCCAGGAAAATATCAAGCCAGCTAGAGAGGCAAGATGTTTACCCACCTACCCTTGGTTGGTACCGTCCACAAAGAGAAACCTGGACCAATGCAGCAGTTGCCCATGATGTCTATGAAGGTTTCCACTCAGGCATTGAAACCTTCGCTGCAGAGATTGATCTGAAGGACGCATACAACAGAGTACTATTGGATTTCTTAATGCTTCAGCTGCTTGAACTCAAGATAAGTCCTTTCCTCCTTAGTTGGATTGCTGCAGCCTTCTTCCAATGGAAAGTAGTTTTTAGATGTGGCAGTTGGACTTCGAAACCAACAACAATATATCCTGGCCTACCACAGAGAATCACCATTATCTCTGGTGCTGTTCAACGCCACACTGTGAGAATCACCAGCGAGCAGATCACTGGACCGGGGGAGGACATTGTCATATGCCGATGATGTTTTAGTGTATTGCCAGGGTAAGGACAGAGATCAGATTGCTGTGAAACTACAAGCCGAACTCAATCGTATAAGTACTTGGTGTGTTAAAGCTGGGGCAATGATCAACCCAACAAAGGCAACAGTGACATGGTTCTCTATGAATAATCATATTGTCAACACTCCAACACCAACTTTAAAGCTGTGTTCAGAGACGGTGGAAAGAACGCAGGCAATGAATTACCTGGGGATACGGTTTGATCGAGGCCTTGCTTATAATGAGCACATAGACCAGGTGATAACAAAGGCGAAGCGGGGTTTGGTTGCGATGCAGGTGATGGCAGCAGCAAACTGTGAGCAGCGCCATCTATGTCTTCTGTTCAAGGGGCTCATGTCTGTTTTTGAGTGTGCGATGGCGATCCTGACTCTCAGCAGTAAACAGATAGAAATGATAGAAAGGATACAGAACGAAGCTTGTGCATTATTCTTGGATGTACAAGAGATACAGTCAGTCAGGTCTTAGTCAGATATGACTGAGCTACCGTATGACAGTAGACGGTACTACCTGCTTTCTGTCAGCGCCGAATGTTGGGCGGCGCTTACCAAACCCGACACCCCACATTGTGCCAACGGCTTCGGGCGGAAGAGCGCAATTGGGAGGGTACTAGCCTTATCCTGGTGCGAGGAAATGCAACCCAAAGACAAAATAAGTCATGGCAGGGCAGACCAGGCCCTAAGCCTTGGTTGGCAGCTGGTCTAGGATCGAAGCTCCGACAGGCGGACAGTTAGAGCATTGCTTTGCTGATCCGGCAGCTTCTGCAGCTTGTCTTGTTCCAGATTATAGGTGTCAACTTTCCTCTGGAGTGAACTAGGCAGGCAGAGAGAGGGATCATGCTGCATGGGCAACACATGGTTTCTTTATTTTAGCCCAGGCTTTGTGCTATGGAGAGGCAATAACTCCATCCCTGGTCTTAACCGGTCTCGGAATCAAAGCGAGAGGCAACTGTTACGGGTTATAAGTCCTTGTCAGTTGGCGTAGACATGGGGCGCCACGCGTTGCCTCTGACGGTGGGAGACACCTACAGGTGTCACTGATCAGCTACCGCCCGCCTCAAGCTGGGCAGCCCCCAGCCAATTGGGTGCTGATCCGCCACAGCCTGCCTGCTTCAATGGGTGCTTGGGGCTAGGACAAAATCTGAATCGCAGGCTGTAAAACCAATGCACCAGGTACTAATAAAAAGAATAGAAACCTCAAGCTACGGCTTGCAACCTGGAACGTGAGAACCATGTGTCCAGGATTTTCCACTGACTTGACAAATATTGACGATGTGAGAAAAACGGCTGTGATTGATGCTGAACTCGATCGTCTTAACATTGATATTGCTGGCCTGCAGGAGACTCGCCTCGCTGAGGAAGGGTCACTCAGGGAAAACAATTACACCTTTTTTGGAAGGGAAGAGGGCAGGCAGAAAAAAGGCAACATGGTGTGGGCTTTGCAGTGAAGAATTCGCTACTGGGAATGATTGATATCCCAGCTGGAGGTAATGAAAGATTATTATCACTGCGCTTGGCAACCTCCTGTGGATTTGCCACCATTCTCACTGCATATGCACCGACACTCGCTTCCTCTGATGATGTGAAGGATAGCGTTCTATGAGCAGCTAGACTCTGCGATCAAGGCAGTTCCAAAATCCGACTACATTTATATGCTCGGTGATTTCAATGCTCGTGTGGGCAAGGACTCGAGTTCATGGCCAGTGTGCCTTGGAAAATACAACATCGGTCGCATGAATGATAATGGGCAAAGGCTGCTGGAGCATTGCACTAGAAATGACCTATGTATTACAAACTCCTTTTTTAAAACAAAAGAGATGCATAAGGTCACATGGAAACATCCAAGATCCGGCCATTGGCATCAGCTGGACTTCATTATCACATGGAGACAACATCTGAACCATACATCATTAACTCGAAGTTACCACAGTGCTGACTGTGATACAGATCATTCTTTGGTTGTTGCAAGGGTTTGACTGAGACCAAAGAGAATCTACACAGCTAAACACAAGTCTAGCCCCAGGATTAATATTACTAACACTCACGATCCTGGAAAGTGCTTTGAATTTCAACAGCAACTTGAAGACGCTTTCAATGATACATCAGAAAATTGTATAGTAAATGATAAATGGAGTAAACTTAAGGAAACTATTTATAAAACAGCGGTAGGGGTTTACGGCACTGTGGATCATAAGAGGCAGGACTGGTTTGCGGCAAACAGCCAGATACTGCAGCCCTTGATTGATAAAAAGAAGATAGCTCTCTTAAGAAACAAGGAAAGACCAACGCGTAACACTCTGAGTGAGTTGAAGCAAGCAAGGAAGGATGTACAAAAGGCTGCCAGGCAGTGTGCGAATGACTATTGGATCAAGTTATGTGAGTACCATTCAAATCGCAAGTGATAAGGGAAACATCAGAAGCATGTATGAAGGGATAAAGAAAGCCTGTGGTCCAATGATCAAAAGAAGTGCACCGCTGAAAACCTTGACTGGAGAAATCATCACTGATAAGAAACAGCAGATGGATAAATGGGTCGAGCACTATTTAGAGCTTTACTCAAGTGAGACCAAGCTAGCGGATGATGCCCTCAACGCCATAGAGGCCCTGCCAACTCTTGACCACCTGGACACACTTCCCACCATAACAGAAGTTAAGTGTGCTATAAATGAGCTTGCATCTGGCAAGGCTCCAGGTAAGGATGGGATTCCAATAGAGGTGATCAGGAGTGGGCAAGACACACTCGCTCTACAGATCCACCAGCTAATAGAGCTATGCTGGCGAGAAGGACAAGTCCCACTGTCAGAGTCCAGAAAGGGTACAGTGATGCAGTGACATCGTTACGCCCGCCAGGCGACTTAGCTCCCAGCAGGGATGCAGCAACTTCGTTACGCCGCCAGGCGAGTAATAGTTACATGCCTGCAAGATTGCTGGCTGACGAGCGACCAGCGGTCAGGCAAGGACGACGCAAGACGCACGCATGCCTCGTGAAGCCACCTCAGGTGGGAGGCAAGTTGCGAACTAGCGGCAGACAGCTCTGGGACTTCGACTCAGACAGACGTATGATGAGAGAAAGGCGTTGTGTGGTTTTCTGTGCTTGAAAGTCGAGTGTCTGGACATCTTGAGAGTCAGACTTGTGAGCTGTATTGTGGATGTAAGTGTATTGAAGTATCCAGTATATATTGTTGTGATCATCGTTCTGTATTTGATATGTGAATAAATCCATTGAACGGTGTGTCGTTGAGTCTTACGTCAAATCACGTTGTACTTGTACTGTCTCACATGTGTTAGGTTAGCGAGCCAAGTTTAAGACCCTGACACCCACAGGATTTCAAAAATTCAAACATCATAACGCTGTACAAGAACAAGGGAGATCGGAGCGACTGTAACAACTATAGGGGTATCTCACTTCTGTGTATTGTTGGGAAAGTATTTGCCAGAATTGTCCTGCACAGACTTCAAGTCCTGGGAGATCAAGTCTACCCCGAATCACAGTGTGGCTTCCGTCAGAACCGGTCTACCATTGATATGATATTCTCATTGCGACAGATGCAAGAAAAATGCCGGGAACAAAATCAGCCAATGTTTATTGCCTTCATCGACCTCACAAAGGCATTCGATTTGGTCAGTCGTGAGGGTCTGTTCAAAGCACTAAAGAAGATTGGCTGCCCACCAACTCTTCTGTCCATTGTGGAATCGTTCCACACAGGCATGAAGGGTATAATCAAGTTTGATGGCTCAACTTCAGAAGAGTTTGAAATCAAGAGTGGAGTTAAGCAAGGCTGTGTGCTAGCCCCCACCCTCTTTGGGATATACTTTTCACTTCTACTGAAATATGCCTTTCGTGATCAGGATGATGGTATATACATTCACTCACGCTCAGATGGTGGCCTCTATAATGCTCAGAGATTGAAGGCCAAGACCAAAATTAGGAGGGTACTAATCAGAGAGTTGCTTTTTGCGGATGATGCTGCGATTACGACCCACTCTGAGGAAGAATTACAACATCTACTATCTGCATTCTCCAATGCTTGTTCTGAATTTGGTTTAACAATTAACAAAAAGAAGACACAGATTATGTCACAAGGTGCACATGATGTACCATCAATCTTTATTGACGACGCCGAACTGGAGATAGTAGACCATTTTACATATCTAGGATCAGAGGTAAATAGCAAATTATCCCTCGATCAGGAAATCAACATCAGGATTGGCAAGGCAGCAACAACAATGAACATGTTAGCAAAAAGAGTCTGGGAGAACAGGAAGCTTACTGCCAAAACAAAAGTCCTCGTCTACCAAGCCTGTGTCCTTAGTACTCTTCTTTATGGCAGTGAAACCTGGACAACTTACTCACGCCAAGAGAAACGTTTAAACAGCTTTCATATGCGGTGTCTGCGAAGAATACTTGGTATTAAGTGGCAAGACAAAATCACAAATACTGAAGTATTGGAAAGATCAGGTTGTGTGACGGTGTATTCCATGCTCAGTCTTCGTAGACTTAGATGGATAGGACACGTTAGGAGGATGGATGATGGTAGAATACCAAAGGACATCTTTTTTGGTGAATTACAGACGGGTAGGAGATCTCAGGGTCGGCCTCTACTACGATACAAAGATGTGTGTAAGCGGGACATGATTGATACAGGCATTGATAATGCACATTGGGAGCACGTCGCCGCTGAACGTGTTGCATGGAGGGCAACTATCAGAAATGGAATAAAGACAAAGGAGAAAATGATTGCAGATAAAGCACACACAGAGCGTGAGAGACGTAAGATGGTGCAAAATGGTGGAAGTGACCATGTTTTCACATGCACCTACTGTGGGCAAACATTTGCAGCAAGAATTGGCCTTACCAGCCACACTCGCCACCGCCATGGATCGTAGTTATTAAGCCTTTTTAAAGCACAATGTACCAAACTATCGTCTGTCAAGACGGAAAGGTGCCAATGTAAACAAGAGATACAGCACGCAGGGCGATGCGCTACCTTCTTGATTTTCCAACCATTGAAGAGAGAATACAAGTTTGCAGGGCACGCGCCTACCTCAGAGTTAACGCAAACACACAACATCCACTGCATAGTGAAATTATGAAGGTGAAGGGCAGCAGGTTAAAAAGAGGAAGGTCGTGGATGGGTCAAGCCGAAGACATTCTTCAACAGGTGCGTTCACGTTTTTTATTTTTCTGCGCTCGCTCACTTTGAACTCAAGCGTAGTCCATACACACTATTTTTATAGTAGTGATGGACTGAATTTTGCGTGTGGATTAGCTTTCCCTATTAACAGTGTCCCTCGCCATCAGGCGAACCCACTCCGACTTCAGAGGTACTTGTAATTTACATCCCCAAGTCAAGGACGACAGGTCAACATTTTAGTCCAGCTGTCCGGTGTAGGGATGAACCGCTAACCTCGGCATCAGCACACCGGATGTTTAAGAACACCGTTCTTATCCATTCAGCCATGCCGACCTGCGTGTGTTCACTGGAGGACTTAGAACCTGGCAAGGAGTGGGTACAAGTGCCAACAGATTTCTGCACGTCCTTTTCTGTTTGCATACAACTAGACAGCAAATGCAGACAAGAAAATCCGGCAGCTGTTTAACACTCTTTTTCTCAAGGCAACTGACTAGCTATGTTTTTAAACAGTATGTTTTTCATCTTGCTAAAGGCTTACCTCTGTCATGGCAATTCTCGTTCTCATTTCTGCAAAGCATCTTCTGTTAGATTTTATGACTGTTCCAGGATAGCTTATAGGACAGTTAAAATGACAAACTAGAAGATTAAACATGTACTCACCACCACAGACTGCAGTAGAAGATACAAATCTTCTCCGAGGTACATCTCTGAGGACAGCAAAGCAGAAACAAACATACAATGATCATTTTAAACACTGAGAACAACCCACTACTGGCAACACTGATCGTATTCCGGTACAAAGATAAGGCCTTGTCCGAGTCAATATGGAAAAATATGAAAAAAAAACAACTAAATAAATCAATATAGTGATCAGTTTGTAAGTTCACATAAACAACCCTGATCATGATTCAGAGATAGACACGTAAGTAGACTTCTGCTGACCAGTATAATGATTATAACACAGCATCACTAATTCACATTAATATAACAATACAAAAGGCAAGAGGTCCTTTTATAGGACTAGGAAACTGAGAAAATATGATTACAGTTGGTTTAGTCCCAAACTTTGAATATTCAATTCTAATGTGAAATCAGTCCTACTGTGTGGATCAGAAAATATGGAGAACGACTTGGACGAGTACTAATAAACTACAACATTCATTCATTGGTGCCTGCACAACACAGAAGGAATAAAAGTGTGTGACAGAATCACCCATGTGGAGCTCATGGAGATAATTAAATCAATAAAAATAATCAAGAGGTGAAGACAAGATGCTGGTGCTAGATAGGACATACATTGAGAAAGCCTGAAAATAGCATAATCAAACAGGCCTTCATTGGGAATCCACAAGACAAAAGAAACAGAGAAAGACCCAAAAACACACAGGAGAACATAAGTAGAGGCAGACATGAATAAAACAGGAAGGACATGGACGGAGCTACAGATAAGGATATTATGGCTTGTATGAGTCTGGTCAGGGGCTGTGCCCTGGTGGGGGATGACAGGTGAAAGAAGAATCACTAGGCACCACAGCAAATACTGCCTTGGTGGTGTGAAATGTTGGTTTCACATATCTTACACCACGGCTTTATGAGGTGGGACAGCCAGTTCCCTTCCTTGCTGGTTTCCTTCTCTGACAATTGCCAGACAGTTATTTGATACTTGGAGCATCACTATACATGTTGTTATCTCATGTTTACCTCCAGTAATCAATCACAGAACCACTCATTTGATTTATTTCAATCTGTTATTTTTGCCGTTACCTTTCATTAGTTGCTTTTATTTGTCTAACCATTTTGTTAAATCTTAATATATGGTTGACATATTTTATTTTTTAAAAGTGCATGTGCGTCTGGGTGTGTGTGCGTGTGGGTGGATGGTGTGTGGGTGTGGGTGAGGGTTTGATAGGTAGCTACACTGATAATAACATGAGCAGGGTCAGACAAGGCTTCAATTTCTGTGTCCGTCGTCTCACTAAGTGAGTAAAAGACTTGCAACCTATTCCTCAGCGCATTCTAGTCCTATCACATCACAGACATGTTCATGGGACATGAGCACAGCCAACTTGTAGGATGTCCTGACTTGTGTTAACCCTTCAAGGCCACAACGCCAGTATTTGGTGTCGGCAAGTGGAAGCCAGCAGTTATGGTAGAAATTTTCATAAACTCTCTGTGCTGGGTTTACCTCAAAGACCAGATCAATTTTTAAAAAAAAATCCGCCTCAATGTGGATTTCATGACATGGCCACAGGGCAGGCAGGCAAGGTTGCTTTTCACAGTTTTGCTGCAGATCTTTTTATGTTAGTATAGTTTTGAAAACACAAAAGTTAGTGAAATATCGCTAGCTTAACTGCAACTATATCAATGGCATAACAAATAAAATGGAAACAATCTGGCGCCAAACAGGGACGTCCCACACCCTTTAGCTGTAAGATTTCAGTGAAGAAGATGGGAAAGCCTACCTGTTAGGCTATCACATGACTCCCAGGTGTATTTTTCTAGAGTCTGAGCATGCTCTGGTCTGATCCTCTGTGGGGTGGGCTGAAACAGTTTAGACATGAATCAATAAGAAAATGTCTATCACAATTTCAATAACAAATGAGTCTTAATACAAAAGGGATACCCCAATAGTAGAAATGGAGAAGATGGAGAGTGTAGCCCTGTTAATACAAGCAGAAAAGTTCATCAGGATGCTGATGCCCCGCCCAACGACAAATCATGCCATTGACTTATATACACACATGGAATCCAAAGATGTTATAATGTCAGCCAGATTCTGATAATATGCCTAGCCGTCTCAGATAAGAATAAAAACGTGGCAGAACTTATGTGCAAGTTGCTGTAATAAACATCTCCCAGCAGCTGGAGAGCAACAAGAGCAGGCTGAACAGACAAAATTTGAAAATTATAAAACCTACCCACAAAAAAGCTGTGGTGGCATATTGGCTAGTGCAATTGCTCATCAAGACAGTAGTCTGGTTTCAAGTCCCAGGAGTGGCAGGATTGTCCTTCCCTACCAGTAGGACCTTGGAGTCGACCCAGTTTCATAAAATGAGTACCAGATAATGATCAGAATGTTCTGCAAATTGTATGAGTAGGGAAGGTGGTGAGGCAGAGCACTGGCCACAACACCTCGTTATGTTACTGCCTATAGAGTACATGAATGCCCGACACTCCAGTGGCAATATTCTTTGCTGGCTACCTACAAACAAGACTATTTACAGCATGTGTGATTCTGGTATCATCATCATGTGCCATGCTGATAAGCATGGGCAGTCATATTTTGTCATCAACGCTGTGTTCTTGTTCTTGTCTCGGCTATGACAAACCATGATTTTCTAGGCAACTGTAAAGAAGGTAGTTTGCCTTTACTTTCCTTCATAGAAGTGACCATACTGGTCGATGACTGTAGCCATTGTCTCCAAAACGAGAACCTCTGCCTTCCATCGTTAAATTGGAGACCATAACCTGCAGCAGCAGCAACTACTACTACCACAACTACAACTACCACTGCTACAACTACCACTACCACTGCTACCACTACTACTACCACAACTACTACTACAACTACCACTACTACTACAACTACCACTACCACTACTACAATGGAGATTCTCCAGTGTCAGCTATGGGAAGGAACTAATGCAACTTGTAGAGGCATGCTTGTGCAATGAAGGTGATCCCTGTAAAACACAACCAAACAAAGAGCAATCTAACCTGCAGAAGCAACAGCAGCAACAAACGGGTGACCTCACACTGTGCTAGGATATCACAGTACGCCCCAATTGGCCGGCCTGTGGTGGAAGATCCTGAAAGAGAAAGCTGGAGATTAGAAGGATATCAAACACATGCACTAATGTCATCATTATCATCTTTGACTGTTGTTCCAACAAGAGTTACTTATATCCAGGCGTAGTCAAAGCTAAAAGTAATTCAGGAACCAGCTCCATTTTCTCAGAAGACAGTATATTTCTGTTGTTGCAAATATGGATCAAGTAAAACCATGAATTTGCAGGTGCCAGGTAAAAATATCCAGGCGTCATGGTGCCCCTGCTTATTTCTTCTCATTTCTCAAACCTTGACAAATTTATCAGCTACACAATACATATGGTCGCAACAACTTTTCATGGAGTACAGTTCGGCTTCCATAATGATCATTGACAGTCAACAGTCAGGAATCCAGATCTGTCAGACAATGGACAGACAATACAGGACAGTCACCGAAGAACCAATAAGAGAGAAGCATAACACTTTGAATAACTACATCATGTCCTTCCACTTTCCATCTTCCCATCAAATGTGGTTGCTAGCCAGTCCGTTCACATGCCAAGACATGGTAGCAGAATACATGGTGAGATGTGTAGTAGCAGTATGACTAAGAACCTTTAAAGAATGTGATATAGCAGTATGACTAAGAACCTTTAAAGAATGTGATATGATCATGTCAACTTATGAAGTCATGGTTATAGTTAGTGACAAATTCACCATCATCATCATCACGTGCCCTGCCTATGAGCATGAGTGGCCATGGTTTGCCAAGTCACATGATCACCAAAGTCTTGGATCAGGTCTATGTTCTTGTCCTGACCGAGCCATGTGACCAAGGCATCCAGGTATTACCCCTGTGCCAATTGTCACTAAGTCCTCTAGTTTATTTCGCCATATGAAGTCCGTAAAAATCTTGATTGTCTGTCTAATTTGTCTAATCAATTTACGACTTTAATTTATTTCTTGTAAGACTTTCTGCCCGCCCATGGTATTTTTCACATTTTCCTTATAAACCACATTTCCACTACCATTAGATGTTTCTTTCTGACATATTCTTGTTAGTTGAAAAATTGCTAGGGTTTGGAGGCTGTGTTTGTTATGGGCTACCAAATTAGCTTTGTAATTTGTGTGAATACAACATTATGCATTTAATATTCCTGTGTTACCATATTATCGTGCTGCAAGATGGAAAACATACTAACCTCTAAGAAATAAACAGTTAACATGCTATATAAAGCATGCTATTGTATAAATGTGAAACATGGACAATAATCAGATAAGCTGAGGAACATCGACTGGCAGTAGAAATGTGGTTTACTGGGAAAATAGAGATTGCAGCCATCATCATCATGTGATATGCCAAAAGGTGTAGGTGTTCATGTATCTCTACAGATCTCGACACTTGATGCTTCGGATTAATTCTATTGATGTTGTTCCTCCCTGCCACCATCTTAGGCCATCCAGCATAATTTATCTTGGGTCTACGTATTCTATCGTTGATCTTTACAGACATCACATTATTTTGCAATGCCTCTTTTCTAATTCCATGACCAAAGAACATTGTTTGTCTCTTTCTCGCTTAAAGTTGTACAAAATGCTCTATTTTCATTAGCCTCTTCCAGGCATTCGTTGTTAGTTATTCTGGCAGTCCAAGGTATTTGCAACATTCGTCTCTGAAATCACATGTTTGTTGCTTCTAAACTCTTATTAATTTGTTAGTTTATATTCCAAGATTTACTGCCATACAGCAAACAGGTTCTATATACTATTTCAGTACTGTCTTTCTGGCATTTAATGAGAGAGGCTTATGATATAAGACACTTTTCATCTTTTGAAATGCCATGTTTGTTTGGCCTATACTTGTCTTAATCTCTGTCCCCTATTTATTTCTCTGTTATTGTTATCTGATTCTCATACGATTACTTAGAGCACTAGCAGAAGTGAGCTGACCAACCTCCTCTTTCATGTGCCAGGTAAGCCATCTCAGTCAGAACCGCCAGGGCACCCTCATAATCCTCTGAAAGAAAGTGGAACAATAATATCAAAGTTAAGATGCTCTTGTCACTTCATTAAAACATGTTTAAAAATCTAGTGTCTATACTCATGACATGATGGCGAGGTAGGGGTATCCCCTATGAAAGGATATGTAAAGTGCCTCCTTCCAACCGCTAGCCTACAGGACACTCTTGAACAAGGTGGAGTACCTGTTTAGCCCCCCGATCAGGGTCACATGACACTATGCGAGCAGGTGGTTGATGGAGATGGGGAGCAATTGACAGTTGTTTCACGATGGTAGGCACAATATCTCTGTATAGAGGCAATAGCTATGGTCAATGACCAGTATGGTCATTGCCAAGAAGGAAAGTAATGGCAAACTTCTTTTCAGATGCCTTGAACATCATGCTTTTTTCATAATGCTTTGGACGGATATGATCACCAACACCACATGGCATGGACTATAAGAAGAAGGAGAATACTCGTGAAGGAAAAATACTCCTGTGGTTTAGTAATGGCTTCCTTTGGAGAGAATAGCTGTAACCACGGCCAGCATGGGTGACCAGAAGCCAGGAGCTTATGCCTGCAGGAGGATTTAGATTTCTGTGCAACAACAACATTCAAGTCTTGGGGTACTAAGATCTAGACTCAACATGGACAAGCTTGACAGATGCTGACAGGATTGCTTAGGCAGGTCTCTTAATGACCTCTACAGTCTAGGCTATAAGAAGGTACCTATCTAATTGCATGTGGTTGAACAATGATAGGAAATAATAATAATTACATATCTGAATAGTGAAGACACAAACAATATATCGCACACTTTATTGCCTGGCGCAATTAGTGGTATCTCACCATTTGCTCACTACAGAAAAAGATTTAAATATATACTAAAGTAGTGTTATGAATAAACGGATAAATAGCACAAATCTGAAACAAGTTAAAGAATTCAAATATCTTGGAAGTATGATCACAGAAGATGGCAGATTGGACAGAGAAATCGAAATCAGATGTCAAAAAGCTAGTGCACTTACATATCAACTATCACCCTTACTGAAACATCCAAATATACCCATGTCAGCAAAACGACAGATAATAAACAGCATATTCACACCAACCCTATGCTACCAATCTCAAACCTGGACTTTATCCAAATTACACCTTTGCAAAATCAACACCTGCGAAATGAGATGCCTGAGGAGAGCTGCTAACTTAACAATCTGAGACCGAGTAAGAAATGCTGTTATCAGACAGACTGTGGGATCAACACCTTTTGCCACATTTATTGAAAGACTGAAGATCAAGTGGTTTGGCCATGTCGTTAGAATGCAACACCAACAACTACCATCACTGGCCTTACATCAAAGATCATCTACGACGAGACGAGGACGTCCAAGAAGAAAATGGATTGACGACATCAGAGACATTGTACAACCACACGGAATGACACTATCCAGTGCCGCCCACCGGGGGCTGAAACGCAAATTATTCCTCACCACGACGCTTGACGACAGAAGTGGAAGATGATGATGATGATGATGATGAGTGTTATGAAACTTTTTAACTGAAAAACATGAAACACGTTGGCATAAGTTTCACTGTCACCATAAGAGTTGTAAAGAGACTATCATATCCTTCTGTTACATAATTGCGGTTTAACTGAGTATATAGCAGACACCTCTGAAGATCTCAGTAACTTTTGGTTATGTGTAGTAAGAAACACACTGAAATCCTCTTCCTCTGCCACTTTATATTAAATGGTGTGCTATTGCTACATGGCCTCTTCTGGTTGGTAGGGTTACTCCGATTGTCAGGAGTTTCCACCATTAGTTTCCTTATCCTTTTAGGGATATGTTCTGTTATCTTATTTTCGAACAGTCAATCTATTCTGTCCACGTAAATGGACTGACATTTAATTTGAAATTGATATGTGCAATCGAATTTGGTGTACAGAAGTAGTTTCTTTTACAGATGGGGTTGGCATAACAACATAAAATAAAACTCAATATGAACTTACAAAAAAATAAGTAAACATGGGTGAATCTGAAAATGTGTCCAGTAATGTGGGCCCTTCTGCTGGTTTGGTATGTGACCTAGGATATAAGATACACTTACTTGTGTCCATCTTGCACTTGGCAACCAAATTCAGTGCGTCAAGACAATCCAGAGCACTCTGAAAAGCAAACACACAAAATACTGAACTAGAACATGGACAAAGAAAACAGGAGAATAAGCATGAGTCACCTGCGTGTTACCACGGCCTTTAGGGAAGCAAAGAATAGTGACACCCACTGCAACGTATCGTACGCATTGTAAAAGGCAAATCAGGAGGCCTGGGACTGGCTACCTCATCTGCCATGAGTCTAATCGGAGGAGAAATAGACTGATAACAAGTCAGGAAAATAGTTGGTATTAGTGACAACTAGTCACAGTAAGTTGGGAGAAATACCGCTAAGAAATAGATGGTTAAATTGTAGAAACCAATCAGATAGCGAGCTCAGGCCACGTGATGTAGTGGATGTACGCGGTCAGCGGCAGACGGGAATTTAATCTGCTGGGAACAGCTATCAAGTCAACATCGCAGAAACGGCAAGCCAGAGTGCTATTATGAAGATGAAGACAGAGATTGAAAGTTAATATGAAAACCACGATAGACCATCGGGAGAAAGTGTTAACTAGTCGGCGAGATCGTTGATACAGCAAGAAAATGCCCAGTACACATGCCGCCGCAACCAGGCTATTGAGCATGTTACAGCACAGCGAGCGTGTTGACACAGCAAGAAGATGGCCAGTACACACGCCGCTGCAACCAGGCTATTGAGCATGTTACAGCACAGCGAGCGCGTTGACACAGCAAGAAGTTGGCCAGTATACACACCGCCGCAACCAGGCTATTGAGCAGGTTACAGCACAGCGAGTGAGTCCAGCTGTGTCGCTTGAGTGAGCCGCCAGACATGTGATGACCCAGTACTGCAGGTTGTAAGTAGGTTAGCAATATTGTGTATAAGAATTACATTGCAACTTGCCTTGATGAGAGGCTGTGGAGTATAGCCAAGCCAGGCTAGTGGGTACGTGATACGACGGAATATGTCGACATAGCTAGCTGACTTGTTCTTTGAAGTAATAAAGCCATTTGTTGTGTAAGCTCCACGCCTGTGACGCAGCAGGTTATTCATTGTGTTCTTGAGCGCATTTAAGCATGACTGTCAGTGCGGCTACTTCATACCCCCAACTCTGCCAATGTGCTTTCAGGGGTATGAAGTAGCTACACTGACAGTCATGCTTAAATGCGCTCAAGAACACAATGAATAACCAGCTGCGTCACGCAGATCTCGCTTCACTTCAGTCGTAGGAGAGGCTTCCTCACACGGTGATCACTTGGGCATACACTGCTATCACGTCTGTCGACTGAGCTCGCTATCTGATTGGTTTCTTCAATTTAACCATCTATTTCTTAGCGGTATTTCTCCCAACTTACTGTGACTAGTTGTCACTAATACCAACTATTTTCCTGACTTGTTATCAGTCTATTTCTCCTCCGAGTAGTCTCATGGCATCATCCCTTATAAAACTTTAGCTGCAAAATCCTACCAACCATAAACAAGTCTAAAGAAATGGTAAAAGGAGACTTCTAGTGCACTGGACTGATTCTTTATATGTGGATTAGCTTTCCCAATTACCAGTATCCCTTGACATCAGGCGAACCCACTCCGACTTCAGATGCACTTGTAATTTACGTCTCCAGGTCAAGGAAGAGAAGTCAACATTTTAGTCCAGCTGTCCGGTGTAGGGGCTGAACCCGCTACCTCAGCATCAGCATACTGAATGTTTAAGAACGGGCACTTTCACCCATTCAGCCATGCTGACCTCCACAGAAACTAATAATAGTAGTCAGGAAGCAAATAAAGGTGAATAAAATAAAGACAATATATCTTCATGTCTACCAACCCATGTGACATATCTCTAATGTTTAGTTGGCGTCAACTATAAGACAATATATCTTCATGTCTACCAACCCATGTGACATATCTCTAATGTTTAGTTGGCGTCAACTATAAGACAATATATCTTCATGTCTACCAACCGATGTGACATATCTCTAATGTTTAGTTGGCGTCAACTATAAGACAATATATCTTCATGTCTACCAACCGATGTGACATATCTCTAATGTTTAGTTGGCGTCAACTATAAGACAATATATCTTCATGTCTACCAACCGATGTGACATATCTCTAATGTTTAGTTGGCGTCAACTATAAGACAATATATCTTCATGTCTACCAACCGATGTGACATATCTCTAATGTTTAGTTGGTGTCAACTATAAGACAATATATCTTCATGTCTACCAACCGATGTGACATATCTCTAATGTTTAGTTGGCGTCAACTAAAGAAAACTGTCAATGTATTTGTGTTATTCAAGGAGTATATATTTGAAAATAAAACTCCAGAGATTTGTTATTGCCACTAATGCCATGCTTGAGTATGTGCAAAAACTTTCCTTGACTGAAAGCGTTAACAATGCTCTACTACAAACAATGCAAATATTTGCACATTTCTCAGATTAGAACACAAAAGACACAATGAGACATGTACTTAAGTGTCCAGAAAACAAAATACATCCCAACATTCAACCAACCTGGGACTGTAACTCTGCAGCTCTCTGGAAGTGTCCAATAGCTTCCCCTGGCTTGTTGACTTTCTACAGTCGGAATAAAAATACCTTCATATTACTTTACAGAAATATGCTACAGGTCACTAAATCAGGTCAACAGGTGAATGATCTTAGAACACAACATGATTGACTATAGGTGTTGTTTATTATGTGCAGAATTTATGCTCTGGCACTCACATCAAACACACATGGTTTCAGTCTCCTTCAAATACCAACACAGCAATGGTAACCTCAGCAGAATTAGACAACTCATACTCATACTGTACTCACACAGAAGGATGAAGAGTATGACAAAGAGACAACACAGGACAGAATGACAAGGATAGGAACATTTTCTTCAAACATATAAACACATTTCAATTATTTAATCATACACCCTCATTTTCATCTTTCTCATATTTAGTATCTATGTAATTTAATGATTTACATTAATATGCATTGGCACAGTGGTTAGTGTGCTTGGCTGCCAAGACAGTGGTGAGGGTTTGATCCTCAACAGAGGCAACATTGTTTGTCTGACCAGTATGGTAATGTGGTCGTCCTAGCCTCATTACACATTGGTATGAGACAATTTCCTGGAAATTGAATAAGAAGGAAAGACAATGAGGAAGGTAACTGGCCATTCATCTCACGTGTCATGGTCTAGAAAATGAGAAGGAAGGCCTAACAGCTCACACCCCAATGGCAATATCTGCCAAAGGACTACCTTTTAAAACATATTAAGAGTAAGAATAAAATACACACATGCACACAGTGATGACGAGAATGACAGAGAGACAACAAAGAGGTCACAAGAGACAAAGAAAGCGACATGTTCACAATATGTTGCTGAACAATAACACATTGCTATGACAAGAAAGCACAAAGACAATACTCACAGCAATGTAAGAACATACACATACATACAATGATAGAGAGAGGATAACAGAGAGACAACAAAAAGGTAACAAGAGACAATGCTTACTGCAATGTCAAAACATATACACACATACTCTGAGAACATTGCCCACTTCCAGGCAAATAGAGGCAGCCAAAGCAATCTGCTTGTTTTCAATATGTACCTGGGAATGCATATTTAAGTATCTGATAATTAACTTCCAACTTAAATAACTAAGTCTGGATCATATAACAAGACAGATGACAGCAAACCTGTAAACACAGTGATATGTCATCATCATCATGTGCCTTGCCAGCTGGCACAGGCATTCATGTAGTTGGACAGGTCTCAGTCGTTGGTGTTCTGGATCAACTCTGCTGATGATATTCCCGTTTGAATTGCTGCTACTTGATCCCAATAAATATTCTTATTTATTCTGGGATTTTTCTGATCAATGTTGACACCTTCCAACATTTTTTATCATTTCATCATGTTTTACTTTATACAGTTATCAGTTGGGGTATCATCATTGCACTCTGGACAGATCCATAGATGCTCCAGATGCTAGATGCTCCTCCCCCCAGCATATGCATCAGCGTCCGGTGGCTAATAGTGCCAGATCTGTGTTGGTTGACGAGGCCCCTCATTTTCCCGATGTACCTCTCATGTCTGGCCGTACCAATTCTTACTCCCAAATCTCTCATCCTGGACAACGATGTGGATTCACTGACGTCAAAGTCCTCTGTTCTTGACAACCCTTTAAGGATGTTAATAACATCGGCGTGATCCATGAGCTGGCCCTCTACAGTGGATGCAGAGCCAGCCAGTTTATCAGCTCATTCATTTCCCTCGACTCCCAGTCTTGGGTATAACCTATAAAGCACAAATATATGTCTTGCTGTGTCTCTGTTGATCTTTCTACTAGTGTTCATAATGTGTATATTGCATATAATTTGTGAAAATGTGAATAATGTATATCATCAACCTTCAAGGCAAGAAAAGTCACCAGTGTTAGATTGTGAACAGTCCCAACAAATTGAAATATCATCTACATCACAAGTTTAAGATAAGTTCTCTAGGTGTGTGAAAACATCCCCACGATGGCCAATCATGTTCTACAGTCTTGCCTGACTTATGGTAATGTTTGTAAACAGAAAGGGTGCCAACCAACTTCCTTCCACCAAGCAGAGGCAAGCATAGTCAACTTGCCAATGGAAGTATAAATGAACTGGTGAAAAGGTAGCTATGTATACTATGCAGACTTGATTGTATTGGTGTTACCTTTCCTCTGGCGTAAACTAGGCAGGCTGAGACAGGAATCATGCTGCATGGGCAACATACGGTCTCTGCGATTTAGCCTTGGCTTTGTGCTATGTAGAGGTATAACTACTTCCCTGGTCCCCACTATGGGTTGTATTATCATGCCTTTTTAAAGCACAATGTAACAAATTATCATCTGTCAAGATGGTAAGGTACCAGTGCAGTGCTTAAAATATAGAAAATGCATCTTTCAGTCAGGTGCTGCACAGCACTACTTTGGTCCAGCAAATGGTGACATTGTGTGTTTGTTAAATCCACACATACCATACCTCCAGGTCTTATCACTGGGTCTTATCATAGATCAAACTCTATCTTTTAATTCCCATGTTCATGCTCTAGTTAAACAAATAGCCAAAAAAGTATACCAACTTGCCAAAATTAAAAATTTCCTCGACAAAAACACAAGAACGATATTCTATACTTCCCACATACAAACACATATTTATTATTGCTCCACAATCTGGGATGGATGCTCCAAATCAATAACACAACGCCTGTATTCACTCCAGAAAAGGGCAGTGCGTTTAATCAATGGTGATAAGCTTACAGACAATTCTAACCTACATGAACGTCTTCAGTTACTGCCTCTCCACAAACCCCTACTCTTTAATAAGGCTAAACTAATTCACAAAATCCTATTTCAAAATGCTCCAAGCTACCTTTCGCCATTGTTTAAATATAACGCAAGACAGCGAACGACTAATTATACTTCATGTCCCTAAACCTAGGATAGGCTTATACAAAACAAGCTTAGCATACTCTGCCACTCAGTTGTGGAACAATCTTCCACAAGAAATCAAAGACGCCACCAATCATTATACATACAGTCGCAACCTGTTTGAACACTACCTCAGGACAGACTACATGCACCCATAAAAACAAAACAAAAAAACAACAACAAAGACAATAATAATGGTAAATTATCTCGAACGACAACTAGCCAAAAACATTCCCATATGTATGGCACGCTATACCTTCCTTGGGTATTTATAATGCCCATGTTAAACATTGCCTCAATGAGTCATGTATTATTGATTATTTTTCATGCGTTTTAATGCTTATTGTTCTTTTGTTGTCCAAGATTTGCTGCATAAGAGATGTTGAATGAAAGAATGTATGAGAGGAAAAAGAGAAGAAGGGCAGAATGTCAGACGGGCCTGTGTGCCCAATTCTTAACCCTTTGAAAATAAAGATTTTCGTTTGTTCGTTCCCTCAGTGGCTTAGGACTAAGAATGTATAATTAAAACAGCAGCAAGTTCAAATCCAACAAAGGAAAATATTTTCAGGAACATTTGTTTAGAGTAAGCTAATCTTCTCACTGACCTCTCAATAATGGATCAGATGCCTTCTCAGGTGACATGTGCACATTACACGCTTGAAAGATATCTCAGCAATTGGAAGTAGTAAAGGTTAAGTCATCTGATCAGCCCTGACAAAGTTTAAACATTAAAAACATACCCACAATAGAATATTTATAGTATATGGATTCTTGTATAGACATCTGAGTCCTTGCTAGTATTACAGAGTTTGTGCACTGAGCTCAAATCTCGCTAGTGTGTCTTCACAGCATCATGAAGCTGGTTCCATGAATAATTTTACTTGCCTCTATTCTACCAGATACAGCTCACAAAGGTCTACTCTATGGTCAGATGAAACAACACTGGATGTCAAACTTGACAGAAACCAACACAATGTGCAGAAGAAGTGCAATACATGCAGGAAACAAAATTGATTCCAAATGAATAAACAGAAGTAGCAGCAGATATCCCTCTACACACTAAGATAGAAGAGTAACAACATGCTAAAGAAGAAAGATGCTGAATAGACAAACAATATACCCTGATAGCATGACTGTAGCAGTTGATGGAGGATGTCAAATGTTCCTGGAACCCAGGCACCACAAGCTCCCTCTCCATCAGTTCAGCCTCCAGAAATGCTCTTGCTGCATCGATGAGAGCCTGAGCTTCTCCAGCAGGATTTGACAATGTGTGTTCACACCTTTTGAGAAAACCAATGTTGCAATGTTACATTTGCAATGTTACATTTGTCTGTCTCCATGAACTTTAGAATGATTCTTGATGTGACAGTGTGTGTTCACACCTTTTGAGAAAACCAATGATGCAATGTTACATTTGTCTGTCTCCATGAACTTTGGAATGATTATAGATGTGACAATATCTGTTTCACCCTAGGCATTGGCTTATGGTCTGTTGACAATGCAGTACCCAAAACCTATGGGAGACCACTATCAACCCAGACCTAATGCCAGCCAGCCTATCTGTGCTGAACCATGACCTGACTACATAATAACATGCCTCCCTGTAGATGTGAGGTCCCAGTACTGGTCTGGCATGCCTGGCTGGTATAACATGCCTTCCTGTAGATGTGAAGTCCCAATACTGGTCTTGTATGCCTGGCTGGTATTGAGCTTGGAGAGTGGAAGGACAGTTCTGCCACACAGTTCTCATGAAGATAGGACTTTAGTACCAGATCAGGAGAACAGTTTCTACACCAAACTTGACTCTGATAGAGGTAAGCCTACTTCGGGAATCAGGTGACCTGGATGTCAGTGCATCAAGCTTAAGAATTAAAACTGAGTCTTTCAGAGGATTTACCATAACAACCCAGTATGTTATCATATAAGTAAAGACACTGTTTAACTTTTACATGTTATCTTTCTTCATAACCTTGAGAGATAAAATGAGCACACAACTTTCAGAAAAGAACCCATAGATTTTGCATGGTCATGACAGACTCAGTGATAACCTCTTCAAATTAAACACTGGCACCACGAACTAATGCCCGTGTAGATAAAGTAAAGGATTTTTCCAAACGTCTTGGACGTATCTGACATATGCCCCATATTTTTACTGACCAATCAGCAATCTAAATGTGGTCAATATCATACCGCATGCCTTTACTTCCCAAGGCATTTTCTGGTCCCCTTGTTAAGCTGCATTTATCTGAAAGCCCAGGTCAATTATAGAAGTGAGAAACTGTACAGCAGCCTGGAGGACTTGTCACAAACTGTGATGTTTACTTTTTTTTGCATTCATGTTGATATTTGAGAATGTATGCATAAAACAAGTTCTGTTGTCACAATCATCATCATCATCAAGTGCCCTGCCAGCTGGCATAGGCATTCATGTCTCTCCACAGATCGCGGTCCTTGGTGTTCTGGATCAACTCTGCTGATGATATTCCTCCATGCCACCGTCTCAGTCCTGACATGTTGTTGTGACATTGCAGCTGAATATTCTTAATCTGGTATTGGCTTTTAGTTCTTTTAATTTCCGTATACTTCCTAATGCAAGGGACAAGATATGAATACGTACCTAGCTTGAGCTAGGCAGCAAAAACCAGCATACTGTGGACACTCCTGGTTCTTCAAATTCTTGGCCAGGCTGGCTGAAAAGTCAGGTAAACAGCAATTACAATAAACATCAGCTAAAGGGAAGAGACAACAGTATTTCTAGAAAAGCCTTTGTCAGGAACCCATATGGCAGAAGAAATAGTGGAAGAACTAAAAACTCACTGAGAACAGAAGCAGAAACAGACATGAACAATCTGAGAAGGACATGGACAGAGCTGCATGGCACAGCTACAGATAGGAGGGCTTGGGTGAGTTGGTTGAGGGTTATGTCCCAGTGGGGGAGGGAGGTCAACAGGAGAAAGGTTGTGACATAGCAGAGACTGCCACTGGGGAGTTAAGTGTTAGGTTTTCACATAATCCTCATTGGTTAGTGGGATAGAGTGGTTAATGGGATAGAGTGGTTAATGGGATAGAGTGGTTAATGGGATAGAGTGGTTAATGGGATAGAGTGGTTAATGGGATAGAGTGGTTAATTCCCTGCCTTGCCATCTATCCTTTACAGACAATTCCCAGCCAATTTAGATAATTATCCAGTACTCATTTTATGAGGATAGGTCAAGCCCTGAGTCGTACTGGTCAACAAAAACAAAGAGGATCCTGGCACTGATGGGGACCAAATCTAGGTCACTGTCTTGGTAAGCAGCCACACTAACCACTATGTGAATTCTGTAAGTTAAAGATTAATGAAGAACACATTAAGTGTCTCTATCATAATCTTTATTCAAATATACAGGACATTGTGCAGATTTGTAATAAGGGAAACATTAAGGGTTGATGATAAATATCTGTATTTATTTTTCTGCCTGAAGAAGTTTAACAACAATATTAACAATAATAATAATACTGAAAACACACAATGCAATCTGGTAACGGAAGCCAAATGTTTTTCTCTTAGAACTGACTGAATAAAACAAAGAAGAATGCAATAGTTAGAGAAAAGGGAATTAAACATTAAAAAAAAAGAAAACACAAACTTGTAAGATATTTCACAAACCATACTGGACAAAAAACAGAAGACAAGAAAACACACAATAAACAAACAACACAATAATAATTAGAGCTACATTAGAAATATATACATTATTCACTTGTAAGAATGAAGAATGATGACAACACTGTGTACAGACGGAAAGAGCAATGAACATATCTTGAACGAAGTTAACTCATGCTGAAATAGAAGCAAAGTAAACACTGATAGCTGAAGAACAACCAAGAAACTATTGTTTACATCAACAAATAGTAGTCGCAAACAAACGTCCTCACTTACCAAACTCTTCACTGCCTTCAGCAACATTTGGCTTTTTAAGAAATCGCCTGAAGGAAATAAATGAACAAGGTCATCCCAGGGTAGATAAGATACTGCTGAGGGTACATGAAATGTTAGGACCATTACATTTTGTAGACCTGAGCATGCAGAGGAACAGTGGCTAGTTTTACTGTGCCAATGTCAGCGTAATGCCTTTACTGTTACACCGACACACTTGAAGTGTTAGGAACAGTGGCTAGTTTTACTGTGCCAATGTCAGCATAATGCCTTTACTGTTACACCAACACACTTGAAGTGTTAGGAACAGTGGCTAGTTTTACTGTGCCAATGTCAGCATAATGTCTTTACTGTTACACCGACACACTTGAAGTGTTAGGAACAGTGGCTAGTTTTACTGTGCCAATGTCAGCATAATGTCTTTACTGTTACACCAACACACTTGAAGTGTTAGGCATTCACACATACTAGATCACATCATTATGTCCATGGATCTTGAGAAGAAGTTTCAGAAACCTCTATGGTGCCAAATTCACAAAGCCGAGATAAGGGGTTCAACCCCTACACTGGACTAAAATGTTGACCTATCGTCCTTGACTTGGAGATTAAATTACAAGTACCTCTGAAGTCAGAGTGGGTTCACCTGATGGCGAGGGACACTGTTAAAAGGGAAAGCTAATCCACGCGCAGAATTCAGTCCACCACTACTAGAAGTAGTGTGCATGGACTATACTTAAGTTCAAAGAGAGCGATCCCCCCCTCACTACCCCCAAATTTCTGTTCATAATGTGTCCAGATGATTTTGACTAAGTCTAATTACTCTGATCAGTTTACTGTTTCCATTTGTTTCTTGTAGGACTTGGTCATTGGTTTTTCTGTCTGTCCATGGTATTCTTTGCATTCTCGTCAGAAACCACATTTCTACAGCTATCAGATATTTTTCAGCTTGTCTGCTCATTGTCCATGCTTCACATCCAACAAAAGTACAGGTTCTATGTAGTACTTCAACACACTTTTTCTCGTTGCAAATGACATCTTTTTATTGGTCAGTATGCTTTTCATCTTGCAAAATGCTACCTTCGCCATGGCAATTCTTGTTCTAAACTCTTCGAGGCCTCTTCCTTCAGATGAGATGACTGAATGTATAACTACAGCAAGTAATAATTATAACTTGTAAATAACACTATATACAGCAACATTAAATCTTTACTGTCAGTCTAACGCTAAATACACCTTCATACTCTCAGACATGGTTTTATGAGGTTGCGGGCCAGAAGTGCAGACAGCACCAATCAGTGTCCCAAGTGTGGCTGTACTCTTTATGCTTAGTCAGACTATATTGCTTCTCCCATTGGGCAGCTACTATAACTTTCTCAGACTGAGTGAGTAAAGTACCTATGACACTCACTCCCCTTTTTTCAACTTATATATGAGAGATATTGCTTTCTGTGGGACACTGTACAGTAGCAGTTTCTGTGTATTTTTAAACTATTTTACTTGATCTTCTGTCGAGGAAATTTAACATTGGTATAATGCCAATATGTTCCCTAATATATCTTCTTGTATTTCCTCTCCCTGCATGTTACACATATATCATAGGCTCCCCATTCTCTTCCGCCCTTGTAGCTGAAGACTGAAGTTAGCTGACAATGAAAAACCAAAAGTGAAAATAGCCTCACCTCGACCTGTGTGTACTGTGCTGAATCATCATTTGGTAACACCCTTATATTAGGTATTTCGTAACTAACGAAGGACGCCGTTTTCGGAAAGTTCAAGGTCGTTGGATGCGCAGAAGGTTACTGCGCGCCCGCAAGATCTGTATATGAAAATTCCCTTGCCGTGTTTCCAAAAGGATAAGTGCGAAACTCTAGCATGAAAAAATGCGAATGACAACTTTAACGAGGGTTCAAAGGTCAATCTCACCTAGCATGGCAAAGAACACTTGAATCGTTTTCATTCGTGAGAACAGGTCGATTTTTAAGACACAAAGTAAGGAAGTTTATAGTTTGCCTTGTCTATTATCAAATTTATAGTACTTTAACCCACATTTTTGAATTGTATGCTCATTTTTACATATAAATGTGTAATTGCAATAAAGTTCATTAACCAGACGGTGTAAAACAAAAATGTTTTGTGTGATCAGTGTGTGGGTACTTTACACTACTTTTCATGATCAGAAGATTCCAATGGCGGAGTCGTGACATGTTGGATGGATTTCATTTTTATTAATAAAACAAAGAGAGTTAGAATCATAAAGTTAAACAGAATATCAATACACATTTAACTTTTATAAATAATTTATTTTCTGGCTTTTATCATGCCAAATAACTTAAAATTTATGAAAGTCAAGTCAGTTTTTCAAATCCTTCACAGGTCCATGGCTGAAAAAATTTCATTGACTGCCTTACACTTTACAGTTTTATTTGTCTGTGCTATTATATGAATTGTCTTCATTATACTTTATTTTGCATTTTTGAATTCTGTGCCCATTTATTTATATAACTGTAGAATTTTAACAAGGTTCGTTAACCAGGCGGTGTAAAATAAAAATGTTTTGTGTGATCAGGGTGGGTACTTTCATGACTCGGAGATTCACAATGACTGAGTTGCGACATATTGGATGGAAAGTCAAGCCAGTTTTCAAACCCCTTCACAGGTCCATGGCTGAATTTAATGGACTGACTGCCTTACAGTTTTATTTGTCTATGTTATATGAATTTATTTATTGTGCATTTATGAATTATGTGTCAAATTTTACACATAACTATAGTGTTTTAACAAGATTCATTATGCCGAGGTATAGAAAATATATAAATTAATATATTTTGTGAGACCATCTGGTTACAGTCACCATTTATTTATGATCGTGAAAATTTACAAAGGCGGCATCCCAGCGTATATGAATCTGACTAGTCCAACTATTAGATTTGCATTTTATAAATCTGCAGCAATTTTTATTAACATTATTTTGCTTTTATTTTCTATATTTATCATTAGATTTATCATGGCAAGAAACAGAAATCATTCAAGATTCGTATCATCATTCCGCATAAAACCATATACATCTCAAATTTTTTAAAGCTAAAATTCAGAAAACGTAACCTAATTTATGAGTTAGTAATTAATTAGCGGCCATTTTAAATTGCTAATTAGGCCACAACACATACTATCAACAATTCAAAGTGACCGTTAGATTCGTATCATCATTCCGCATAAAACCATATACATCTCAAATTTGTTAAAGCTAAAATTAAGAAAACGTAACCTAATTTATGAGTTAGTAATTAATTAGCGGCCATTTTAAATTGCTAATTAGGCCACAACACATACTATCAACAATTCAAAGTGACCGTTAGATTCGTATCATCATTCCGCATAAAACCATATACATCTCAAATTTTTTACAGCTAAAATTCAGAAAACGTAACCTAATTTATGAGTTAGTAATTAATTAGCGGCCATTTTAAATTGCTAATTAGGCCACAAGCACATACTATCAAAAATTCAAAGTGACCGTTAGATTCCGTATCATCATTCCGCATAAAACCATATACATCTCAAATTTTTTAAAGCTAAAATTCAGAAAACGTAACCTAATTTATGAGTTAGTAATTAATTAGCGGCCATTTTAAATTGCTAATTAGGCCACAACACATACTATCAACAATTCAAAGTGACCGTTAGATTCGTATCATCATTCCGCATAAAACCATATACATCTCAAAATTTTTTAAAGCTAAAATTAAGAATGCACGGAGTAATTAATGAATTAGTAATTAATTAGCGGCCATCTTTACTTGCTAATTAGTTCACCACACGTCATATGAAAAAATAGTTGACATGACCAGTTAGGCCTCGATACCCTGATCGCAGCGAAGTATGGTTGCTAGGATGTTCGTTTAAGAACTAAATAGATATTCTTAAAAAATGTTAAATTTTGACAATTTGGGCCCCAACACTGATAGGCCGCGCCAAAATCAACTCAGTGAGCGGATTTTTTAGAAAATTTTAGTGAAAGGTCATGACACTCAAATTTGAATAACTCCACTTAGAATTGAGATACAAACATCATTGAGGTACCGTTAGATTTGTTTTTTCAAGACCTATCTATATGTGGTGATCACATTAGTAAATGGCCAATTTGAAAATCATGATCAGAATACCTACATTTATATGCCTCTCCGTAGACTGAAATTCCATACCTCGCTTGTTTCTGAGATGAGATACTTAGAGAGGAGAAGGGGAGCCCGGCTAGAAGTGGAAGTCGCCTGTGGGGATGATCCTTCAGTACTCAAACTGGATAGCTGCGAGTCCATTCCACGACTCAGACTGTCTCAACGCCAATACATCGTACTTAAGAGTTAAAATCCACAGTCTTCAAGAGGACTACCAACCAACCATCAATAGCTCATGGCAATTTTCACATTTAAACTTAAACTGGAAAAAACATTTTAATTTTATAAATTTAGTTTTAGTTACTTGTGGGCAAACAATTCAAACATTCAATCATTCATAATCATCAACACAGGAGAAACACACGAATTAATTCTAAATATGATACTTACTTTTTAAGTTTATTTGTCACTGCTCTATATTTCATCAAAATATTGCTATCCTTCTCCATCTCAAATGGTAACAAAGAAAAGAAGAATAGCTAAATCTGAATCCTTTCACAAAATGAACATTAATTTTCTAGCAGACCCTTCACCGCAGCGAAAGCGGAAGTGGAACCACTTTTTGTTTTTCTATTCCAAAGACTTCCACAAGACCCGTCCCAACCAGAACTTTGGTCCGAGAGAGCGCTAATTTTTGTGAGGAATTCACATGTCGCAAGACTTGAGCAATCACCTGTCACAGCTTTTGTTTAACGTGTCTCTGAAGTCGTGATTTGAATCAGTTGTTTCAGTCCATAGCATATTGCACAAACAATTTATTGTAAGGTACAGTACAGTTAAGGTATTTAGTAAGGTTCAAGCAAGCATAATATATTAATATATTTTTATATATTGGGCGAATAGAGAGTAAACAAATGAAAATCACGCAAATTTTAACTCTAAAAAAAAAATAAAATGTTATTTTGTTGAAGTTACTTAGACGAATCTTGACACCCTGGCTAACTGAAACTGCTGTTACCCAAGCTGTGATGCCATATCATTTTAAAAAATTTAAAAAAAATTATTTGCATGATGTCCTTCACAGGACATAGCAGTCAACCCCAGCATTTTGGCTGTTTGTGATTCCTGGGCAAGTTTTACATTTAGTAGTTTGCCATTGCTTTCTGAATGACCTGCACCTATACCTTTTTCGAAAAAACCAGCACCACTGTGTTTTGAACCCGGGTATATGGGATTTGCGAATCGCGTCCGCAACCTCTTCACCATGGAGACCGGTGCCATATAATATCATAACGTAATAATCAAGGACTGGCCTTACTTTTCCAGTACATACTCATCATAGCTTCTTCTTGAGAACGTTATCTGCTCCTCATGTTGTACCAGCAAGTTTTTCCTTGCTCTGCTCTTGTTCTAGTTTCTACAGTGAAAGGACACCGAGGTAGGTATGTTCAATTATCTTCCTGGTGCAATATTTCTCTGTCCAGCTCTAGCTTGAAGTGTGTTGTGTTTTCTCATAACTAATCTTCACTAGCCATGTTTTAGACAGTGTCTGAGTGTCTCTAACACTGTTAATTAAGGCTTGCTGCATCCTATTGTACAATAGTCTACCTCTGCATTAATATTATAATATATTCAGCCATATAGTTAGGTCAATAGGTGACATAGTAGGTCGACTGCTACAAAGAGGTGTGTACTCTGGCTGGACTATTTTCTGTCATACCTTGGAGTGTGAATAAAATTAGTGGAACTGCGGTAAAGCTGTGGAAATGTAAACAGTATAAAATAACACAAAGTAATACAGCTTGACAGAACACAAATACAAAAAATACAGGATGTTGCGGCGACTAGTCTTCATCAGCAAATACATACACTAAACACAACATATAATCATGGAGAATACCCTCTAGTAACTAAAGCATTAGAACGGGATGTGAAAAATGAAAAGATTTTTAAAAATGAGAAAAATGAAGAGAAAATACAAATTTGAAGAAAATGAAAACTAGGTAGGGAATGGTAAAGGAGTGGAAGTGGTACATGAAAAAGGGGGATGAAGATAAGGCGGGAAACTGGAAGCAATAGAAATGTGAGAGTGAAAACTAAGAAGGAGTGCCTGGGTGGATGATCGTACAATGCATGAGTGGGTGCCACTAAAGGGTTGGCCATAGTGGACAAATACTAAAGAGCAATGATGTGTGCACCTAAGTATGATTTTAATAATAATGAAACTTATTTTCTGTGCTCCTTTATGTGTGTACCAAGGAAATCTTAAGGTCTGGGTGGACTGATATGTGTGAGTGCACATACATACATCTACACACATCAGCCATGATGGATGCATGTTTGTTGATGCAAGCCTGCCTACCATTGTAACAATAGATGGAGTTTGGTATGTTGTTGCAGTGGTCAAAACCAGAAAAATGTTTTGGGGGTCAAGTCTGAAAGAGCTGTAATTTCCTTTCAATAGGTGGTAAAGAAATCTAAAGATGGCATACTTCCACCTGATATCTAGAGGGGATCGGATGAACAGTCTTGATAAGGGAAGGGGGAAAATGGGCCTGATGCGCACACTGTTCTTCTTCTTTTGTTCGCTTGAAATATGTCTATAACTACAATGTTGTCTCTTGTATGAATTTAACTGTCGTTTTTAGTTCACTCAGTGGTCCATAGAGTTTTATCTTCCACTGTCGTCTCTCTAGGCCAGAAGGTTTGCCTAGAGATGTTGTATTTTGGGCAGTTTTGGAGTATGTGCTCTGCTGTCTGCGATGCCAATCCACATCCACACATGGCTGATTCACCAATCTTGAATTTTGTATACATGTGGTTGCGTAATCTATTGTGTCCTGTTCTGAGGCGCAGAATAATGACTTGTTCTGGTCTGTCCATAATGTGGTAGTCATCTTGAGCAGGTTTTGGTGGCTTTCTGACTGATTTGATCATTCTTTTCTTTGGTGGTATGTAACGGGCACATCAGGCTGTTCTTCTTTTGCTCCTTCCTTAGCCAATCGATCAGCTCTGTCGTTTCCGGGTATTCCACAGTGGGATGGTATCCACTGTATGGTGACCTTATGCTGACTGCTAAGTTCAGAAAGTAGTGTCCTTAGTACTGGCAATTTCCCAGACAGGAGCGCCTTGAGTACTGATTTTGCATCTGTCAATAGCACCACAGGTTGTGTACCATGGCTGGTATTTAGTAATTTCTCTGTTGCTATCTTGATTGCCTCAATTTCAGCATCATAGTTATGGCAGTACTTTCCTGTTGGTACTCTGGCCGTGTCCCTAGTATTATTTGGGTATTCTATGTACACTCCCGCTCCTCCATTTCGAACAGCATTTTGTGGTGACCCATCTGTGTAGACTCGGATCCTGTGGGTATTCTTCATCAAGGAAGCTGAGAGTAGCTGTTCTGCAGTGCAAACTGTTCTGTTCTTCATTGTCAAATATTCCTCTCACTTTTATCTGGATTTGTAGTGATAGTCTATGCTCATCTTTCCATGGAGTTCGCTCTGGAATAGTTTTCAGGGCATACCAACTGTGGGCAGAGCAGTGGTTTCTCTGCAGAGTCGTTTGGCCTGGTGGATAAAACTGCTTCTTTTCAACCGCCCCATAGCTAAGTTTTCAAATCTGTTCTTTATAGGGTGGCCTGGTAAGCTGAGGAACTTTTCTGCTTGTATTAGCATTTTTGTATCTCTGCGCTCTCTCAGTGCGTGTGTCCTCCCCAACTTCTCCATCTCCACTATAGGGGTTGATCTCATCCCTCCTGTGATGACTCTCCTTGATTTTGCACATTGTCCAGCTCTTGTAGTGCACACTGTTAAACACCTCTCCAGCTGGAAATCATATTATAAGTTGACCTGGGGAAAGTTAAATTATTAACCCTGCTGTCAGCGTCCTGGGAGTATGAAAGAGGACATATGACAAGGACAGGACATAAGTATGCCATGTATAGGATGTAGACGGTACTAGAGTATCCATCTACAGACAGGACATAGAAGAACAAGTACCACATGACCACAAGACTGAGGGTTAGAGAGATCAGACTGGACAGGACCGTGATAGAGGAAGGATGCGTGTGAACTGGCGAGAGAGTGTACCGAATGCCCGACATGAGAGCTTGCCATAGCTGAGAGAATGAGGCAGTGATTTGCCGATACGCTGTGTGTGAGACTGAACTGCGTTACGAAAGCACGAATGCCTTTTGTGGCTGAGAATTCTGTCGTAATTGTATTTGCATTGTATAATAATGAAATTGGAATGTATTCGTGTGCATGACGCGACTGTGTGCTTTAAGTAAATAATAGTAGTTTACGTGCATTTTGTCTTGACACCTTTGTGTACACATGTATTTACTGTCTCTGTCGCACCCACGACAATGAGCAATAACTGAGACGTTGACACCTGCCCACAACAGAATATTTATAGTACATGTTGACGAAATGGAAACTTATTTCTAAAAAATGCTGTACTGAATTGAAATTGAAAGGCTCACAAATCATAGTTGTGCTTTCTCTGTCTGTCTGTCTGTCTCCCAATTCTTAACCCTTTGAAAATAAAGATTGTTCATTCGTGTTTTCTCTCTCTCTCTCTCTCTCTCTCTCTCTCTCTCTCTCTCTCTCTCTCTCTCTCTCTCTCTCTCTCTCTCTCTCTCTCTCTCTCTCTCTCTCTCTCTCTCTCTCTCTCTCTCTCTCTCTCTCTCTCTCTCTCTCTCTCTCTCTCTCTCTCTCTCTCTCTCTCACACACACACACACACACACACACACACACTCCTTTTCATAACTAACAAGGAAGATACAAAAATCAGCAATAGTCATCAAGAAATTAGCAGTAGTCTTTATAATGACTTGTGTTGTGATTAAATTAACATTGTCTACAATCTGTTCCCTCTTGTTTCATTTAGTTCAGAAAACAGTTCTTGAGCTGATAAGAAGATTCTTCATGCTTGAGAAATCCACACATTCCATTAATAGTATGGCAGATGAGCCAGTTGAAAACAGTGGCTTCACGTTCTGGAGAACTACTCTCAAGTCCTGTAAATACGTTGTGGCACCGATGGTGGACCAAAGTGAACTAGCATGGCGCATGTTAAGTCGGAAATATGGTGCTGAACTGTGCTACACTCCAATGTTTCACGCTTCAGTATTTGTCAAAGACATAAACTATCGCAAGGAGTCACTGCAGAGTTGTCCAGAAGATAGACCACTGATAGTCCAGGTAAGATGTTCTTAACCATTGTGCTTTAACTCTTGCAGTGCTTGACACTTTTGCACAGATACTCTACGGGGAAAATAACTAGTATGAGCAGTCACAGGTGTGTTACATTCAAAGAGGATAAATACACAGTTGAAGTGGCTGGTGAGAAATCCAGATTTCTTTAGTATCTTCTTAACCAAATGTAAAAAGTACAAGAACACATTATGCGATGGATGAGATTTGTGGGCTTTATACATCGCTTAGGTCTGAAAGAGTTAAATTTAGTTAATTTGTTTTAAAATAGAGGTGGGATTACTTAGAGGTATGTGTATTTAATAAGTCCTTTTACCTATGATACCCATTTTATAACAGCTGACATATCCGAGAGGATACAAGTGCTGTAGCTATTACGCCTCCATTGTGCTGATGGTGGGCTAGTCGGATCAACCCCTACAGTCAGACTTCAATGTTGACTTCTCATTCAGAAAGCAATGGCAAATTACTGGGCGTATAAATTGCCTAGAAATCAATCTGGAGTTGATCGCAACGTCCTGCCACAGACATGCAACATTTAACCCATGTTGTGAGGCTGGTTCGCATGCCGAGAATAACTTTTGCTGCCTGTGTTGCTATTTCATGCAACTCCCTCTATGTCCTCCTCATATTACTCATCTGTCTCTGTGATTTTAGGTCTCTCTCTGTTTGGAGTGCCTGAAGGGACTTTCTATTTATACTCATCTCAGATGTTCTCAGTATGTGCTCTAACCAACATCCTTGTCTCACCCCCTGATTGGCTGGAAGCTCTCTCCACAAGCTCCACATCAGTGATTCGCTCACGCCATCTCAGTCCTTCTATTCTGCCCAGGAACCAGTTATTGTGTGTAGTTTATTAGTCATTGTTTTAATCATTCTCCATATTTCTGAACCATATGACCGACAGGCACTTGCCATCTTGTCAGACGATAGTTTGTTACATTGTGTTTCCAAAAAGACATAATAACTAGTTATACCTCTCCATAGCACAAAGCCGCAGATGCATTTTAGAGACCATGTGTTGCCCATGCAGCATGATCCCTCTCTTGGCCTGCCTAGTTTACTCCAGATGAAAGGTAACACCAATACATGTTTAACAAGACAAGCTGCCGAAGCTGGCGGATCAGCAAAGCAATGCTCTGTCTGCCTGTTGGAGCTCCAATCCTAGACCAGTTGTCAACAAAGGTTTAGGGCCTGATCTTTCCTGCCATGACATTGTGTCTTTAGGTTACATTTCCTCACTCTAGGGTAAGGCTTGTATCCTCCCAATTGCACTCTTCCGCCCGAAGCCGTTGGCACAATGTGGGGTGTTGGGCTTGGTGAGAGCTGCCCATCATTTGGTGATAACAGAAAGCAGGTAGTATTGTCTACTGTCATACGGTAGCTCAGTCATATCTGACTAAGACCAGACACTGAACCATATAGCAGTACTGATTTACAGTTAAAGCCAAACTGGTCAGAAAAAATAAAACCCAGCCACAGCTAGGTATCAAGCCTAATGACCGCTGTGTTGGTATCTATGTGGACTAATCACTACACAGTTGTTCTTATTTCAAAGTCTGGTAATGAAGCAAAGTCGTCGCTTCTAACAGTACAGATTTCTGAGGCATATAATCCTTCAGGAGTGGATGTTACTTTGGTGAAACTTGAGGAGAAGAGGAAGGATGCTATGACTGTATTTTATATAGAAAACACCAAATATCATAATCGAGGAAAATTGCTGATCGTATTTCAGATGAGAAGAGGACATAACAGACTGAACAAGACTGAGGGTAATCCCAGCACCTCTGTGCACATGTGGACAGAACCAACTGCTGAACATATTCTGCAAAACTGCCATCTTCTTCATCAATTGTAGACTGAACATTGGTCCATAGAGGACTGAACATTGGTCAATAGATGACTGAACATTGGCCCATGGAGGACTGAACATTGGCCCATATAGACAAACATCTACATATCTAAGTCCCAAACAGCACTCAAAACAAAGTAATACACATTGTTAAAAAACCAGAATTCTTGAGTAGACATTTATAGAACAATTGAACGAGAAGAAGATATAATAAATTGAGTTTTAATTTATCTGTACTTATTTTTGTAATGAATTTCTCTTTATGGATTTCCCTCTATCGTTCAGTTCTGTGCTAATGATCCAGAGACATTCCTGAAAGCAGCCCAATTAGCAGAACCATTCTGTGATGCCATTGACTTGAATATTGGGTGCCCTCAAGTTATTGCAAAGAAAGGTCACTATGGGGCTTTCCTTCAAGATGAGTGGGAGTTGCTGGCTAGAATGGGTGAGTCTTGCATATGTTAAGTTGTGTTTGATCTTGATGTGCTAGGGGAAACGACAAGAGGAAGACATTACATGTGGGTGGACAGCATCAAGCAATAGGCTGGAAGAAGCCGGCATAGTGCACAATGAAGACAAAGGAACTTGGAGACTCATTACAGCCAAGCTTCAATGCCGAGATGGCACTTAATGTTCATGATGATTGATCATAAAGACATAAATAGCCATAGACAGACAGCAATGCCACAAAAGTGGCTAGTAACCCTGTCAGTGATGCAGTGATAATGCTGGTTTTAAGTACTCTGAAGAGGTGTTTTTCTTTCTTAGTATCGCTTAATTTAAAGTTTATAATGAAATGTCTAAAACCTGTGGACAAAACCATTGTCAGCTTAGGCCTGATCCCAGTCAGTTTGTGTGCTGATCCTAGCCCGGTTACATCCTAACATGCCTCTCTGGATATGTGAAGTTCCAGTACTGGTCTTGCTCACCCCATTGATTTATGAGCTTGAAGAGCAGGAGGAGAACTCTGCAACAGTCCCCGCGGAGATGGTACTTGGGCGCTGAGTTGGGAGGAAGTCTCTATGCCAGCCAAACTCCAATAGATGTAAGCTATTTTCAGAGTTCAGACTATCAGGACACCAATACAACACTACCAGGACACCAATACAACACTACCAGGACACCAATACAACACTACCAGGACACCAATACAACAGACTTAAGAGTTAAGAACTTAAAAGTCAGTCTTCCAGAGTACTCACAACCAACCTGGTATATCAGAAGTCTGATGTACCATGTAGCACTGACAACCAACCTGGTATATCAGAAGTCTGATATACCATGTATAATTGAAGAGAAGAGTGACTAGACAGATTGAACTACTATTGATGTGTGTGTGTGTTTGTTTTTTTTAAACATTTTTTGTGTGGCAGTGTCATATATGTGAGCTTAAAAATATAAAATGTCCAACATTTCAAATATAATTTCAGATTTTATCAGCAGGCATTGTGGTGCGTCTCCTAGCTAGATGCTTTTTTCTGTTAGGGTGAACTGTGGTCTTACTGGAGTTTAGTTATATATGAATGTATGTATGTAGAGCAGTCTGGTTTTATGGTAACAGAGGCTCACTGATGGCCCTTCTCCTGTGTTTTTTAAAAAAATTTTAAAGCTATTTCAACTCATGAAGGCCAGGAGCTGGACTTTTGCTGTCAGAGGTGATGAATGCACACACCTTGAGGAGATTTGGACACATTTGAGAGCTCATTCTAAACCGCCCTCATCTGTGACCATATTTTGGGACCAAAAAATAAATATTTTAACCTGAAAAATTAAATGACTATTTGTTTTTCAGTGCGCATCTGCCATGAGAATCTCAAAGTTCCCATCACTTGCAAAGTCCGAGTATTTCCTTCTGTTGAGAAGACAGTTCAGTATGCTAAGATGCTAGAGGAGGCTGGCTGCCAGGTAATCATTCTCTCTTTAATCCAAAACATTCATTTTCTGTAGCTGTGTGTTTACAGCAATGCATCCAGAACAGCAGCTTGCATCCATATGGGCATCCAGTACCCTCAAAGAGATTTCCATAAATGCAGAAATGACATATCGTGCTTTAGTTTCGGGACTAACCAAATGAATCATAACATCTTGCACATGATTACTGGACATTTCTTCCTGCTCATCATTAGCTGCATCTTTAGGGACCAGTAGAATGCAGTCTCACCTCATTAGGACTTTGATGCCTTCCCCACAGTGAGTAGTTTGCTCCCTTGGTATGGTTCTAGCAGTTCCTGTTGCATGTCATTTTCAGTAATTTTTTCATTCTTAAAGAAAGAGAGCTCAATTTTGGGCCAGTAATTCAAGGTTTGAGGTGATAATTTCTAAATGTTTGTTTTGAAGGCCAGTATTTGTGGCCAGTAACATACGCAATGTTGTATTTTGTATTGTCCTAGTTTACTGAGTACTCCCATTATAACAACAAATAAAATCTACATGGCTGGAAATAAAACTTGGAAATATTAGCCCTTTAACTGTAACTGGAGGTCATTGTAGCTATGAGGTTTAACACTGAAACTTTCTCTTGTGACTGTGGCATAGTGGATTGTTCCATATGCCGGTCAGCTGGACTTAAATGTCGACCTCCTGTTAAGAAAGTAATCGCAAAATACTGGATGTAAAATTGTCTAGCAATTTACAGACAGACAAACTTCCTGCAAAGGCCATGCAGTATTTTTAAAGCTTTTACAGTATGTGAAATCTCAAAGAGTCACATTTTTTGTATCAGAGATAAAACCCATTACGTAACCTTAGAATTTGTAACTGAAACTTCTTCTTCTTTTGTTTTTGTTTTTTGAGAGCACTAGCTTATTAAATATGACATATTATTGTGGAATTTTGTAGCACTGCTGGTGTTAAGGGATGGTTGTTAAAGATTGCTTGCCCTGACAGTTACCAAAATGTGTGTGTGTGAGATATCATGCTACATTCAATGCCAGAAATTAGCCCAGTGACATACTAGAGTTGAGATTCTGTGACACTGTATGTGAGAAATTGATCTCCTAGCACTTCTCTTTGCCCACTGCACCACAAGTGACAACAGTCATTAGGGCTGTGATGCATCTCAAATCTAGTTGCATGTCTTTCATAGGACTGAGCAGTCAACCCCAGCATTTTAGCTGTTCATGATTCCTGGGCAAGTTTTACGTTCAGTAGTTTGCCTTTGCTTTCTGAACGACCGGCTCCTATACCTTTTTTAAAAAAAACCCAGCACCGCTGTGTTTCGAACCCACTCATAAATAATTGATACATTGTCACTGTAGTTTGTAATCCTAAATAACGGATAACGTGTCATTGTAAACTGTTATAATAAATAATAATGAAAAACATTTCATTGTAAATTTTAATCATAAATAATGGATAACATGTCATTGTAAATTTTAATCATAAATAATGGATAACTTGTCATTGTAAACTGCTATAATAAATAATGGATACCATGTCATTGTAAATTGTAATCAGAAATAATGGATACCATGTCATTGTAAATTGTAAATCTGTTGTGTATCTGCTAGTTGCTGACAGTCCATGGAAGGACTCGAGAGCAGAAAGGCAGGCTGACTGGAGTAGCTGATTGGTCCTACATCAAGGCAGTCAGGTCCTGGGTGTGTCTTGTCATGTATCGTTAATAAAATATGCTTTTGTGTCTGTGAAAATTATACTACTGCACTCCAGACAAAACATCTAGGTGTTCAGGCTCCTAAAGCACATGCCAAAGGTATTGTGTGCAGATTTGTTTATTGAAACAACCATTATCATGTTACAAATCTGAGTTGCCTTCGGTTGTACTTCCTTCAGCTCATTTCTGCCAGTCCATGTCTTCTTGGGTCTTCTTACAACGCTACCGTAATTGACAAAGTGTGCATTCATCTACTTCTGTAACCATCTATTTTACATGATGAGAGTGCATGATCACATGTACAGCCTCAGGTTAGTCATTAATCTCAGTTCCAACATCATGGCAACAGGTCACCCCCATAATGCTCCATTCCTGTGCCAGTGAATATCACACAAAAAGTTCCTCACTGTCCCATTTGACAAGTGGATCAAACGGCAATCCTGACAAACCCAACAGCATGCACATGTATAAAAGGGATGAGGATTTCCAAAACAACAGTCCCCACTAGAATTACAGTTCATTGTCGATGGAATCAGCAGTCACTAGAAAAATCAGCAGTTGCATATGCATTGTTGCATGTGGCAAACAACTTAGTTCAGTATCCGGCCAACAACTATTTTCTGAATATGCAGTTCACAACACACTGTGTACCACAAATCCAGCATGAGGAAATGTGTAAATAAACCGTAGCCAGAAGCAAAAACACACCAGGACCTTAATGGGTTACCTGCCTACCCGCCATATTGAAAGTGGAAGTCCTCAGCTTTTACATCTTTCCATGGTTGTTTGTGCCGTGAACTGCATGTTCAGAAAAATGGTGGCCAGTCGATGGCTGAACTACTTGGGTTTGCCTTATGCAGTACTGTATGGCTGCTGGTTTTCTAGTGACTGTCGCTTCCATCGATGGTGAACTTTTTTTTGTGGCAGACTTTTGTGTTGGCATTCTGGTAGCAGCCTGATGCATAGTATGCCTGTGCGAGCTATTGGTTTGTCAAGACTTCTGTCTGTTCCACTTTTAACAGGGGGCAGTGTGGAGCATTTTCTGTGATATTCACTGGCTCAGGAACGGAACATTATGGGGACGACTCATTGCTGTGAAGTTGGAACCATGACTAACTAGATTTAGTTCCATGGAATCCAATTTCTTAGATATGGAGACAAATCCAGGCATTACACAAACTAGATATATTACTGTGGGTCAGATCTCATGAAACTAGAACATTATATTCAACTACAGCAGACATGGGGTAATGAGCACCTACGTCATTTCGCAGGGCACTTGATGATGATTTCATTTTATGGTAAATATTAAGAACGTTAATTTGAAATCCGTTCGTGCTGCACCGCACGTAATTGCGTGTGTTGAACATGGTCATGACTGCCCACGCTTTCCGGCATGGCACATGATTGATTGATTGAACATGGTCATAGTCATGTGATAAGTACTGACCAATGAATAAAAGAGCACGTGCTTATCGTCCCATGATGCATAGGTTCTGTTTATGACCGTTGAGAAAATGGCCGGGTTGATCCAAAATCCATCCAAAGAAGCTCAAAGAGCGGTGATTCAGTTGTTCTTTCATTTGAAGGATGTCGACCAGTGGACATTCATCGAAGAATGCAGGCAGCGTACGGTAACAAATGTGTGTCGAAGACAACAGTGACAGACTGGGCACGAATGTTTCGGAAAGGACGTCAGTTCACGACAGATCTTCGACGGCCGGGTCAAGCGCATATTGTTGCAACAGAAAAAAACCATCGCCAAAATTGATGCAGCAGTACAGATGAACCGTTGTCGAAGCATACGATCGCTAGCGAAAGAATTTGATGTGTCAATTGGGACAATTCAAAAGGTCGTTCGTAAGAAACTGCAATATCGGAAGGTGTGTTCACAGTGGGTACCACGGATGTTGACCGACCACCAAAAAGAGGAACGCATGGGATGGTGTTTGAACCACTTGCTGCAGTTACAGAGTGGAGGGTGATGCATTTCTCTTCCGCATAGTTGCAGTCGATGAATCATGGTGTCACCCCTTTGAGCCGAGCCGCAAAAGAGAGAGCATGCAATGGAAGCATGCTGGATCACCAAAAGCCAAAAAATTCAAGTTACAGGCTTCCGCTGGTAAGGTTATGCTGAGTGCATTTTTTTACCATGAAGGGCTATTGTTGGCCGACTTTAAAGAACCTGGTGTCAACATCAACTCTACCCACTACTTGCAAACACTAGACAAGCTGCAAAAAGCCATCAAGAATAAACGACCCGGCATGCTTTCTCGCGGTGTGATTTTGTTGCACGATAATGCTCGTCCGCATGTTGCAAAGATTGTGCAGGAAGCATTAGCTTGGAAGAAGTGGGAAATTCTGCAACATCCAGCCTATAGTCCTGATTTGTCACCATGTGATTTTCATTTGTTCGGACCTCTAAAAAAAGCTCTCAAGGGGCAACGATTTCACACAGATGCAGACGTAATGAACGTGGTAAACACTTGGTTCAGTGAGCAACCACAATCCCTTTTTGCGGACGGCATTCGCCACCTACCTAAGCAATTGGATGCTTGCCTGAATGCCTATGGCGCCTTCTTCTGACCAACCCATGGTGCATAATTCATTCAAAATGAATGCTTAGCTTAATTCTACCACACCTGTTAATTTTCTTTCATGCTTTTGTAATAAAGCCATTGGGAACTTGTTTCAAATGAACGACCCTTATACAAATAAGAAATTATGTTAGCAGCGGTGAGGTTTATTTATGCATGTGTAACAATGGCATGACTACGAGATGGTTTCTTATTGTACTGTGTCATTTGATTTTCTGTCCAGAGAGGCTGTGACAATTCCAGTGTTTGCTAATGGCAATATACAGTACCTTGGGGATGTACACAAATGTATGCATGGAAACAGGTGTGCAGGGTGTCATGAGTGCAGGTAGCTTTATCATTGTCCATGCTTTTACACTTTTAAATTAAATCGTTGTTATAATTACTCTTCTCCATGTCTGGGAAGTATAAATTTGGTGACTTTCTAGCGGAAAATCCAATTGATATAGAATTAATTGGTGTTTAAGCTCTTTTATTAGCTCTTAATTTTGGAGAACATTGCTCTGTTCACTTTACCTGGTGTAATCTCTGGTACGACAACCTTTGATCAGTTATGAATTGAGTTATCTACACAAAGGCATGATGTACACAAATTAAAAAATCAAAAGTCATCTCTGTCTGATTGACAGTCAACACTTCATTATTGTCACTGTGGCAGACATTTCCATATTCAAATATGATTTGACTCACCTTTTCTTGATTATAAGTTATCCCTACTTGCCCCCTCTTCTCTGTCTGTATGTGAAAAAGTTGGAGATCCCCAGAGTAGGAGCACCCACACCAGGTGTCTATACAACCCTGAGTAGAAGCATCCACACCAGGTATATATACAACCCTGAGTAGAAGCACCCACACCAGGTGTCTATACAACCCTGAGTAGAAGCACCCACACCAGGTATCTATACAACCCTGAGTAGAAGCACCCACACCTGGTGTCTATACAACCCTGAGTAGAAGCACCCACACCAGGTATCTATACAACCCTGAGTAGAAGCACCCACACCTGGTGTCTATACAACCCTGAGTAGAAGCACCCACACCTGGTGTCTATACAACCCCGAGGAGAAGCACCCACACCAGGTGACTACAACCCTGAGTAGAAGCATCCACACAGGTGTCTATACAACCCTGAGTAGAAGCATCCACACCAGGTATATATACAACCCTGAATAGAAGCACCCACACCAGGTGTCTATTGTGACAGTGCTACACACCAAGGCTATGATCGTGAACGTATAGCACCAGACAAGTCAGTCTTCGCGTTGTTAGAAAAGGATTTTATTGATGAATCATTCTAGCTCAGCACATATGATGGAGACTCCCTTCTCGGTGTTGACATCTGTTCTCGCTGGCCCCCAAGTGACGTGTGTGTTTTCCTAGATACCCTTCTTCATTCGTGCACACACGTTCACTATGGTTTTCCCCCTAGTCAAGGAATGCGCAGCATTCCTTAACTCTTTACTCCTAACCTAGAATCCCTCACTGTTACACTATACAACACTGAGTAGGAGCACCCACACCTGGTATCTATACAACCCTGAGTAGAAGCATCCACACCAGGTATATATACAACCCTGAGTAGAAGCACCCACACCAGGTGTCTATACAACCCTGAGTAGAAGTATCCACACCAGGTATCTATACAACCCTGAGTAGAAGCACCCACACCAGGTGTCTATACAACCCTGAGTAGAAGCATCCACACCAGGTATATATACAACCCTAAATAGAAGCACCCACACCAGGTGTCTATACAACACTGAGTAGGAGCACCCACACCTGGTATCTATACAACCCTGAGTAGAAGCATCCACACCAGGTATATGTACAACCCTGAGTAGAAGCACCCACACCAGGTGTCTATACAACCCTGAGTAGAAGTATCCACACCAGGTATCTATACAACCCTGAGTAGAAGCACCCACACCAGGTGTCTATACAACCCTGAGTAGAAACACCCACACCAGGTATCTATACAACACTGAGTAGAAGCATCCACACAGGTGTCTATGCAACCCTGAGTAGAAACACCCACACCAGGTATCTATACAACACTGAGTAGAAGCATCCACACCAGGTGTCTATACAACACTGAGTAGGAGCACCCACACCTGGTATCTATACAACCCTGAGTAGAAGCATCCACACCAGGTATATATACAACCCTGAGTAGAAGCACCCACACCAGGTATCTATACAACCCTGAGTAGAAGTATCCACACCAGGTATCTATACAACCCTGAGTAGAAGCACCCACACCAGGTGTCTATACAACCCTGAGTAGAAACACCCACACCAGGTGTCTATACAACCCTGAGTAGAAGCACCCACACCAGGTATCTATACAACCCTGAGTAGAAGCACCCACACCAGGTGTCTATACAACCCTGAGTAGAAACACCCACACCAGGTATCTATACTACACTGAGTAGAAACACCCACACCAGGTATCTATACAACACTGAGTAGAAGCATCCACACAGGTGTCTATACAACCCTGAGTAGAAACACCCACACCAGGTGTCTATACAACCCTGAGTAGAAGCATCCACACAGGTGTCTATACAACCCTGAGTAGAAGCATCCACACCAGGTATATATACAACCCTGAATAGAAGCACCCACACCACGTGTCTATACAACACTGAGAAGAAGCACCCACACCAGGTATCTATACAACCCTGAGTAGAAGCATCCACACAGGTGTCTATACAACCCTGAGTAGAAACACCCACACCAGGTGTCTATACAACCCTGAGTAGAAACACCCACACCAGGTGTCTATACAACCCTGAGTAGAAGCACCCACACCAGGTATCTATACAACCCTGGGTAGAAGCACCCACACCAGGTGTCTATACAACCCTGAGTAGAAACACCCACACCAGGTATCTATACAACCCTGAGTAGAAGCACCCACACCAGGTGTCTATACAACACTGAGTAGGAGCACCCACACCTGGTGTCTATACAACCCTGAGTAGAAGCACCCACACCAGGTGTCTATACAACCCTGAGTAGAAGTATCCACACCAGGTATCTATACAACCCTGAGTAGAAGCACCCACACCAGGTGACTACAACCCTGAGTAGAAGCATCCACACAGGTGTCTATACAACCCTGAGTAGAAGCATCCACACCAGGTGTCTATACAACCCTGAGTAGAAACACCCACACCAGGTATATATACAACCCTGAGTAGAAACACCCACACCAGGTATATATACAACCCTGAGTAGAAGCATCCACACCAGGTGTCTATACAACCCTGAGTAGAAGCACCCACACCAGGTGTCTATACAACCCTGAGTAGAAACACCCACACCAGGTATCTATACAACCCTGAGTAGAAGCACCCACACCTGGTGTCTATACAACCCTGAGTAGAAGGATCCACACCAGGTGTCTATACAACCCTGAGTGAATGAGTGAGCGTGAGAGTGAATGAGCGGAAGAGTGAATGTGTGAGCGTGAGAGTGAATGTGTGTGTGTGTGTGAGAGAGAGAGAGAGCATCACTATTTTTACGTCACATACATTTTATGTACACATTTTTCTCCATGTTTAACATTTTTATGAGACTGCTCATGACAAGTGTCAGTGTATGTGTGTGAGTAAAGTGTGGGAGTTTGTTCATACTAGTTTCAATACTAACGTGAGACATTTTGTATGTGTCTAGATGTGAGGAAGTGTGAGTGTATGTGGAGGATGTGTGTGAGTGTGGGGATATGTGTGGGTGGGGGTTGTGTGGGTGTGAGTATGCGTTTGGATGGGTTGGGGTGTGTGGGTTTTGGTGGGTAGTGGTATTTGTGGGTGTTGGTGGGATGTGTGGATGGATGTGTGGGGGTGAAAGTAGGGGTGTTGGAATGGGTGTGGGGGATGTGTGTATGGGTGGAGGATATGTGTATGGGACGGATGCGGGGGATGTGTGTTTATGTGGGTGGAGATGTGTGGATGGTTTGAGGAAGTATGTGTGGGAGGCGGGGTTGTGTGGGTAGGGGATTGTGTTGGGTGGATTGGGGATGCAAGGGCGGGTAGGGAGAAGTGTATGGTGTGTGGGTTTGAGATATGCGTGCGGTGTGTTGGTGGGGGATGTGTGAATGATGTGTGGGTGGAGGTTATGTTTGTGGTGGTATGGGTGGAGGATAGTGTGTGGTGTGGGGGATGTGTGTGATGGGTGCGGGGAATGTGCGTATGGGTGGGGTGTATGTGTGGGTGAGTAGGGGATTGTGGTGGTTGGGGGAAGTATGTGGGGTGTGTGGGTGGGAGATGTGTGTGTGGATGGGGAATGTGTGGGTGGGGGTGTGTGAGTGGCTTAGGGATGTGTAGGTGGGTGAGGGAGTTGTATGTGTTGGGGTGGGATGTGTAAGTGGGTGGAGGGTGTGTGTGGGTAGGGGTATTGTGATCGAGAGATGTTTGGTTGGGGTGGGTGTGTGGGGGTGTGTAGTGGAGGATGTTTGCGTGAGTGAGTGTCTGTTGGTGGACGGGTAGGGACTGCGTGTGTGGGTGGGGAGAGGTGTGTGGTGTGTTGGTTGGGGATATTGTGTGGGTGAGGTATGTGTGTGTGTGGGTGGGGGATTTTTGTGGTGTGTGAGTGGGGGTATGTGGGGTGGATGGGTAAGGGTATCTGTGTGGGTGTGGGTGGGAATATTGTGTGGTATCTGGGTGGGGGGATATGTGTGTGGTGTGTAAGTGGGGATGTGTTGGTGATGGATGTGTGTGTGTGGTGCGTGGGTTGGGAATAGTGCGTGGTAGGGGGTGTATGTGATGTGCGGGTGGGGGATTAGGTTATGGCATATGTGGGTGGGTGGAAGTTGTATGTTTGGGTGGTGGGGTGTGTGTGTGTGGATTGGGGATGTATGGGTGGTTAGGGAGATGTGTGTGTGTGTGTGTGGGGGGGGGACATGTTAGTTGGTGGGGATGTGTGTGTTTGGTTTGGGGATGTGTGAGTGGATGTGCGATGTGTGGGTTGGTGGGGGATTGTGTGCATGGGTGGGGAATATGTTGTCGATAAAGATGTGGTTTGAGGTGTGGGTGGGGAGAGGATGTGTGGGTTAGGATGTGGATGGGCGTGGGATGTGTGGGTTGGTGGGGGAATGTTTGTGGGTGGCGAGTGTGCTTTCGTTGGGGGATCAGGTGAGGGCAGAGTGTGCGGGTGGGGGATGTTCGGGAGGGGGATGGGTCGGTTGGTGGGGTATGTATGTGTCCCTTGGTGTGCGTGTTTGTGGGTAGGTGGGGTGTGTATGTGTCCCTTGGTGCGCGTGTGTGTGGGTAGGTGGGCGTGTTTTGTGGGTGGGGTGATGTATGGGTAGGTGGGAGATGGGCCTCATAACATGGTAATTAGCCTTGTTTATGTTTACAACATTCATTTCACAATGTTTATTTTTCTTCCTATGTAAATGTATAATGCTCTTGATGAACGAAAGACGAGTGATTGGAAGGGCCGAATGTAAGACGGGCCTGCGCGCCCAATTTGTGACCCTAATAAAGTTGATTTGATTTGATTTGATTTGAGTAGAAGCATCCACACCAGGTATCTATACAACCCTGAGTAGAAGCACCCACACCTGGTGTCTATACAACCCTGAGTAGAAGCACCCACACCTGGTGTCTATACAACCCCGAGTAGAAGCACCCACACCAGGTGACTACAACCCTGAGTAGAAGCATCCACACAGGTGTCTATACAACCCTGAGTAGAAGCATCCACACCAGGTATATATACAACCCTGAATAGAAGCACCCACACCAGGTGTCTATACAACACTGAGTAGGAGCACCCACACCTGGTATCTATACAACCCTGAGTAGAAGCATCCACACCAGGTATATGTACAACCCTGAGTAGAAGCACCCACACCAGGTGTCTATACAACCCTGAGTAGAAGTATCCACACCAGGTATCTATACAACCCTGAGTAGAAGCACCCACACCAGGTGTCTATACAACCCTGAGTAGAAACACCCACACCAGGTATCTATACAACACTGAGTAGAAGCATCCACACAGGTGTCTATACAACCCTGAGTAGAAACACCCACACCAGGTATCTATACAACACTGAATAGAAGCATCCACACCAGGTGTCTATACAACACTGAGTAGGAGCACCCACACCTGGTATCTATACAACCCTGAGTAGAAGCATCCACACCAGGTATATATACAACCCTGAGTAGAAGCACCCACACCAGGTATCTATACAACCCTGAGTAGAAGTATCCACACCAGGTATCTATACAACCCTGAGTAGAAGCACCCACACCAGGTGTCTATACAACCCTGAGTAGAAACACCCACACCAGGTATCTATACAACACTGAGTAGAAGCACCCACACCAGGTGTCTATACAACCCTGAGTAGAAACACCCACACCAGGTGTCTATACAACCCTGAGTAGAAGCACCCACACCAGGTATCTATACAACCCTGAGTAGAAGCACCCACACCAGGTGTCTATACAACCCTGAGTAGAAACACCCACACCAGGTATCTATACAACACTGAGTAGAAACACCCACACCAGGTATCTATACAACACTGAGTAGAAGCATCCACACAGGTGTCTATACAACCCTGAGTAGAAACACCCACACCAAGTGTCTATACAACCCTGAGTAGAAGCATCCACACAGGTGTCTATACAACCCTGAGTAGAAGCATCCACACCAGGTATATATACAACCCTGAATAGAAGCACCCACACCAGGTGTCTATACAACACTGAGTAGAAGCACCCACACCAGGTATCTATACAACCCTGAGTAGAAGCATCCACACAGGTGTCTATACAACCCTGAGTAGAAACACCCACACTAGGTGTCTATACAACCCTGAGTAGAAACACCCACACCAGGTATCTATACAACACTGAGTAGAAGCACCCACACCAGGTATATATATACAACCCTGAGTAGAAACACCCACACCAGGTATCTATACAACCCTGAGTAGAAGCACCCACACCAGGTATCTATACAACACTGAATAGAAGCATCCACACCAGGTGTCTATACAACACTGAGTAGGAGCACCCACACCTGGTATCTATACAACCCTGAGTAGAAGCATCCACACCAGGTATATATACAACCCTGAGTAGAAGCACCCACACCAGGTATCTATACAACCCTGAGTAGAAGTATCCACACCAGGTATCTATACAACCCTGAGTAGAAGCACCCACACCAGGTATCTATACAACACTGAGTAGAAGCACCCACACCAGGTGTCTATACAACCCTGAGTAGAAACACCCACACCAGGTGTCTATATAACCCTGAGTAGAAGCACCCGCACCAGGTATCTATACAACCCTGAGTAGAAGCACCCACACCAGGTGTCTATACAACCCTGAGTAGAAACACCCACACCAGCTATCTATACAACACTGAGTAGAAACACCCACACCAGGTATCTATACAACACTGAGTAGAAGCATCCACACAGGTGTCTATACAACCCTGAGTAGAAACACCCACACCAGGTGTCTATACAACCCTGAGTAGAAGCATCCACACAGGTGTCTATACAACCCTGAGTAGAAGCATCCACACCAGGTATATATACAAACCTGAATAGAAGCACCCACACCAGGTGTCTATACAACACTGAGTAGAAGCACCCACACCAGGTATCTATACAACCCTGAGTAGAAGCATCCACACAGGTGTCTATACAACCCTGAGTAGAAACACCCACACCAGGTGTCTATACAACACTGAGTAGAAACACCCACACCAGGTGTCTATACAACCCTGAGTAGAAGCACCCACACCAGGTATCTATACAACCCTGAGTAGAAGCACCCACACCAGGTATCTATACAACCCTGAGTAGAAACACCCACACCAGGTGTCTATACAACCCTGAGTAGAAACACCCACACCAGGTGTCTATACAACACTGAGTAGAAGCATCCACACAGGTGTCTATACAACACTGAGTAGAAACACCCACACCAGGTGTCTATACAACCCTGAGTAGAAGCACCCACACCAGGTGTCTATACAACCCTGAGTAGAAACACCCACACCAGGTGTCTATACAACACTGAGTAGAAGCATCCACACAGGTGTCTATACAACCCTGAGTAGAAACACCCACACCAGGTGTCTATACAACACTGAGTAGAAGCATCCACACAGGTGTCTATACAACCCTGAGTAGAAACACCCACACCAGGTGTCTATACAACACTGAGTAGAAGCATCCACACAGGTGTCTATACAACCCTAAGTAGAAACACCCACACCAGGTGTCTATACAACACTGAGTAGAAGCATCCACACAGGTGTCTATACAACCCTGAGTAGAAACACCCACACCAGGTGTCTATACAACACTGAGTAGAAGCATCCACACAGGTGTTTATACAACCCTGAGTAGAAACACCCACACCAGGTGTCTATACAACACTGAGTAGAAGCATCCACACAGGTGTCTATACAACCCTGAGTAGAAACACCCACACCAGGTGTCTATACAACACTGAGTAGAAGCATCCACACAGGTGTCTATACAACCCTGAGTAGAAGCATCCACACAGGTGTCTATACAACACTGAGTAGAAGCATCCACACAGGTGTCTATACAACCCTGAGTAGAAACACCCACACCAGGTGTCTATACAACCCTGAGTAGAAGCATCCACACAGGTGTCTATACAACACTGAGTAGAAGCATCCACACAGGTGTCTATACAACTCAGATTAAAAAGAATCAGGCATCTATGTCTACAGCCTGAGTTGAAGCACAGATGCCATAAATCAACCATTCCTTATGGCAGGCTTTGACTGCATATGACAACACAGATAAGAACGATTCAGGTGTCTGTGTCAGTACTTGTTGATGGGTGTTTTGGTTTACAATTTCAGAAGGCAACTTGCACAACCCTGCACTCTTCACTGGTGAGAGTCCACAAGTCTGGGACATAGCCCTGGAGTATTTGAACTACACAGAACTGTACCCGTGTTCTTTGTCCTACATAAGAGGTCATGTTTTCAAAATGTGTCATCATGCGTAAGTTACGTTTAGCTCATGTTGTGTAACTTTAGAATGTTCGGGTTTGTCTATTGAGGTGGTAGGAAGGAAGGGTCACCAACCTCATAAAATTTTTTTCTCCAGACGAGAAGAAAGCAAAGAAGAGAATTGGGCTCTCTCTCTCTCTCTCTCTCTCTCTCTCTCTCTCTCTCTCTCTCTCTCTCTCTCTCTCTCTCTCTCTCTCTCTCTCTCTCTCTCTCTCTCTGGTGTGGGTGGGAATATTGTGTGGTATGTGGGTGGGGGATATGTGTGTGTGCAGTGCGTGGGTTGGGAATATTGCATGGTAGGTGATGTATGTGATGTGGTGGTGGGGGATTGGGTTAAGGCATGTGTGTGTGGTTGGTGGGGTGTGTGTGAGTGGATTGGGGATGTATGGGTGGTTAGGGAGATGTGTGTGTGGGGGTAGGGAGATGTCAGTTGGTGGGGATGTGTGTGTATGGTTTGGGGATGTGTGGGTTGGTGGGGGATTGTGTGCGTGGGTGGGGAATATGTGATCGATGGAGATGTGGCTGGCGGATGGGTGGTTGGATGTGTGGGTTAGGATGTGTATGTGGGATGTATGGGTTGGTGGGGGAATGTTTGTGGGTGGCGAGTGTGTTTTGGTTGGGGGAACAGGTGAGGGCAGTGTGTGTGGGTGCGGGAGGGGGATGGGTCGGTTGGTTGGGTACATATGTGTCCCTTGGTGTGCGTGTGTGTGGGTGGGTGGGGTGATGTATGGGTAGGTGGGAGATGGGCCTCATAACATGGTAATTTGCCTTGTTTATGTTTACAACATTCATTTCACGATGTTTATTTTTCTTCCTATGTAAATGTATAATGCTCTTGATGAACGAAAGATGAGTGATTGGAAGGGTTGAATGTAAGTCGGGCCTGTGTGCCCAATTTGTGACCCTTTTAAAATAAAGTTGATTTGATTTGATTTCTCTCTCTCTCTCTCTGTCTGTCTGTCTGTCTCTCTCTCTCTCTCTCTCTCTCTCTCTCTCTCTCTCTCTCTCTCTCTCTCTCTCTCTCTCTCTCTCTCTCTCTCTCATACACACACACACCCCACTCATCCCTCCAACTTATAATGAATGGCCTATTAGAAATTATGTCAAATTATAACTCCGTCTCGATATGACTGACTGGCACCTTGCCGTTGACAGATGATAGTTTGTAAAATGGAGTTATACCTCCCCATAACACAAAGCCTGGGCTGAGTTTAGAGACCATGTGTTGCCCATGCAGCATGATCCCTCTCTCAGCCTGCCTAGTTCACTCCAGAGGAAAGGTAACGCCCCTACATCTGGAACAAGACAAGCTGCTGCATCAGCAAAGCAATGCTCTAACAGTCCACCTATCGTAGCTTCCATCCTAGACCAGCTGCTGGCCAAGGTTTAGGGCCTGGTCTGCCCTGCCATGACATTTAGTCTTTAGGTTGCATTTCCTCGCAATTGGGTAAGGCTTGTACCCTCCCAATTGCGCTCTTCCGCCCGAAGCCATTGGCACAATGTGGGGTGTCAGATTTGGTAAGCACCGCCCAACATTCGACGCTAACAGAAAGCAGGTAGTACCGTCTACTGTTATACAATAGCTCAGTCATATTTGACTAAAACCTGAAACCTATGATATATGAACCCCATAAACACTCTCCTGCTGTTTATGCAACACCTCGACACTACAAATTACTAGAGGAACAAGATGAGATGATTATAACTTTATGGCGTTATCTTTTCTTGATACTGCCTTTGTATGCTTGGGGAGGGGTGGGGCACAGTAGCTTAGTGGCTTACAACTTGCTTGCTGGGTACAAATCCACGTTTAAAAAAAAATCTAGGTCTAGCACCAGACACCTTGGAGCCTCAGTAGCATAGCAGTTAGATGCTCACCTGTTGATCCTGTCACAATGGGTTCAAATGCACAGCGATGCTGATGTTAACAGTGGACCTGGGCTCTCAGGTGGATCCAGCATACCACGGCTACCAGGAACTGTCTTGGTCAGTACAGGTGGACCCGTGTGTTGCCGGGGCCCATAAGGGAAGCAAAGAATAGCAACACTGTAGCCTACCACGCATGTCGTAAGAGGCGACTAAGGAGGCTATGGTTCCGTCGCCCTGCTACTGAGTGAGTGCGTGGCGCGACACTGTGAGCTGTGAGTTTCGTGTGAAATGCTTTTGAATCTGCCCGAGGTTTTTTGGAACGTGACTGCATGTTCGGAGCGGTGGCAGCTGGCTATGCCCCAGAGTTGACCGGTTTTTGCCTTATGCAGAAATGCGTGGCTGCTGGGCTTCTGGTTGACTGCCACTGCCATCGACGATGAACTGTATTTTCGTGGACTGTGTGGGTGAACATCTAGGAAACATCCAGATGGGAAAATGGCTGCCGATTCCATCAGAGATAAACTGGATGTTTCGTGGGTGACTATTGTGTTGACATTCTGACGGCGGCATTATGCAAAGTGTATCTGTGCGGGCTGTTTGTCGAGACTCCTGTCTTTTCCACTTTTCACATTGGGCAGTGGGGAGCGTTTTATGTGATATTCACTGGCACAGGAACGGAGCATAATGGGGATGACCCGTTGCTGTGAAGTTGGAACCGTAACTAACTAACAGGTGGACCCAGCATACCAGGAACTGTCTTGGTCAGTACAGGTGGACCCGGCATACCATGGCTACCAGGAACTGTCTTGGTCAGTACAGGTGGACCCGGCATACCAGGAACTGTCTTGGTCAGTACAGGTGGACCCAGCATACCATGGCTACCAGGAACTGTCTTGGTCAGTACAGGTGGACCCGGCATACCAGGAACTGTCTTGGTCAGTACAGGTGGACCCAGCATACCATGGCTACCAGGAACTGTCTTGGTCAGTACAGGTGGACCCAGCATACCATGGCTACCAGGAACTGTCTTGGTCAGTACAGGTGGACCCAGCATACCATGGCTACCAGGAACTGTCTTGGTCAGTACAGGCAGACGGCGTGTTACTGACCACATCAGCCACTGAGGGCCGGCTAGTCTATAGAAGTGTGGCTCCATCACCATCTGCCCAGAGCACCTTCTGGCCAGTCAGAGAGTCCTTGTATCTTATACCTTACTGTAGCCGGCTCTCTGGTGAAGGGCTTTTCGTAATTCCACATGCCAGGTTTGAAACACAGCTGCGGACAATTTGGCAGCAGACCGCTTGGCGTTGGTTGTCATGCAATTGTATGAGTGCTGGTCTTTCAGAAAGCAAATGGCAAACTACTGAATGTAAACTTGCCAAGATGTCACATACAGCCAAAAATTGCTGGGGTTAACTGTGATGTCCTGTAAAGGATATGCAACTTTTGTGTGAGTGTAGTCTTTATTGTGTATATCTTACTGTAGTTTATTATTGTGTATATCTTACTGTAATTTATTATTGTGTATATCTTACTTTATACTGTGTTTCTCTGTTATGTATGCCTTACTATAGTCTATCTATCTATCTGTCTATCTATCTATCTATCTATCTATCTATCTATCCATTGTTATGTATGCCTTACTATAATCTACCTATCTATCCATTCGTCTATCTGTCTATCCCTGTTATGTTATACCTGTGTAAGGTAATATCTTACTGTAGTCTCACTGTTGTCTCTGTCTCTATTATTGTCAGATTCATGTCATAATTTTGTCTAAAAATGTCTTTCATATTATTATCAAGTGTCTTATCATAAAAACACTGTTCTAGCTTGACCATACATCAGGATGTCCGGGACATGGTGGGCTCTGCCAAGTCTGCACAAGATGTCAGACACGCAGTGGAAAGATTGAAAACTGTTTGCCAGGTATCTTGTTATACACTGCTTAATATACTTAATGTTGTAAGGGATTTTACAAGTTTTGGAAGAGTAATGGTAGTACACTGGGTAGCTAGCAGAGGTTTGGGTTTAGAACTCTGTTGAGAAGAGCTTGCTTATCCATCCACGACCCTGGGGTTGATTCTGGCCTCTTTAGTGATTGTCCAAGAAGGAAAGATGGTGTAGGAGAAGCTGATCTCACACATCTCAGTTTTGTGATTTAATTATTATTTAAAAATAAATGTTTTCCAGTTGTCAATTTGAATAACAAAGACACTAACAATAGATTGCTGGATTTGTTGCCAGGCATATTGCTGCATCTCATCAGGGGCATATTGACTACATCACACATCGAGTGCCAGTTGGTCTATATAAATATGGGGCTAGAACCATATACCCAATACACCTGAAAGTATGGCAAAGAGTCCTTTACCTGACCATATGGCTGCCAGGCATGGAAATATATATATGTATGCGCACGCATGCTCGAACATACACACACACTCACACACAGGCAGACAGACGTGCAACGAAACATTCTGAGTTTTCATAAAGAAGAAACATGATATTCTTCAGTGTTCAGTGCATGCGTTCTCTATTTAGTCTATAGCATTCTTATCATTGTTATCCTGTTGAATGTTTGTGCAATGCTACAATGGCACATACTGCATAGCTATGGAGGGACATGATTGCCCACAATAATTGGCTAGGGACTTGATAATGGTGTAATGCTAAATATACAATAATGCCATTTCTTTTTTATTAATTTTTTTTCCTTTCTCTAAACTCTAATGTAGGAAAGAGAAACAAGAGTAAGAAAAAAGTGCAGTTATTTTGTAAATGCTATTGAATGTATAATAGTCACAGATATTTCTTTTTTATTAACCAGACGGATGTTAATCGCTATGAACTGCAGCCAGAATTATTCACAACAAAGCTCAAACTTCCATTGCCTTATTGGATTTGTCAGCCATATGTCAGGCCAAGGTGGGTTTGCATTGTTCTGTGTCATTAAGAAAACATTGTTAGATGTATTTGTTGTTGTTATCAATTCATAATGTGTGTATGGAAAGTAAAATTATAGAGACAGCCGAATAATATGGGTAGCTATCTAAATCAAATCAAATCAAATCAACTTTATTTTAAAAGGGTCACAAATTGGGCATGCAGGCCCGTCTTACATTTGGTCCTTCCAATCACTCATCTTTCGTTCATCAAGAGCATTATACATTCACATAGGAAGAAAAATAAACATTGTGAAATGAATGTTGTAAACATAAACAAGGCAAATTACCATGTTATGAGGCCCATCTCCCACCTACCCACTCATCACCCCACCCACACACACACAACCACACCCAGGGACACATACATACCCCACCAACCGACCTATCCCCCTCCTGCACATCCCCCAACCCAAACACACTCACCACCCACAAACATCCCCCGCCAACCCACAGATCCCGCGCCCACCCACATACACATCCTAACTCACACATCCTCTCCCCACCCACACCTCCAACCACCCATCCTCCATCGACCACATATTCCACACCCACGCACACACATCCTCCACACATCACACATCCCCAAACCATACACACATCCCCGCCAACTGACATCTTCCTACCCACACACACACACACACATCTCCCTAACCACCTATACATCCCCAATCCACTCATACACACCCCACCACCCACACATACATCCTCCACCCACCCACACATGCTCTAACTCAATCCCCCACCACACACATCCCCCACCCGCACATCACATACATCCCCTACCACGCAATATTTCCAACCCACGCACCACACACACATATCCCTCACCAACACATCCCACACCCACATACCACCACACATCCCCACCTACACACCACACACATATCCCCCACCCACATACCACACAATATCCCCACCCACACCCACACATACCCTCACCCACCCCACATACCACCCACACACACATACCCCACCCACACACCACACATATATCCCCAACCAACACACCACACACCTCTCCCCACCCACACACACATCCCTCACCCATCCACCAACACACTCACTCACCCACACATCCTCCACTACGCACCCACACACCCCCACCCCCAACCAAACATCTCTCGATCACAATACCCCTACCCACACACATCCTCCACCCACTCACGCATCCCACCCAGACACATACTCATCCCTCTAAGGGATGACAAGATCCAGTAAGGAATAAAAGAGTTTGATAGGAGATAGTTAAGGACATTGGAGAGTAAAAGACAAGAGGAATATGCATTCATACATATATAAATATAACACACGTGCACATGCATGCATGTACAAACATTGTGTGCATTCATATATAAATACCTACTTTCACACTAATCCCACAAATATGCTGCTATGTAGAATGGAATTGTCACAACATAATCAGATGTGGAACAAGAACTATGTTGAAGAGGACAAAACAAAGGCAATGGTGCCGTTTTTTGTGATAAGATAGGCGGGATCAGCCCATCTAATGATCTTACACACAGTAAAACAGATTAATTACTTACATTTCAGTCCTGATGATGAAGATGATGCAGAACACAAGGAGCAACGGCAGCGCCTAAATCTAAAGCGAGCTGAATACAGGCAGCAGATATGTCAGGGAGATACGAAACTGTCAAACAACAAGCTGAAGAAACGGTTGAAGTGCCCCAACAAAAATTTTAACTCTGGACAGAAATTAAAGTTTGAAACTTGTCAGCTTTGTCCAAACCCAAAGGTAAATTGTCTTCATCTTACAGCAACACATGTCTCTAGAGTTGTTTACTTAAAGCTTTACCTGCTTGCCATGTCTTGATCCTGATCCCTGATCCTCTTTCAGCTTCACGGCTCTCCAGGGCTGTTGACTTCAAGCTTTAACTGCTTGCCATTTGCCTCAATCCTGATCATCTTTCTCTAGCCCTCAATGCTTAGCTCCATTGGATCTGATTCCACTCTGTCCTTCCATCTTGTTTTGCATTTGGTCTTGAATCACTGATTTGTTCAGTTATATTGTCTGTGATTCTCTGCCAGGTTCATTTATTGAACATAGCCTGTTTTTATTATTATTACTTGAAAATTGTTATCATTCCACTATGGACAAATCAATAGGTGATTGGGAGTCTTCATGGCAAAGTGTCAACCCGTTTAACTCGGGTTCTGAAGGTTGTGGGTTCGATTCCGGGCCGCGTCCTTCGGTTCACGAGTTAAATTTTTCGGAGACTCCTGTGGGCCGTCCCTAGAGCTACGGAGTTCGTGCTTTGTGTGGCGCTTTCCGCGCTGCGAAAAGATACCGAGCCATATGGGATAAAACCCGGTGCAGTGAAGTCAGCCCTGTCGACTTTTAAGCGACTTTAAGCAATAGGTGATTCGTCTCCTTTAAAAGTTACTAAGGAGTATGCGTGCTGATTATTCATGTGTTGTGCCACACATGTGTATGTCTGCGTGCGTTCTCAAAAGCTCCTAATTGACATCTCAAACTCTCACTTCCTGCCACTGCCCCAGGTGTTCCCAGTGTTAGTAGCCTCACACTCGTTTTCAACTTTATGTTCATTCATTTATGTGTTCAAATTGCAGCAAGCAGTTACTGGCAATACCTGCCCCTTGTTCATTCTGCGAAGGATTTGTTGCATGAGGATGTGAATATATTCTCTAATTTCTTACTTATTTTTTTTGAATATGTGAGTGTTATCTTTATTTTATTTGAATATGAGTGTCATCTTTATTTTATTTGAATGTATGAGTGTCATCTTTATTTTATTTAAATACTAGCTGACCCAGCCCGGCTTCGCCCAGTCCCTGGCGGGGATCTAACTGCCTGCCTGCCTACCCGTCCGTCCGTCTCTCCCTCCGTCTATCCCTCCCTCTCTATCTATCTATCTATCTGCCTGCCGAAAAATGGGTTTGTAATTTTAGTATTTTAACAGGTGTGCTGCCCGGCTTCGCCCAGCCCCTGGCGGGGATCTATCTATCTGTCTGTCTGCCTGCCTGTCCATCCATCTCTCCCTCCGTCTATCCCTCCCTCTCTATCAATCTATCTATCTATCTGCCTGCCTGCGTGTATGGTATTTGTGTAGGTCTGTATGTCTTTTTAAAATAAAAATAAAGCATATACACATTTTATGCAAGTGTGAATTTTGTACTGACCTTCTCCCGGCCAAGCGAACGGAAAAACAAATCCTTCGATATCCAACATATGCTGGGTTGACTTCAGTGTAATTCAAAAGTTTCCTTTCCCGTTCCCGTTGCGGGAAAAATGAGTTCATAATTTTAGTATTTTAACAGGCGTGCTGCGTGTATGATATTTGTGTAGGTCTGTACGTCTTTTTAAAATAAAAATAAAGCATATACACATTTTATACAAGTGTGAATTTTGTACTGACCTTCTCCCGGCCAAGCGAACGGAAAAACAAATCCTTCGATATCCAAGATATGCTGGGTTGACTTCGGCGTAATTCAAAAGTTTCTCTCCCAAAAAAGTACAGAAATAAAATTCTAACGTATCTAAAATAAATCCATTATTTTTAATGAAAACTGTTTTTAAATCACCTACATGACTGTAGATAACTTCTTTAAACATAAAAAGATGAGTTAGAAAATTTTCACGTGTTTAAAATAGATGCATTATTTTTATGAAAACTTTGAAAGTGCCTTAAAGATTTTATCATTATCTATTATAACGCATATGCCTGTAGATAACTGTAGATAAACATTTGATAAAACTGAGAAAAAAGCAACAATTATTTAAATTACATATATAGCAATGCTACTAAAAGTTATTTCCCTTGATATAACTTTTCTTAAGTTATGTCCCCTTGCCATATATTAATTATAATGTAATTAAAAATTAAATTTTATTACATAAATAACTGTTTGTAAACTAACAAACTATGACAGTTGGCTGGGCGGGAATGAGAAGAACATGTGTAGAAGATTTCATCTCAATCGGATGGACCGTTCGCGAACACAGAGAGGACATACATACTTACATACATTGTCTTTTATATATATAGATATGAGTGTTGTCTTTATTTGGATATATACGTGTTATCTTTATTTAATTTATTCTTTCCCTACTTTTTTAGTATACTATCTAAGAGTATTGTCTCAGTTTTGTCTCTTCTTCCTGCTTCTAAATACTCTACTTATAATGTAGCCTGTATTTTCTTTTTTGGGAGTGTTATCCTCATAATATAATATGTTGATTGTCATTAGTGTATATGTTGACTTATTGACAACTACAGTGTGTTTTCTCTTCAGGGCCTGAAGTGTGAGTACTGCCTGTGTAAGGGATGTTGTCGGGCCAAGGCCAGTAAAGAGTATCTCACCTGTTCAGGTAAGGAGATTGTAAATACTTTTTTTTAAAACTTCATCAGTGGAAAATGGTACGTGACTGGTGGATCTTGTTATGTGATTGCACATTCTTTGGCTGTTAGTTTCAAAGAATATATTTAGAATCAAGCCTGTCCTTCTTCTGTCTGTGTCTGGTCTGCGGCAGGCATTGGCGACCATGACTCTGAAATCTTCTGTTATCTGATATTTTAATGAAGTTAGTGTTACTTATTTTATTATATATTACCCAGCTTTTTAAGCTTTCTACGTAATCTTTCTGTGTCTTCCTCTGCCCCTCTTCCCTTGTATTTTTCTACAAAAGGCTAATTTCTCTAGTTCAATCTTTCTGATGATTCTTTCATCTACTGCTGCTGACCTTTATCCCCTATTGCAACATAGGCCATCAACCAACACAAAGCCATCCTTTCTTTTGCTAAACCACACCATTTATAATGACATAGCCATTAACCAACTAACACAAAGCCATCCTTTCTTTTGCTAAAACCTTGCAGCTCACACCATTTATAACAACATAGCCATTAACCAACTAACACAAAGCCATCCTTTCTTTGGCTTATAACGACATAGCCATTAACCAACTAACACAAAGCCATCCTTTCTTTTGCTTATAATGACATAGCCATTAACCAACTAACACAAAGCCATCCTTTCTTTTGCTAAACCTTGCAGCTCACACCATTTATAACAACATAGCCATTAACCAACTAACACAAAGCCATCCTTTCTTTGGCTTATAACGACATAGCCATTAACCAACTAACACAAAGCCATCCTTTCTTTTGCTAAACCTTGCAGCTCACATCATGTCCTTTTCCATATTATTCATCTCTGTTTTGGAGGTCAGCATGGCTGAATGGATAAGAATGTGTGTTCTTAAACATCTGTTGTGCTGATGTCGAGGTAAGGAGTTCAACCTCTACACCGGACAGAAGACTAAATCTTCTCCCTGAGATTTTAGGTCCCCCCTCTGTTTCATTTACCCGTTTGGGCTGCAGTGTTTGTGTATGTGATTAGTGTATTAAAATCACTATTATCTTTAGTATCTGCTTGTCTCACCAGGGCATAACATTAAACGGAAGAATGTTGTGGTGAAGGAGAAAGTGGAAGCTCCCACCGAAGAAGCTACAATTGAAGACAAGAGGTTATGTACAGAAGTTGACAGCGAGCACAAACTTGACTCTCCAGTTTGTCCGGATCCTCAGGCAGTTCACCAACCACCTCAGTCTTCATGTGATGTATCACTAGTTAGTCTGAATGTTTTCATTAATGAAACTTCACGTGTAACAAACAGTGCACAATATAAATCTGGAAATACTCTATGATGACAGTTTTGCCATAGGCAATGTATTTAATCTAGTGATTGTTGTGAGGCTTGATAGTTTTGAGCGCTAGGTTTACTGTGTTAAATAGTTGATAGTTTTGAGTGCTGGGTTTACTGTGTTAAATAGTTGACAGTTTTGAGTGCTGGGTGTAATGTGTTAAATAGTTGATAGTTTTGAGTGCTGGGTTTACTGTGTTATATAGTCAAGAGTTCTGAGTGCTAGGTGTAATATGTTAAATAGTTGATAGTAGCTGCGTTGAGACACACCCCTTTACATGACATGGCTGAGATATAGGAGAGGGATATTTCACTTGTAAAATGCGTTAGTTGATGTTATAAAGAAATCTTGAGTGTAATTTCTCTTGCTAGTTGTAATTATGCCAGAGATTAATGTACACTTAATGCCAACTGGCCACTCAAACTAAGATACCACTCATGCACTATATTCAAGATAGATGTCATGAGCTGGTGTCATGGCTGTCATGTAAACAGTTGGCTTGGATCAGTTTGTGTCATTATTATTACTGTAACAGGTCCTGACTCATGCACTATATTCAAGATAGATGTCATGAGCTGGTGTCATGGCTGTCATGTAAACAGTTGGCTTGGATCAGTTTGTGTTATTATCATTATTATTACTGTAACAGGTCCTGAATCTCCTTATTTTGTGATGGCTGCCTCATTGTGTTTGTGATACGTTGCCTTTGTGTATTTCAAAGCTTTTAGATGGATGACTCTCTTTGGTTGTCCACTCTATTGTCAGTATGTTTCTGTATAGCCATATTCTTGTGGCTTCTGTGGACTTTTTTTGGTTTCTAAAATAATTGTCCGGAATTCACAGCCAAAAGTTAAAGTTGACTTTGTGTAACATGCAAGAATTCTTTTTCTGACTTCCAACAACAGGGACTTTTGCATGAAATGTTCCGAAGTACCTCAGTCGTCTCGTAAACAAAGACTACAAATTACAGTTACACAGATTGGCACCATTTCTTACTTATGCTTGGGGGGTTTTCATAACAACTGAGGTTATAAAGGCTGCTTGCCCAGGCAGTTGCCACAGTTTACATGCTTAGTATTTATTTATATGACCTCTGATAGATAAACATGCTGGCCGTGCCAGGGATTTGAAGCTGGGTCCCATGATACATGAGACCAGAGTGCTAACCTTTCGACCATCCATTCCTCATGTATCATAGCATCAAGTGTATATATTTACCGTTGCATAATTTGTATATATTTGCTGTCATGTCAGTTGTTCACTTTCACTATTGTACTCCTGGTATACCAGCATTTGTAGCTTGGGGGATGGTGAGACACGCAGTGTTATAATTCTCTGACTTGCAGAGTCAAAGGATCAAAATCAACTGGGAGCAGACCACTTTGCGTTGGTTTTGATGGTATAAGATGCTGGCCGTTCAGAAAGCAATGGTAAACTGTTAACTAAAAGTTGCCCAGTAAATCATAAATTCTGGGGCTGGTTGCAACATCCTGTAAAGGATATGCAACTAACTTTTGTAATCACTGGTATATTTCCATGTACTTCACATGTGTATATTTTCCATTCTGTAAGGTGTACATATATGCCATTACATCAGGTGTATATATGTCCAGTTATGTCAGTTGTACAGGATTACCATGGCATGATTTGTGCATTTCCTGTTGCATACCTTGTATATATTTCACCCATGTATCCACCATTAAAATATTTTTGTAAATAGTTCTGATTTGCTGACTTTATCTTCGCTGTATTTTAATGTGATCAACTGTCAGTAAATGTATTTCCTGTGGGTATTCTGCCTATAAAGAAACAGATTGTGCTTAAATGTGCAATTAAAGTACAGGACTTTATTTTGGGGCAAGTGCAGAAATTCAGATAGCTAAAGCACATGGATAACATCAGATGGAAGATGTATCACTGAGATACAGAGAGAATAGGAGAAACAAAAACTGCATTCTATGATACGAAGAACTTTTTGTGCAAGAAGTCACTGTCCTTGAAAGGTAGAAAAAGAGTCCTAGTATGTTACATAGAACCAGTTTTAACATACAGCTACAAATCCTGGACAATTAGTAAACAAGTGGAGATGTGGTTTTATAGAAGAATGCTCAAAATAAATTGGGACAGCCAAAATGAGCAATCAGGACTTTTTAAGGGAAACTGAGTATCAAAGACAACTTATCAGAAACATCATATTATTTTGGCCACATTATGAGAAGACAAAAACTGGAACATGTAACAACCAGAAATATTTGCAGAAAGAGAGATAGAGGAAGACAGCATGAGAAGATTCTTGACAGTCTTGTGTCATGGCACGGAAGGGAGTCAACAGATGAATTGATCCATGACGTCTGATATCATAATTAGTGGAGAGGCCTGATTGCCCATGCTAGCCGGCAGGCAATGGATGATGGTTCTGCCTATATACAGATTTATCCTGGGTTGGTTACAGTCAGAAAACGGCCCTTTGACGTGCCTGCAGACACACAGGGCATATGGTGCTGGCCCCATGTGTGTATAGCCTGAAACTGCTAGACAGGGTCTCTTAGATTTTTCGCCCAGGACATGAGCTGGTGTGGTGGGAAACGAGTCGGCAGACAGATTGACTGGGTCTGCATGCCTTGGTGGGGTACTGGTGCATGATAAGGCAGATGTGCTTATGGCCCTTTGTAATTGTGTGTAAAGTGCTGAAGAATGGACAGATCATCAAAGTTTGGAGAGAATGGTGCTGCAGGAAGTGACCACAGGATCTGGCAGATACTCAGAACTCTCAGGAAAGGTCAGACAGTTACATAATCACTGCTATTGGTACTATTAGTAGTGGGACTCTTCACTGGCTGTTGCAGATGAGAACAGAACAGTTATATGGGAATGTCCTGAGTGCGGTGATGTCGGCTCTTGACACAGCTCACTACCACTGGAGATGCCCTTCACCTGAACCACACATGTTAACCTGTGGTTGGCTGTAACGAGATGCCCTTCACCTTAACCACATATGTTTGCCTGTGGTCGGCTGTACCTTCCAGCAATGCTGCAGAGATTCCATCCACCCCAGGAGTTCTCTGCATATATTCCTACCTAGACAGTAAGACACCATGCTAGCCTCTGATAGCCACTTGCTACGATACCCTCCAGCGAACGAAAGAAGATAAAGAAACACCCTCTACTGTACTATGGAAAGTTGACATAGCAGGCAGGTCGACTGTATATAACAAGTAATCTTGGTATGTGAGGTGAGAAGGTCGACTCTATATAACAAGTAATCTTGGTATGTGAGATGAGAAGGTCGACTCTATATAACAAGTAATCTTGGTATGTGAGGTGAGAAGGTCGACTCTATATAACAAGTAATCTTGGTATGTGAGGTGAGAAGGTCGACTCTATATAACAAGTAATCTTGGTATGTGAGGGTGAGAAGGTCGACTCTATATAACAAGTAATCTTGGTATGTGAGGTGAGAAGGTCGACTCTATATAACAAGTAATCTTGGTATGTGAGGTGAGAAGGTCGACTCTATATAACAAGTAATCTTGGTATGTGAGGTGAGAAGGTCGACTCTATATAACAAGTAATCTTGGTATGTGAGGTGAGAAGGTCGACTCTATATAACAAGTAATCTTGGTATGTGAGGTGAGAAGGTCGACTCTATATAACAAGTAATCTTGGTATGTGAGGTGAGAAGGTCGACTATATAACAAGTAATCTTGGTATGTGAGGTGAGAAGGTCGACTCTATATAACAAGTAATCTTGGTATGTGAGGTGAGAAGGTCGACTCTATATAACAAGTAATCTTGGTATGTGAGGTGAGACGATTCTAGATGATGTTGGCCACAGAGTAATATATGAAAACCATATTTGTGTGAGATAGTTGTTACAAAACCTTAACAGGACAAGTTCTCTAGTTGTCTGCCTCTTTCTTTCACTGTCCAAATTAATAACGTTGATTTATGCACACACTCAAACATTCATCTGTTTCCCACTCTGAGGGTAACTAATTCAAATGTCTGTTTAGAATTACAACTACAGTCGCCTATGTCAAATACGTTGATTCTGAGACCAGGGATGGAGTTATACTTCTCCATTGCACTTAACTTATTCCAGATGAAAGGTAACACTAATACATCTGGAATAAGGCAAGCTGCAGATTAAGTTGACACTCAAGATAAATATGGAAATAAATACAGTGTAGGATATCTTATATATATATATATATATATATATATAGTTACAGTTTCTAGTAAATACCAGGTCTTGCATCAGTTGTTAAAATAACGTTACTGTCAGTTCATGGTAGAATATAGACGAGGTGAGCAAAGAAGACCTGGCAGTAGGATTAAAGCCTTTGGAGCAACGCATATATGAAAGTTCTTGGAAAAAGGGAACGAAAACAAAGCTTGATTAATAACAGAGTTGCCTCAAGAAACTGAAGACAGGGAAAACAAAAATTAAAATCATAAATATGAGCAAAACCAAAGTTGCGAAAGTCAAAGCCTAGGCAAGATACATAGAAGCTAACAAAGAAGTGACCAAGCAAATGAGGACTGATAAAAGACAATAACCTAGCAGGAGAGACAGATGTAGCAGCGACGAAAGAACACCTCATATATCTTTACAACACTACAAGAAAATATCAGGAAAATATAATCAACCAAGTGGACTGACTTAAAAAATAACACTAGGAAAGTTCTCGCAATCATTACGGGGAGACTGTGGTGTAATGGTTACACCTCCTGACTTGCATTCCAAAGGGAAAATGAAGACTGGCTCTTTCTTATGTTTGTGACGCATTATCTTTGTTTCTTAGTCTCAAAACGTTTAAACTACTCATTTTGGCTGTCCTGTGTCCTACCACAAGTAGCCTGACCATGGAAGTCATGGCAGTAAGTAAAGCAATAACATGGCTCGAGACACAGACATTCACCAGGGCATGTTTCCTTAGCGACTCAATGAGCATTCTCAAGAGGATAGAGACGGCGTGGATTTGAAGAGAGTGGTTGCTGTCTTTGGAGCGGTCTCGGCTGGCACAGATTAGTTTCATCTTCATGCCAAGGCATGCGGGAATACAAAGAAATGAGCGGGTTGACAGGCTCGCAGATAAGGCTACTGCGGAGGTCGGACGCGCCATGGACCAGGCTGACATTCTGAATGCTCTACGAGAAGTCAGACCTTTGCGAGAACCAGGCGATGACTGAATCTACAACCATGGGCAGACTGCGAGAACAGCAAATTAAAAGAGGTGTGGCCAAACAGACAAAACTATGCAGGAAGCCAAAGAAGATTGATAAACCAACACAGAACTGGTGTCGTTAGAATGGTTCGATGTGCAATGAGAATGATCTGTCGACTAACTAACTATTTTGTCTGTCCAGTGCATTTTCAGGAATCTTATATATAAAAGGCGATCTCTGTCTGTCTGTATGTCCCTATGTCCTTTATGCGCTCGCGAATATGCTTATAACTCATATGCCGGTACATAACTATGGACAAAGAGTTTATAAATCTTTGAAAACGATGCCACAATATGACTATAAGTTATACAGAAAAGTTATGCCCCTTGAAATAACTTTTACAGAGTTAAGTCCCCTGAGATATATGAAATTATAATGAAAAATGGAAAATGAAATAATATTGGGTAAGCAGCCGATTTCACACTAAAAAAATATGACAGTGGGCTGCGCTGGAATGAAAGGAAGACGTGTAGAAAATTTCATCTCAATCGGATGGGCCATCCGATTGAGATGAAATTTTCTACACGTCTTCCTTTCATTCCAGCGCAGCCCACTGTCATATTTTTTTAGTGTGAAATCGGCTGCTTACCCAATATTATTTCATTTTCCATTTTTCATTATAATTTCATATATCTCAGGGGACTTAACTCTGTAAAAGTTATTTCAAGGGGCATAACTTTTCTGTATAACTTATAGTCATATTGTGGCATCGTTTTCAAAGATTTATAAACTCTTTGTCCATAGTTATGTACCGGCATATGAGTTATAATAAATAATGATACAATCTTAAAGGCATTTTCAAAGTTTTCATAAAAATAATGCATAATGCATAACATTGTAACTCATCTTTTTTTGCTTAAAGAATGAATAAATAATAGTTACCTTATCTCTATCAAGTTTGAAGATTTTATATTTCTTTACACTGTCGCCAACTCTAAGAAGACATGGAACAACTTCAGCCATTATTAAATCTACAGGCATATGCGTTGTATTCCTCCTCCTCCTCCTCTCCCCTCCTCCACCTCCTACCCTCTTTCTCTTCTCCTCTCCCTCCTCCCTCTCCCTCCTCCATCCTCCTCTTCTCTCTTTCTCCTCCTCCTCCCTCTTCCTCCTCCCAGCTCCCACTCCTCCTTTTTCTTCTTCTTCTGCTGCTGCTGCCGCTGCTCCATTTACCCAAGTTAATTGTTGGGGAAGATGTAAAGATCTTTCAAGTGCTCTTTCTAATGCTTTTTGTAAGTTGGTCTTCGTTTATCTAAGGTTGTTCTAACTGCAACCAATAAATGATTAGACAGACAGACAGACAGTCGGGAACGGGAACTTATATGACTACTCATATGAATTAAATGAGATGCTCCCCATCAGGGGCTGGGCGAAGCCGGGCCGGATCAGACAGATAGACAGACAGATAGATAGTCGGGAACGTGAACGTGAGCTTATATGACTACTTATATGAATTAAATGAGATGCTCCACACCAGGAGCTGGGCGATGCCGGGCCGGGTCAGACAGACAGACAGACAGACAGAGAGACAGACAGATAGTCGGTAACGGGAATGGGAACTTATATGACTACTTATATGAATTAAATGAGATGCTCCCCACCAAGGACTGGGCGAAGCCGGGCCGGGTCAGACAGACAGACAGACAGACAGACAGACAGATAGTCGGTAACGGGAACGGGAACTTATATGACTACTTATATGAATTAAATGAGATGCTCCCCACCAAGGACTGGGCGAAGCCGGGCCGGGTCAGCTAGTTGTCTATAAAACCATATCTTTTGTAAGACTGTTGTAAGACTTCTACCACTACAAAAGCGCTTCCTTTTCAACAAAGCCAAATTAGTGAATAAAATTATATCTCAAAATACCCCAGAGTATCTTCTGCCGCTTATTCAATCTAATGCAATGAACAGCAAGCGCCTAAATTTGTTACATGTCTCAAAGCCTAGATTGGACCTATACAAAACATGTTTCGCCTATTCTGGTGCTCACTTATGGAATGATCTGCCTCCAGATCTGAAAACTCCAATGAGTCCCTACACATTTAACCGAAAACTCTTTCAATACTTAATCCATACCGACTATATGCCACCATAATTCACTTACTGGTATAATTGTTCAGTATAATTGTTCATTATAATTGTTTAACTATAATTGTTCACTATATATGTGTGTGCGTGTGGGAGCGAGAGAGAGAGAGAGAGAGAGAGAGAGAGAGAGAGAGAGAGAGAGAGAGAGAGAGAGAGAGAGAGAGAGAGAGAGAGAGCGAGAGAGCGAGAGAGAGAGAGAAAGCGGGTGTCAGTGAGAGGGAGAGAGTGAATGCGTGTGTGCGCACGTGCATGCGTGTGTGTGGAGAGAGTGATTGAGCGAGAAATGGTGGGGGAATGTGTCAGTGCATGCATTCGTACGTGTATGTGTGAGAGTGAGTGAGGGAGTGTATGCGTGCGTGCATGCGTTCATGTGTATGTGTGAGAGAGTGTGATTGAGAGAGTGTGTGTGTGAAGGATTGTGTGTTAGAGAGTGAGACAGTGGGAGAGTTGATGTGTTAGTGTGTGTGTGTGAGCGCGCGCATGCGTGTGAGTGTGTGTATATGAAAAAATACAGAGAGAGAGAGAGAGAGAGAGAGAGAGAGAGAGAGAGAGAGAGAGAGCTGAGCAGATGCATGTCATGTAACACGCATGTTATGTAACACGCATGTTATGTAACACGCGAATCCATATGTTTGTGTATTCTCATCTGTCATATTATCAGTTAAATACCATTTGATTTTATCATGCATAATATAAACTCATGTTCATTACTGTAGTTTGAGTGAGTGAGTCAGTGAGTGTGAATGAGAGACAGAACGAGTGAGCGTGAGAGTGAATGAGTGAGCGGGAGAGTGAATGAGTGAACGGGAAAGTGAATGAGTGAGCGGGAGAGTGAATGAGTGAGCGTGAGAGTGAATGAGTGAGCGTGAGAGTGAATGAGCGGGAGAGTGAATGCGTAAGAGTGAATGAATGAGCGGAAGAGTGAATGTGTGAGCGTGAGAGTGAATGTGTGTGTGTGTGTGTGTGTGTGAGAGAGAGAGAGAGAGAGAGAGAGAGATAGATAGATAGATAGAGAGAGAGAGAGAGAGAGAGAGAGAGAGAGAGAGAGAGAGAGAGAGAGAGAGAGAGAGAGAGAGGAGCATCACTATTTTTACGTCACATACATTTTATGTACACATTTTTCTCCATGTTTAACATTTTTATGAGACTGCTCATGACAAGTGTCAGTGTATGTGTGTGAGTAAAGTGTGGGAGTTTGTTCATACTAGTTTCAATACTAACGTGAGACATTTTGTATGTGTCTAGATGTGAGGAAGTGTGAGTGTATGTGGAGGATGTGTGTGTGTGGGGATATGTGTGGGTGGGGGTGTGTGGGTGGTTGTATGCATTTGGATGGGTTGGGGTGTGTGGGTTTTGGTGGGTAGTGGTATTTGTGGGTATTGGTGGGATGTGTGGATGGATGTGTGGGGGTGAAAGTAGGGTGTTGGAATGGGTGTGGGGGATGTGTGTATGGGTGGAGGATATGTGTATGGGACGGATGCAGGGGATGTGTGTTTATGTGGGTGGAGATGTGTGGATGGTTTGAGGAAGTATGTGTGGGAGGCGGGGTTGTGTGGGTAGGGGATTGTGTTGGGTGGATTTGGGATGGAAGGGCGGGTGGGGAGAAGTGTATGGTGTGTGGGTTTGAGATATGTGTGCGGTGTGTTGGTGGGGGATGTGTGAATGATGTATGGGTGGAGGGTATGTTTGTGGTGGTATGGGTGGAGGATAGTGTGTGGTGTGGGGGATGTGTGTGATGGGTGCGGGGAATGTGCGTATGGGTGGGGTATATGTGTGGGTGAGCAGGGGATTGTGGTGGTTGGGGGAAGTATGTGGGGGAGTGTGGGTGGGAGATGTGTAGTGGATGGGAATGTGTGGGTGGGGGTGTGTGAGTGGCTTAGGGATGTGTAGGTGGGTGAGGGAGTTGTATGTGTCGGGGTGGGATGTGTGAGTGGGTGGAGGATGTGTGTGGGGGTAGGGTATTGTGATCGAGAGATGTTTGGTTGGGAGTGGGTGGGTGGGGGTGTGTGGGTGCGTAGTGGAGGATGTATGCGTGAGTGAGTGTGTCGTTGGTGGACGGGTAGGGAATGCGTGTGTGGGTGGGGAGAGGTGTGTGGTGTGTTGGTTGGTGATATTGTGTGGGTGAGGTATGTGTGTGTGGGTGGGGGAGTTTTGTGGTGTGTGAGTGGGGGTATGTGGGGTGGATGGGTAAGGGTATCTGTGTGGGTGTGGGTGGGAATATTGTGTGGTATCTGGGTGGGGAATATGTGTGTGGTGTGTAAGTGGGGATGTGTTGGTGAGGGATATGTGTGTGTGTGGTGCGTGGGTTGGGAATAGTGCGTGGTAGGGGGTGTATGTGATGTGCGGGTGGGGGATTGTGTGGTGGAGGATTAGGTTAAGGCATGTGTGGGTGGGTGGAAGTTGTATGTGTGGGTGGTGGGGTGTGTGTGAGTGGATTGGGGATGTATGGGTGGTTAGGGAGATGTGTGTGTGTGTGTGGGGGGGGGGGGGGTAGGGACATGTCAGTTGGTGGGGATGTGTGTGTATGTTTGGGGATGTGTGAGTGGATGTGCGATGTGTGGGTTGGTGGGGGATTGTGTGTGTGGGTGGGGAATATGTTGTCAATGGAGATGTGGCTGGGGGATGGGTGGTTTGAGGTGTGGGTGGGGAGAGGATGTGTGGGGTAGGATGTGGATGGGCGTGGGATGTGTGGGTTGGTGGGGGAATGTTTGTGGGTGGCGAGTGTGTTTTGGTTGGGGGATCAGGTGAGGGCAGTGTGTGTGGGTGGGGGATGTGCGGGAGGGGGATGGGTCGGTTGGTGGGGTATGTATGTGTCCCTTGGTGTGCGTGTGTGTCGGTAGGTGGGGGTGTTGTGTGGGTGGGGTGATGTATGGATAGGTGGGAGATGGGCTTCATAACATGGTAATTAGCCTTGTTTATGTTTACAACATTCATTTCACAATGTTTATTTTTCTTCCTATGTAAATGTATAATGCTCTTGATGAACGAAAGACGAGTGATTGGAAGGGCCGAATGTAAGACGGGCCTGCGCGCCCAATTTGTGACCCTAATAAAGTTGATTTGATTTTGATTTGATTTGATTTATCTCTGAGGCTTCGAGGGTTTTATTGTTGCTTGTTTACTAATTGTCCAGGATACACTGCCATATCTTAGAAACTGGTTCTATGCAAGAACCTCTAACCTCCAATGACATGGATTTGTTGGTTAACATGTTCTTAATTTTATAAAATGCAACATTGTTTGTCCTATTCTGTTGGACAAAATCTCTGTTACAGAGCTTATGCATGTGAGCTGGAAGGGTGACAGAATAACTAATGCGGAGCTTATCAATAAACATATTAAAGCGAACAGAGAGGCAAAGAAAAGACCTAGGGGCTGGATGGGGCGCACATCAAGAAAACATGTAAACAGTAGTCAGAGCGTCATTTCACTGGTACCCACATGACAACAGAATTAGAAGGATGCATAGAAACATACAGAGAAAATTATTAGACAGAGATGAATAATATGGGGGAGCTGTTTTAATATAAACTCCCACATGAAGCAAGCACGTTAGGAGGGTTGTGGCCATCAAAAGCATGTCTTATTCAAGTAATGTTTCAGCCTCTTGATCTTAAGTTATTTACACTCTCATTCGGTACTGCAGGTCATATCTCTCAGGTGACTTTCTCCTGTGCATATCGTAATAATGTACACCATCTTCAATAAAGATCACCGCCTAATGCAGTCATTTAATAAATTCGCCTCTGCGTGTGTCTACCCCATCCTCAAGAAGGCGAAAGTTGTGCATCGATATCTGTTTCTTTCTCACGGCAGCCATGACTCAGTCGGCGCAATTCAGCTTCTTTCGCCCGTCCGTTTGGGCGCTGTCGCTCTCTCCGTGGCTCGCTATGCCACGATCACCGACCTTGCTTTCTTTGCATCCCATTCACAGCTATAAAATGTTTTGCATATCCTTTACAGGACATCGCTGTCAACATCAGCATCTTTCAGCTGATTGTTGGTTTCTTGGCTAGATTACGCTCAGTAGTTTGCCATTGCTTTCTTAACAAAGCCGGCTCACATACCCCGTAAGTTACCGACGCGATTCGAACCGCTGCTGATCCTCACGTTACTTACGAGAGTATACGAGATTACGGAGAAAAGTCGCTAACCTCTAGGCCAGGAAACCGGCTGTTCACAGCTATAGGAGCCGTATATATGTACGCATTCAGGGTCATCTAGCTTTTCCGTAGGTCATTTCCGTTGTTTTTGCGTGCTACAGGAGGTACGCTACTAAAAGAAATCACGACTGCAGTCTGATATAACAATGTAAAATACGAAGCAAATTGGTATGTATCGATCCTGCGTGAAAACGACAAGTGCAAACACATGTACATATCTCAGAAACTCAGGTTAGGGGAAGAGAAATAAATGGATAGTGTCACGAGCGCCCTGAGTTAACCCAGATAATAATACCGACGTTTGCGGGGCGTATATTTTCTGGGCCACAACAGTCGTACTAACAGAGTAAAACACAGCTGTACAGGTACATCGTGTCAGCCCATATACACATTTGGTGGTGAGTGAGTAGGAATGGATACACAGAGTTGGCAGTTCATTAACAGTTGGAATCACATATATTGTCACCACGGAACAGAAGAGTGACAAGTTTGTCAACAATTGAATTCAGATGGAAGCCGTGAGATCACAGGGGCAGATGTAAAACGGAAGTACCTAGTACGGAAAACAGTGCATTTGTCAATTCTGGTTTCCGGAACATCAAGATGATTGGCAGCTTGGTATCGAAACTCTTTGTTGGGAGTTTACAGAAACTAGCTGGCTTGTTTTGAGAATCTAGGCAATTACTGACAACTTTGACAGGATTTAAGCCAGGAAAATAGTTCTTGACAGGGGATGATTTGCCACTGTGCCACCTGTGTGGGGGAGTAAAGGATAACGTCACGTGGACAACTTTGGTAGTTTGCCATATAAACTCGAGTTGAGATCAACTAGGGTGGACTTGAATAATGCTCTAGACAGAGTGCAGGGCACTGCAGTGCCAGTGGAAATAATATCTACCGTGTGTTAATTAGTGACTTAATTTTGCACGTGCCTATAATGGCAGATGTAGATATGATTGATAGGACTGCAGTAGTGCCATTTAAGGTATAACCTATTATAATATATTCGTTATAATTACTTTAGGCAGTAGCCTTGTTAAACTATAGTGTGATGATTAGCACTGTTAGTGGAAACTAGCTAGAGTAGTGAAGTGATACTTGGCTCTGTTAGCTAGAATAGATTAGTGAAGTGTTGATAAGCTTTACTAGTTGAGTAATGAAGGATAATTGGGATCTTCCCGTAGGTGTCCCTGGTGGGCGGGGTTCCGCATTCTGTTTGCTGATATTTTTTCTTTGTCATAGCCTGATTCGACTCTAGGTGGGTAGCTAATCTGCTCTATGACTAAGTCTAGTTAGCTAAAGATCATTAAGCAAGGTGATAGGCTTACACTCAGCGAAGGGATCAGTGACTAGTACTATCACCAGATGTGTTGTTTCTATCCTAGGTTCCCTACCAGATCCAAGGAAACTCTACAAGTTTTGGGAAAGAATTAAAAAACCCATTCTGAAGAACACCAGTTCAAGAGTCAATAAAGTTGCATACAGAAACGTAACTTACGCTAGAAGGAAATTGATTCATCAAAGAGAATGATGCATACTGATGCACCACACAGCATCAGACAGTAGTAACGAACCGAGAACCGGCTAAGAGTACCTAGTGTTAGTACAGTAACAATTAACATTAGTAATTAGCACTTATGGACTGAATGGTTCGATGTGCAACGAGGATGATCTGTCGACTAACTAACTAACTAACTAACTGCGTACACACTACAAAGACTTGTGCAGTTTGTTTAGGAACATTAGGAACGGACATTGTGTAGAGTGCAACCGGTCCCTGATTAACTCTTAATACCACCGGTGTCTATTTCGGATGTTCATGAAATTGGATTACCAGAGGTCTACAGAGGCAAAGCATTATCCGGCAAGATGGTTCCGGCAACGGGTGAGACGTACTTGTTCTGACGTAACGTGCTGTGGTCTATCTTTGCTGTGATCAGCTGACTGAGTTGATGTCTGAGAGACAGAGTCTACACACTTTATAGAACACGTCACACATTTTCTTCGCATACACGTCTCATACACGTTACACTTTTATTTTAATAAATTAATCTTTATTAATTTCTAGAAGCAAGAGTTGTTGAGTATGTTGCGTTGGGGAAGTATGAGAAGGGGGCATAGT